>PVIH01000035.1:57061-277952 GCA_004025045.1 Sigmodon hispidus
AAAAAAAAAAAAAAAAAAAAAAAAAAAAAAAAAAAAAAAAAAAAAAAAAAAAAAAAAAAAAAAAAAAAAAAAAAAAAAAAAAAAAAAAAAAAAAAAAATCACTTCTACCATACAAAAGGAAATTCCAAATAAGTAAAATAGAGGGCAAACATATTAAATCAGTGACACAAATCTGAAAAACAGACATGGAATGGGAGGACGCTACCATCAGTCCACTTCAGTTTGACTCTCAGCTCTATAGGCCCAATTACCTATGGAGTCAGTGCAAAAGGAATGGATTTAGGTCAGGGAAGATAGATTTTCAAAGCTCCCAAGATTAACATGTAAGGCAGCTAGTAAATTGATTTCCAGTGGGATTTACAACTGGATGAGCATACAAATATTTAAATCACCCAGCTTACACAGTCTTCCCATGTATATTTATTATAAGCAGAAGCTTGCTGGGTTTGAATGAGTGTTCAAGCAGTTGACAGTAGGAGGTAAATGTTTGTGCTATCTGACTCTGCACTTGTATGGAGCTACTCATCGGCCATTCGGGACAAAATAACAAGGTATGTGCAAGAACTTCTGTCTTTCAAGTGTGTGGGCAGATGCAGCCTGTGAGAGGCAACAGTCCACATACAGCTGACTCTTGTGTGTCCAGCATATTAATTCCCTATTGACATTTATTGATGGTGATGTTGTCTGAGACAGTTCTCACTCTGTGACCCAGGCTGTCCTAGAAGTGACTGTATAGCCCAGGCTAGCCTCCAGCTCAAGGCACTCTCCCTGCACCAGCCTCCTAAAGGTAGGGATTACAGGTATGAGGCACCACAACCAGATTTCTTGATAGTCAATACATTTCATCAAAGCACAGTCTAATCTTACTGACCTGGCCTGAGAGCAAATCTTACTTCTTTACATTTCTGCTAAATACCTTGACTTCACACGTACGCACATGTGAGCTTCAGCCTTTAACCAGTGAGCTATCTTGCCAGACCTCTGCTACGCATCTTTTTTCATTCATAGTGAATACAGTTTAGCAAAAAGTCTAGTTCATAGCATATAATCCTATTAATCTCATTTCCAAGGCTCTAAGGAAAGCCACGTGGAAACTCACACTAATTAACACTATTACTGTCCAACATTCACTGAGAGTTGTATTGTATGCCAGGAATTTTAAGCACTTACATATTAACTCACTCAATCCCTCCAATAATCCTATGAAGCATGTGTTATTACAATACCTGAGAAGACAGTACCACAGAGAACTTGTAATGGCTTGAGCATCAAATGCAGATGACTGAGCTGATGGTCACATCCATGTCTGACTGCAGAGCTGCTGTTCTAATTCTTCAGCACTTCCCTAATGGTGCATGATGTCTGGGAAACCAAGTGGCCATCAGGACCTCCTAGTGACTTCTCAGGAATTCTGCTAAAACTATACAGCCAAAGCCGTCCTCCAGACTCAGGAAGCCAAGTTCCTACACAATCTAGATTGAGAAATCTCGGGTGGTTGTAGACATCAGAACTTTGGCTTTTAATTCATCCCACTTCCCTTTCCATCCCCACATACACAGATCCCAGGATTGTCTGGAACGGGAACTCATTTTACTTAAAACTTGTTAAAATTAAAAGCACTCCATTTCTAAAAAAAAAAAAAAGAAAAGGAAAAGAAAAGAAAAGAAAGAAAAAGCAAAGGAGAACTATCATATAAACTCACTTCTTATACACTTTTAAGAACTGAAAGACCCATGTTTACAATAACATACTATCCTAAAGCTATAAGAAAATAAGCCAAGTGTGCCTTGACACATGAGTGAGTAAACATGTAGTATTTGTTATGTAAAACAGAACCTTGGGGCTGGAGAGATGGCCCAGTTATTAAGAGCACTGGCTGTTCTTACAGAGGACCCAAGGTCATTTCCCAGCACCCACATGGCAGCTCACAACCATCTGTAACTCCAGTTTCTGGGAAATGGATTTTTTTTTCAGGTGTTGGAAGCAGGAGCAAGTGGGCAGTTATTGCTATTGGGTCTAGAGGTTCAGTTCTGTGAAATAGTGTGTGCTGGTTAAGATTGTACAACAATGGGAATGTGCTTAACACCAAACACCTGTGCATTTCAAAAGAGTTCCGATGGCAAACTGTGAGTGTGCCTGTGAGGGCGGTGTGCATGTATGTAGGTGTGATGTGTATATATGTGCTTGTGTGTGCAGGTACACTCGGAGGGCCACTGCTTATACTCATACACATGTGAACAATGCAGGTGAGGCCAAAGGTCAGTCTCAGATGTCATTCCCCAATCACCAGCTACATATATTGCTCTAAATTTTTAAGTTCTGCTTATTAAAAGGTTTTAATTGTGGGGGGGGGATGCGTGTGCACATAAGTGCTGATGGCATGAGAGGTCTGAGGTATCAAATCGCCTGGAGCTAGAGTTACAAGTGGTTCTGAGCTACCCCACTTAGAACCACACTTATGTCCTCTAAGACAAGCACTCTGAACTTCTGAGCCGTCTTCCCAGCCCTTTCTCCACTGTGGGATGAGGGAACAGGGCCTCTCACTGGCCCCATGGATTTGGCTAAACTGGCTGACTCATAAGCCTCTGCAATCTGCTGTCTCAGGGCCCCAAGCACAGGGCTTTACAAGCACACTCTATTATGCCCAGATCTTTACTTGGGTTCTGAGAATTGAACTCTGTCCCCTTTGCTTGCAAGACAAGTGCTTTACTGACTGAGCTATCTCTGCAGCTTGGAATTTATTTTCTACAACAAAGATGTGTTGCTAGTATGTTTGATAATCAGATTAAAGGAGAAAAGGGTTGACTTTCAATACTTTACATAGTTAATAGTAAGAATGTTGAGGACAGAGGTCTTCTTGCCCACAGATCACTAAAGAATCCAGCAATGTTAAACATGCAGGCCCTCCTCAGCAGAGGAGATAAAATGACGTTTTCATGCACAGAAAGCTGGGAGTGGATACTGTTAATGACCTAATGACCTTTTGCTCTCTGTGGTTGCAGACCTCCTCACCTACCTCTTGCTATAGAGGCAAACCTCATCTAAATCCCTCAGAATATTTATCCCAGACTCTCTTCCTCTAGCTCTCAGTTAGTAGAACCCATCCTTAAGGGGATGTCACATGTATTGCACAGCCTGCTGAACTTCTATGCCATCTCAGTTACAGACCATATATATATGGGAGGAAATTATGAACATATGTCAAAGGTATCCACAGATTCTAGAAGAAGATGTCAAATACCCTGGAGCTGGTGGTATGTGAGATGCCTGATATGAGAGCTGTGAACCAAACTTGGATCCTCTGGAAAATATAGTACATACTTGTAACTGCTCAACCATATCTCCAACCCCAATAATGTATTTAAAAATCCACGAATTATCATACATCATCACTACAGTGTTTTAAAAAAACAAGGTTTATCCTTTTGAAACTAAGCTGCTTCTCTGAAAGAGCCTTTCTAGTGAAATGGTTCAGCTGATAAATGCTTGCTGTCCCAACACGAGGACATGAATTTAGATCCCAGCACCCACATAAAATCTGGGGATAGGAGCATGTGCCTGTAATCCCTGCATCAGGGAGGCAGAGACCAGAGAATCCTTGTGACTTATTAGCTAGATAGTTTTGTGGAATTTGTGAGCTCCAGGCTGAATAAAAGATCCTGTCTCAAAAAGAAAGAAAGAAAGTAGAGAGGGATAGAGGAAGACACCCAACACTGACTTCTGACCTCTTCATGTACACTCGTATGCAAGCATCCATATATTCGTGTATACAAACACACACACACCTAAGAGTACAGATTGATAATTAGTTAAAATCTTTTATGTACGAATATATAAAGGTTTTGCAATTAAATCACTAAACTCTCTTCTGTACTTGACTGCATAATCATCAAAGCATGTAAAAACTAATCACAAAGAAAACACTTAGAACTTTGTTGGGTATGGTTTCTTCACAATACAAGTTGAGTTGTGTATTAGTAGGAGCATTAAACTACAGCATAGAATATAGAAAATATGCTAAAAATTTTATACTGTACTGGTTATGTTGAGAACAATGGTATTAATCTATCATTACCAGAGCTGAAATTCATTTATTTTATAGTATAGTATAAACTTGACATATTCCATTAACAAAGTTCACTGTTTGTTTTGAGGAACTAGGGATTATACCCAAAGCATCATGCATACCAAGTAAGTGTAAGCATTCTACCACTAAGCTATAATCCTTAGCTTTAACATTCACTTTAACTTCAAATAATAATTAAAAATAAAATAGCTCTGTGCTCCACGGCTTAATGAATTGTTTTTTAAAATATTTAGTGGCAAGAGTTTATAAGAAAAAAGCACAGAGGAATTGGTGTCCTTGGCTTAATATATCTAAAAATGACCTAATAAGACAACTTCATTAGGTCCTTGGCCTTTTCTTCTTAACATATATGGGGGTGGAAGATACACACACACATACACACTTCTGCCTACACAAGCCATAATGCACATATGCATTTTGTAGTTGGTCCTCTCCTGCCACCGTGTGGGTCCCAGTGATTGAATTCAGCTTGTCACAGCAAGGGTCTTTACTAGTTTTAACAGCTCATTGGCCCTGATCCTTGGTTCTTTGCAGCATCACAGAAATAAGGAGCTACAAATGCAGCAGGAAATCTCAGAAGATTGAGTCAGTCTCAATTTAATGTTGAAGACAACCTAGTTATCTGCATAATAAATACATCTTAAACCAAGCAAATCCTTTATATGAGAGGAAACATTCATCTGAAAAGCCCAAAGAGAATAAAATTACCTAAGATGACTAAGTATCATAGGTAACAATAAAAATTTAAAATTTACAAGAAAGAATATTGTACATTTTCTAATTAGAAGATAAATTAAGAGCAGGTTGTTTTCAAAGACAATTTCCTTTAAATCTTGTAAAGATTTAAATACTGGCCAATGAGAGCTAAGGAAGTAATTAAGGTATGTATTAAAATACTCAATTTTTAAATCTTCAAACTTAATTTGAGAGATCATTACTACCCACAAGGTCCTAGGCACTTTGCTCACTATGAGGCACTACTTTAAGAAAAAAAAAAAAAAACAGAAATCAAAACAAACAACAACAAAACTGTCAAGTTTAACACAGCCCATACACGGACCAAAGTCAAGATAATTACATTCTTAAACAACTCATTTATTCTCCCTCATGGTTACATTAAGTTGATTTCTACATCAGGATTCTTCCCCAGTTCTAAAATAAGAGAACAAAAAACTTCCCAAGTGAGACAATAGGAAAAATGAGACAAGACAGGGGCTGTGTTAGCCTTAAATCCTTGTTCCCACTTGTACCCAACAATGTAGCTAATGCTTCATTTTCTCATCAAAGAAAATCTTGATTTAAAGGAACAAAAAGTACAGTCGGCTTTAATATCCAAAATAGCATGCTGTGTAGCTTTTATGGAAGTTACACAAGATTGAAGCAGAAAAAAAAAATATTTAAACAAATCTTTATTCTAAGTTACATAATGCCATCCTCATAATAACGATCTTATATTTCAGCAGTGACTTTTAAAATAAGCATTTCTGGCAGGTAGAAATTTTTCCTTTGCTGCCTTAAGGCGTGAGAGTTTTTACAAGCTCACCACGTGAATGTTAATCAAGGAAATGTCACTTCTATCAACCAAATGATATACTTGGGGGGGTGCCACATTGCTTCTTCACAAGGAAAAAGGATGGGTTCCACTTACAATGCGCTCTCTATATGAACACATGCACATATATGTACATGTGTGCATGCATATATTCAACAAATGTTTGATCATGAAATCTTTCCCCTTCTTTTGACTGATTCTCTATTCTCGTCATGACTCTCAAATTATATTGTCTTTTATATTTTACTAACTTATCAAGCATCTACTGACTACCTTCAAATACCTAATTATTTTTCATGGGGAAAAGATACATAAGAAAAATTAGACTCTACCCTTCAGAATCTTTGAGATCTCTTTCACCAATGAGATTAAAAAACATGACATATCATCAGGTAATTTATGAAGCCAGTTCTACAAAACCAATGATACGTTACACATATATGCAGAATTTTAGTCTTTTTGAAGCATTTCCTCATATTGAGCCCTGGCAACATTCTTGTGAAGTGCACATTAGCCCCATTTTAGCAATAAGAAAGCCGAGGTTCCAAATTTTAAGCACTGTGCCTCAATCACGAAGATTAAGAAAGTCGAGACTTCAGTCACTGTTTTCTAAGTCTAAGCCCACTACTCTTTACAATACAGCACAGCAAACGAGGGATGGGGTAGCTCAACAGGACCATATCCAACCTTCTATTTATGTGAAAGCAAGCAGACTTGCATTTAAGCAGAGCATAGCCAAGCTTCCAAATTAATTTTATTCTGTAAATTCTTGTACTACAGTATAATACAGAGCACAGCTATTATTTTTTTTAGTCTTAGTGCCTCTGCCTCCTTGAATAAGAGCTCTGATCTCACAAGAGTGTAAGATATAACAAATTAATGAGCTCCCAGGAACCTTAAACCATAAATATCAACCTTGAAAGTCCAGCTTCTATTAATCTTTGCACATTTTATTTTCCCTCAGCACTGAAGAGCCTAACTCGCCCACCCTCTTCTGGCATTCTTGCTCCAAATAACTTCTTATTTTAAGATGTGATGACTGATTCTACAAAATGCTACAAGTTTGCCCCAATTTCGCCACCCATCCTCAGCTCCGGCCCAAGCATCTTTCCCTCCCTCCGGATGGAAAAAAAAAAAATACCGAATTCAGATTCTGCAGGTCCGGCCGCGATGCTGTCACACAGCACTGACAGGTAAGAAGTGACCTCTCGACTCCGTCCTTGGGGACCTCCCGCCGACAGCGCGGCGGGATCTTCCAAACCCGGAAAGGGGCTCTCAGCTCCGGAACGCACTCGGTGCACTCGGTCCGAAGAGAGGGCTCAGATCATGAGTTCTTTGCTGGGCGCCCAGCTGGGCATCACTCTGTCTCATAGTCCTGCTGACTGCAGGGGACTAGGTCCTGCAGCCAGTCCATCCCACCCCACGCACGGAGTCCAGTCACCCGGACCTCACACGGGACCCCAACAACAAGCCTCTGGCACGGACAACGGCAGCGGCAGCAGCAGGCCAGGCCACGCGCCCGAGGTGCCCATAGCCTCCAACCCAAGACCCCCCACAGCAAGGCTGGACCGCAGAAAAGCGTTTCTATGGGAACCTCCCGGGTGTCACGTGACGCTCCCCGACGGCCAATCGCGTCTTCCGAGCCGTCTTAGCCCTCCCTCCGCCCCCGCCTCCTTCACCGGCCCCGCCCCTTCCCTGCAGCGGCTCCGCGCGTGCGCGGTGTGTGCAAGCGCGCTCCCTTGCGGACGCGCGCTCCCCGGGGAACGCGGGGGCGGGGCGGGGGCTGAACGACAGCTCGCAGCAGAGCAGGAAGCGGTGCCCGGGCTAGCGCGCAGGCCCAGAAGCGAGCAAGCGGTTGCTGCCGGCGACGCCCCAGAGCGGAAGAGGGAAGTGAGTCGTACCGGGCTGGGCTCGGGGTAAAGGAGGCTGCGGCACCGCGGAGGGGAGGCCAGCGTCGCGATCCGTCATGTCGAAGAACACGGTGTCGTCGGCCCGCTTCCGGAAGGTGGACGTGGACGAATACGATGAGAACAAGTTCGTAGACGAAGAGGACGGCGGCGATGGCCAGGCCGGGCCCGACGAGGGCGAGGTGGACTCATGCCTGCGGCAATATCCTTGCTCTCCCGGGGGCCGTGGGGACGCGTGCTACGCGGCCAGCTAGCCTGGCTCTCGGTGGGGATGCAGGGCAGGAGGTCCCGGGGCCAGCGCTCGCCAACTTGAGGGCGCTCGGATTCCTCAGGTGCGCCGCCCCAGCGGCCGCGCCCTCGCCGAGGACCGGCCGGCACCCTAGTGAAATTCCTGCCTGGTCCCCTTAGTCGGGTGTGAGGTTTGCAGACCGGTGAGATAGTTTATTTCTAATCAGGAGAGATGCAGCGGAGATAGTTTATTTCTAATCAGGAGAGATGCAGCGGTTCGCAAATTGAGGCCCTCCGTGAATTCAATCCATCACTATCACAGAAAAGGATTTGGCAAGGTTGCACATAATTCGTTAATGAGGCGAAGGGAGGTTTTCTCCAAATTTCCCAGTTGAAGCTTACTTAGAGCCTTTTACCTGCTAAGGAAAAGCCAATAGAAAAAGAATAGGAAATGCATGTGGAGAATCCCTGGCAATATTTAAGATGAACCCCAGGGAATAAAACAGAGGATGAGTCAGTCCTATAAATCAAAATCATTTTTCTGAAACTGTTTCATTCTAGTTAAAATATGGCTGTCAGTTCCTAATTTCTTGCTTTGCATATCTGAATATTCATAACCATGAGACTTATTTGCATTCATCTCTTAGAGAAATAAGTGTTGCAAAAAAACCAAATTGTAGCCTTAGAAAAATCGCAGTTATTAAGTCTGTTTATACCGCTCTTCCCTCATCAATTTTCTACTAGATTATAATGAAGAAATAAATTAGCGAACAAAAATATTTAGTGATAACTACAGCCTTAAACAATTCGTTTTGCTATCTAGGTTTAACTTTCATTACTACAGCTTTCACAACAGGTGCTACTAATTTGATTATTTATGCAAATATTTAGGCCTTTTTGTAAGTGTTCTTTAGAAAATCATGGAGCTTTGACAGTAGCTTTATCTACCAACTGTAGATAATTTTTATTAGACCTTTTCCATAGAAGTAGTGAGCATTGTTCTCTGTTTAAAAAAATCTTCATGGTGGATATATACTATTTTATTAAACTAATGTATTTTAGGCAATTTCTGGTGACTCCTGTGCTCATTATCAGTTGAGTCTACTTTTTTCTTCAGTCCACCTTAAAATATAAAGATATTGTCTCTCCTAACTAGCCTCCGTTGGGTACTACAGATGGGGGAACAAGTGACTGGGGTTTTTCCTTTTAGGGAAATGACTGTCTATTCGTCTGATTGGTCTTCCGGTTCTCGTGCTTGCTAACTAACTCACTAGAGCTTTGAGACTGAATAGGTATGGATGGTCCAGCCTAGTTCGAATAACCTGTAAGAAAAAAAGTGCGCTGCCACCTACAGGTCATGTGGGTTATTACAGCTTCCAAAGCTCAGGTCATCAATATTAAGCTATTGCCTGTTTCGTTCTGATTGCCAGAGTAATGAGCCAATATTTCAGTTAACATACAATGTAGTTTTATTTCAAGGTTTCTTGAATAAGGTTTCTTAATTGTGTGTATTTCACTGGCAAGTGTAATCTCTTTGATAGAACCAAGATCAAAACAATTTTTGCTTTACAGAGATATTCCTATATTCTCTTAATTGACTTTAACCTTTGATTGACGTATTAGAAATAAACAAATGCAGATTCCAATGTCGGACATGCTGGCCATAGTATATTTTGTTACTAGTCAGAAGGTCAAGTCTTAAGAACCAGTAGTCCTGTAAAGCAGGGACTGTCCTCTGCTGTTATCCCCTTAACTGTCATTACAGGAAACATGACAGCCGCGCTCCAGGCAGCTCTGAAAAACCCTCCTATCAACACAAAGAGTCAGGCAGTGAAGGTGAGTTGCAGGCCACAGAGTTAGTCTCTGCAGTGTCTCACTGTTATCACTGAAATCCTTGACACCAGGTTACATGGTGATTTTGTTGTTGTTTTTATATTGGGTCTCAGTATATAACCTGGCTGGCCTGGAACTCACAGAGATTTTTCTGCCTCCACTGGAATTAAAGGCATATGCTACCACATCTAGTTTAAAAGGATACTCTTGATAGGTAAAAACATCTTGTGAAAAATAGCGCTGAAATGTGGAGTTAGGATAATACTTGTGGAACACAGTCAATTTAAAGGATGGAGACATCAGTTCTATCGATTATGTTAATTATGGTGATATTGAAATTATGGTAATATTAAATAGCGGAAACAAAGATATGAAAGCATTAAAAGATGATCATCGTGCTACTCCCTTGGGTCAATTACTGTCTTTGGTGTTGCAGCACTGAAACAAAAAAAGAAAACAATTTTGCAATTCAACTGAACAGCAATGTACATGAACTTCTTTATTTAGCAATAAGATTATTTCTAAAGCATTTTAACTGTAATACACCACTATGCAACATTTTATATACACCCAGTCCCTTTTATGATATATTAGATTGCCTATTTTGTCCTGCTAAAATGAATAATCTTGGGTAAATCTTAATTATTTTTGTCAATAAACTTCTCAGAAGATAAATGCTAAATCAAAAATCACATTTTCACACCTTTGCTAGACAAAGTATTGCCAAATCTCTTAGAAGAACTTTGCAGTTTACATCCCACGAACAACCCTCTACTGACTCTTAAAGAGCTCTGTACTGGTTTATTGTTTAAAATGCTGGCTGACCAAAGAAAGCCCTGGTCCTAGTCCTACATCCCAGGAACTCAAGAACTTTAACTGAATAGGAGTATAGGTAAATACATAGTAATTATCAAGGCAACAAAACTTTGTATAGGAAAAATTCTCGTTTTTTTAAAAGTTGTTGGGATCATTAAAATTTGTTTTACTTCTTATTTTTTTAATAACAGCTTGTGGGTAGGAGGTTATAGCTGTTGATACTAAGATATCTTCTAACTGGAGAAACTGCAGTCTTTAAGCTAAAAATTACATTGCTGGTAGGCATGTTCTGTAAAAATCCTTCCCCTAGGAATGCTGAAGTCACTCCTGTGTGCTGAACAGAGGAGAAATGAATTGTTGAAAGGCTCCATCACATGTTCCCTCTGCTTAGATGATGCATAAGGATGTTTGCTTCTGGAACAGGCTTTACCACAGGAAAAGTTTAGAGAGGAGCAGATGGACCTAATGTCTGTAGCTAGGAAACTTAAAAGGCTTTTTAATGGTTTTTAAAGAGATGCTTTTAAGAAAGTACCACTTTGAAAGATAGTACAAGATAGAATTGTATAAATCAGTTTCCTTCTTTGGTTAGATGATTTTTAAAACCAAGAAGTAAAATTTAAATGTTATATTATTTAAATTATTGTTGCTAAATTTTCCCATCTGTCTGTTCTATCAAAATTGTGTTCTTTGCCTTTAATCCCAGCACTTGGGAAGCAGAGCTAGGCAGATCTCTGTGAGTTCAAGACCAGCCAAGGACCCTATCTCAAAAACAACAAACAGAATGAGCTCCCTTCTTACCACCTCCTTTACATGGCGACCAGAACCACCCTGTGTTCGTGGATTGCCCTGATGAGATCCTGCTTCTGTCTACTCCCACCGTCACTGCTATTATCAGCAGATGACAAAATAGTCTTAAAATGATCAGAGTGTGTCTGCTCTTAAAATTCCACTGTCTTGTTTCAGAGCCGTTACAATGTGACCTGCAGACCCTCACACAATCTACTGTCGGGCCATGTTCTCTCCCTGCCAAGGCTGCTTCTCCCACCACTCAGCTCTGGAACACTATAGCCCATGTCAGCAGCCTTGCTCTTGTGTTTATCTGAACTCCAGCCATATTCCCAAGGAGTTTTCTTTCACATCTTCCATGTCATCCTTGCTTCTACTCCAATGTGACCTTTCTGAAATTTTGTTCTCAGCATACATATGTTTGAATATTTTGTTATGTATTTACTCTTAGGACCGCGCAGGCAGCATTGTCTTGAAAGTACTCATCTCTTTTAAAGCTAATGATATTGAAAAGGCTGTTCAGTCTCTGGACAAGAATGGTGTGGACCTCCTAATGAAGTATATTTATAAAGGCTTTGAGAGTCCATCTGACAATAGCAGTGCTGTGTTACTACAGTGGCATGAAAAGGTAAGTTACAATACAGAGCCTTAGAACTGCTTCCTCTTATAGTAGAGACTAGTACCTCTTATCACCTGGGAAACAAGACTGGATTATATGTCATTATTATTACAAATAAAATGCATGAAAATGAAAAGTTCACATTTGCTTACCAGCTTTGGTCTTAAGGAATTCCAATTTGCACCGCATACTTATTTGCATGTTTAGTATTATGTACTTAAAGTATGAATTCCAAGAAAATTGTGGAAATCAAGAATTATTTTATACCGATCAAAAGATAGAAATAACCCAAAATGAAAGAATTAATATGTGGTACATACAAACAGTGAATTGTTACTCATCCATGAAAAGGAATGGAGTTTTATACATGCTACAATGTCGATGAACCCAGAAGAGGTTGTACTAAGTAAAACCAGACACAAATATTTAGTATTTCTATTTTTATGCAATAATCTGAAATAGGCAAGCTCAAAGGAATAGAAAGTTACTAGACGTTACCAAGGACCGTGAAGAAGGGGTTAGAGTGCTTGCCTAACATTCCCAAGGTTTGATCCTGAGCACTGTAGTTTTGTTTTCAAAAATTGTTACTGGCTATGCTTGGTAGTGCAAGCCTGTAGTCCTACACTCTGGAGAGAGGCATTCTAGCCAGCCTGGTCTGTATAATGAATTATACACTATATTGAGAGGCTGTGTCTCAGAAACAGAGGGAAAGAAATGATTGTCAGTTCTGTGTAAGAAGTTTGTGACTCAGTGGGTAAAATCTCCTGCCACCAAGCCTGCCAACCCAAATTCACTTCCTGGGACCCACATGGTGGACAGAAGAAACCTACTACTTCCCCGTACACACATTGTATCCGCACACAAAGCAAGTGTAATTTTATGTAATCTTTCATTGCTAGCTCTTATAATGATAAAAATATAAACAATAACATTTAAAAAAAAAAACAAAGGGCTATATATATATATATATATTCTCTAGCATTCTTAGAATTCTCAAAACTCAAGGAGGATTCTCTCCTTCAGCTTTACTCCAGCCAGGGTTCCTCTTGCTTCTTCTGATGTGCTGTATACTTCAAGTTAGCTAGCCCAAGAACTGGCCACATGCTAACCACTTTTTGTGGAGATCCTTCTCAGCATGCCAGGCTTGCAGAGAAGCACTTTTAACACTCTGAGCATCCCCTCAGTCCCCCAAAGTGAGTTCTTCTTAAAAACCCTTCTCTTGAGTCTGAGCAAAGCATACATATAGGATAAATCTGAAAGATTTGTTGTTGAGCTTCAATTAAGTCACTTTGCCTTATACACAGTACAGAAGAGTTAATGTTTATGAATAACATTCCTCACAGTATTCCAGGATAGCGCCCTAATTATAGTGCCCCTTTCATTGAAGGGAACTCATACAGTAATTTGTATGGTCATCTTACTTGGGACATTTTTTTGATAGATTCTGCACTTGTTTACATTTCATTTATTTCTCACTAGCTCTGAGGTATGCACATGTCTTTCTGTCTTCAGTTTGCAGGTGAAGAACCACCTCTAAAGCCTGACTGACAGAGGTCCAGTGTAGTCTGAGTATCTCAGTGACAATGATTGGGAACTTGATATAGTCCAAACATTCTTTTGAGAAGTTTATAAATATATTAACTCATGTAAAATACTAGAAGGAAAACCTCCAGTAGGTGAGGAAAGTGGTCCACTTTTTTCTGGTTCCCTCTCCAGAGTACTAAGCACTCCTCAAGTCTGTCTATGGCAGCAGGCCTCTAATGTACCCTTTGCAGTCTCTTGGGGTGGCTGTGAAGCATCCTGACTGGCTTGCCACCAGTTTTACCTTGTACCCAGCCACTAGAATGTCGTCTGTAAAATCCAAAGGTGCCCTTGTCAGTCCCTGATGGTCCGTGTCACTCTGTACCCTCCCCCACACCTCCACACTGTCTTCTGGCATCCATCCGTCTGTCAGCTTCCCTAACATCTCTTGCTGTCAGGCTGTCTTGCTCCGTGTCACCTTGTTGCCCTTTTTCTGTTTTTCTAGCACCCTAAGATAACTCTCACACAGGACACTGAAATGTTGTGTTTGTATAACTGTCTCATAGTGAACCAAAGGAAATTTGTTCACTTTCATACTCCCCACAACGGAACTCAAAATATTTTTTCAATATAAGTAAACCAGAATTTCCAATTGCTAATATTTAATCATGACTCACTTATTCAAGTTCAAAAGTAATAGCTTCTTACCTTAGGGAGAAAATCTGCAGACTAAGAGGAAGTTGGGGTGACTTGTTCCAACTTAAGGTTCTTCCTAACCTAAGAATTAGAGGTGGAGAATGACTGACTATATTTGAACACCTGTTTTAGTCAGGAGCATTATGCTGCAAACATCTTTAAACATTATTTAGACACAATGTACTACAATAGTGACTCATGTATATTTGGAAGTAAGTTCACAAGGGCAGGAACCCTTGGTCTTTGTTTTTTTATTATGTCCTAATAATAAGATATCATTGGTCTCATGCTGAGCATTGCCTGTTGAAAGAGAATGACCTTCAAGTGAGTGTTTTCTTTTAAGAGGGCGGGTGGGCCCATATCCACATAGCCAGGCCTTTGTTCCGTGCTCTACCTACAGCCATGATGCTGCTGTCCCAGGTGAATGCCTGCATAGTTGGCGGCTTGCTGGATCCCAGGTAAATGTTTACATTGCCTAGGGCACAATAGATGCTCAGGAAGTACTTACAAATTAATGATTTCAGTGTCTTGCCTAATCTGAGACTTGACCTCTTATGGCTCTTTCTGTGTATTTGATCTGTTTTAGGCACTGGCTGCTGGAGGGGTTGGGTCCATTGTTCGTGTTTTGACTGCAAGAAAAACTGTGTAGTTCAGCTGGAACTGGACATCGTGCACAGGAGTGGGAGTAGCTGGTACAAAGACCAAAACAACCAAATGGCACGCTGCCCCGGGGGCAGCACCTGTTCCTCTCAGCTTTGCCTTCTTGCTTTCTTTTTCATATCTATAAAGAAGAAAATTACACATCAGGTTCCTTATGACAATTGAAATAATGTGCAGAAAATTTTGTTTCACTGGGGATGTTTGATCCTTTCATAATCATGTCAATAATATGTATAGCATTCTGTAATTTATATATATTCAAGTTTGATTGTGCAGTTTTTAACTCTTTTGGCTGATTTAAGGGTTTTACTTTATTTTTAACCAATACTGAGAGAGCTGATCAAATTTGAGGCCAGTTTCCTAATTCATTGCTAGTCAGACAGTGGTCTTTATTTTTAAAAATGAGGGATTGGCAGCTATTAGCATTGCAAAACTGGACCACACTTCCCTTATTTAAGCAAAATGTATTTCCAGAGCAAGTAGTGGTTGAGCTCCACTACCAATTTCCAGCTTTATTTCTGCTTGCCTCCAGATGACGCTGTGAGTGTAAGTGTGCTACTTCCTGTTAGCATTCATGATCACAGCCTCTCAGTCTCTTTGTGGTGACCCAGGGTCCAGAGCAAGGAGTCTTGCTCTATATAAATGTATTTGCAAAATGTAAGTGCCTCTTTGGCACAGACATCACATTTTCCTTCTGGTAATACTGTTGGGGCAAACTACCCCAAGTCAGAAATGGACATTGAAACTGATGTAATTCAAACTCTAGCAGCCTCTGAATGAAATACTACTTTCTTCAGAAATAAGGTAGCTGCCTTAGACATTTACACAAGTATTCACTGTAACATTTCATATGCCCGATGATGTCTTCAGTGTTCTTCAGGTAATAAGGATCTCAGAAAATTTGGTTCTGATCCAAACAAATACATATTTTGTGTTTCAGCTCAGTGTTTTTTAAGAAAGAAAAATGTCACACAGGAAAAAAAAAAGTGTGTTTACTTTGTTAGACAAACCAAATTGGTTCTCAAAAAATGACTGGTGCTTGTTAGAAGTTATCGTTATGAAGTAGTTCCAAAAACAGTGATGAATGCACCTGGCCGAGAGGGACCCCACCCCTCAGTCTTCGAATAAGACACCAGTTCCAGAGTCCCTGACTGAGCTGAGAACCAGGGCAGAAATTCTGTAAACTGCTCTTTGGATACCTGCTTTTGTGTTTTGTTCTGTTTTGTAAAATTATGATAAACTTCAGAAAATAAAATGTCGGTGTTGAATAATTTCTTTTTCTTAATTGAGTACACGTAAATCTCCAGTTAGCTAAGGAGAAGGGTGTTGGTCTGCTGCAGTCTGGATGGTGGGATGTATAAAGCCACTTGGTAGGAACAGGTGGAGAGTCAGCCTGCTCAGTTTTGTGTCCCTGTAACCCTCTAGTAGCCAGCAGGACATGGCAGAGACCTAGAGGCCCAAATTCTTATAGCTGTGAAAGTCACACCCAGCTTTTGAGCTCTCCTTTGGAGACTTCAGACCTATTTCTCACACCTCTCTTCTCAGCAGCTCTGTTTCCAGCTCCGCCCGGCTAATTTCTGCTTTACTTGAGCTAAGCAGGGTGTATTGGAAGTCCTCAAGCAGGTAGAGCACAACCACTTCAGAACAAGGGTGAACATGCTCACACTGTTTCTGTGAGCTGAGTCTGGGTGGGGCAAATGCTGTAATCCAAGTTTCACATTCATGGGGTGGGCATAATAAAACCTGTCAGCTCTAGTAGAAATGGACTGGCAGTGCAGCTTGGGAATTGAATGGGGGGGGTGCCAACTAAGGTGTGTCATTCTAGGTCATAGTAACTTACACACCACCCTGGGGACAGTAAAGTAGCTAACGGCCGACTGGTACTTTTGCATACACACGGTTCTTTGTTGCCCTTGTGGGAGCCAGTGCATGTGGAGGCCAGAGATCAGAGGCCTGTGCGTCAAATCAAACTAAGTCTTGACAAGGATAGGAAGGACAAGGGTCCAAGTGACATCAACAGAGAAAAGGAAATGTGTACGGGGGTTAGTTCACTCTTGAGGTTTTACTATTTCAACAAAGTAAGATGCTAAACCATGAAAGCCACTAAACAGATTGCACTTTCATAAGGAGTGTCTCCTGGGGGATTCAAGACAGTAAGGAAATTACAAAGGCTAGCTTTTGGTTTGGTTTTAGCCAAATAAATATTTGGTCATTTAGTCTTGTGCCTTTTACAACAATAAAAAAGAATAGAATAATTAAATTTTATAAGAAAAAAGCATCTTGGGGCTGGAGAGATGGCTCAGCAGTTAGGAGCACTGACTGTTCTGGAGGAACTGAGTTCGATTCCCAGCAACCACATGGCAGCTAACAACTGTCTGTAATTCCAAGATCTGACATCCTTACACAGTATACATGCAGGTAAAACACCAATTCACGTTAAAAAAAAAAATAAACATTTAAAAAAAAAAAAGAAAAAAGCATCTTAAATGATCAATAAAGAGTTGTTCATTAAAAGTGATTCTAGCTGCGCTGGAGAGGCTTACCACAGTCACGAAGCCTGGAGTTCAAATCAGAGTGCTCAGGAACAAACCAGAAGCCCACAGAACACCTGTAGCTCCAGCTCCAGGGAGTTAGTGGTCTGCATGTACAGCGGTGTGTGCCCACACACACATAGCAACACAAATGAAAAGATAAATCTTAGGGGGTGGTTTTTACTCTTTTTATTCTTGATCTTTTTGAATGGTCAATTCTGTCTCCCCCTGTTGACTTTGTGTCTTATCACTGAGACACTAGTAGTCTAGCATACATTAATGTAGTCCGGAGTTAACACTGGTTTTATGTGAATATAATGCAAAAAGACAGCAGGACACTGAAGATATCCCTGACTTGTGATAGTGTGACTTAATTTTCAAAGCTAGAATCTGGTACAGGAGGATTAAAAAGAAAAGCCCCCTACATCCCGAGAACCTGCCTCCAGACCTGAAGCTCAGAAAATATGTCAGTCTGCTAACATGGGGCCACCTCATTACACCTACATCACGGCCGTTTTGAACCTGCTTAGTCTGCACGGGGAAGAAGGTTGTTTCTAGGAGATGTGAGGACTGATGTCTCTAGAATCCTCAAACTTGTCCTGGATACCTGTGAGATAATGCCAGGAGCCTTTTACAGAAAATAGCCCACAGGAGCAGCAGCCAAAAGGAAGGTTTGGAAATATTCTACAGTAAGAGAGAGGCCTGCTCAACACCCAGAGCTCAGCAGTTTTCTCTCAGGATGATTTTAATATCCCTAGGAAAAGAGTAAGCTACGTAAACAAAAAAATCATAAAAAGAGACCATGTGGAACACAAAGCCAATCATTTTTTTTAAAAAGATTGATTTGTTTATTATGTATACAGAAGAGGGTACCAGATGTCATCATAGATGGTTGTGAGCCACCATGTGGTTACTGGGAATTGAACTCAGGACCTCTGGAAAATAGTCAGTGCTCTTAACCTCTGAGCCATTCCCTAGTAGAGTTATACTTACAGGCATCTACTGCTAACCCACTTGATAGTTGCCCTTGTTCTGTTTGTACACGTGATGTATTTTAGCAAATTTGAACTTTGTTATAATTCCATTTAGCAAGAACTAGGGCAGCAATCTCATGTCACTAGCCAAACCCAAGATCTTATTGGTCATAACTAGAATTTGGTATATTTACACTTCTTGCAGGCAAGATATTAAAAAGCACCAAAATGATCAAGAATAGAGAGGCACACTAAGTTAAACCGATGCCTGTCTTGGGCCTCTCTTCCCTTCTCCCTCTATACCTCAGCCCGGCATCCTGGGAGGAAGTAGGTAGCCCCAGGGCCAGCAAGCTGTGTGCATTCAGTGGTACCGCCTATCAGTCCAGCAGAGAGCCTCCAGGGCCTGAGTGTTGTGCCTGTAGGTGGTGCTGCCCCACAGTGCTGACTCACCCACAGGCTTCCTTCATACTTGTGTTCCTGGAAAGTGTAGGGTGATGAACACAAATGCTCTATAGACCTTATATTCCTCTCTGGAACAACTCCCAAGTTCCCCATAGCATGAAACAGAGTAGCACATGGCACACACCTGATCCAGTCCAGCCTTCTAAAAAGCTCTTTACCTTCCACTGCTGTTTAGTTCCTGTTCTGTGGGTAGCCAGCCTTTGAACCCTCTACTCTAAAGTCACAGGAGCTGTATCACCTTTCCTGAGCAGATTTCATTTTCTTCTAATGATGCCAATCCAATGCCATAAATGAACCAGGATTCTGAACAACACATTTCATTTTGTTTATTCCAAAAGTCAAGATTTCAGATGCAACCCTAAAGAATTTCTTCATCTGATGACTGAGCTAAATAAAATTCAGTACCCTTTTTTAACAAATAATTTTATAACTTCCCTTTTTACTCATTTGTTTTCTAATAATTTATTCTATAGTGTTCCTATAGGTACCTACCCTAATAGTCCTCTTGACAAAGAATATAATCCTATAACAAGAGTGTAAGCTCTCACAAGTAAATACCTACAAATTCCTTTTGCCTGTATAGATACTAGCATATTAGACATGTATTCTTACCTTAAATATGTTGTCATTAATACATGCTTAATTTTAAATTTGTTTTTTTTTTCTTGCCAACAATTTCTTTTCCAAATCCAAAGATCCTAATAATTGGTTTGCCCCCATATAGAAGTTCCATGTAGGACACAGAAATGTAGCCCACACCTAAAATCCCAGCACTTGAGAGGCAGAACCATCAGGAGCTGAAAGTCATCCTCACCTACACAGAAAGTTCAAAGCCAGCTTAGCCCTCATAAAACCCTGTCTCCTAAAAATAAGTAAATACAAGACATAAGCCCATAGTCTACACAAAGAGTAGAAGAAAGGGCTCATGGACAGAACACTTGCCTCTCATGAGGGAAGCTCTTGGTTCAGCCCTCAGTGGGTGATGAATGGGAGAAGTACTGGATAACACCTTATAGAGTATTGCTTTTCTATTTTTATTTTTTATTTTTTTTGGATTGGACCTCACATGTGCTCCATCACTGGTCTATGGTCTACCCCACTTTTGTCTGTATTTTGAGGGTCTCACCAACTTGATTTTGAAATCTTGTCACCTTAGCCTTCCGAATATGGAGGATCACAACCAACTCCGCCAGGCCCAGCAGTTTGGGCTGCTTCTCTGAAGGTCTGGGAGGTGGGGGATTATTGTTTGTTTATTGTTTGCTTTTCTTTTTTATATATTTATTTTTATTTTATGTGAATTGATGTTTTGCCTGCACGTATAACTGTGTAAGGGTGTCAGATCTTGGAATTGCAGACAGTTGTTAGCTGCCATGTGGATGCTGGGAATCAAACTCAGGTCCTCCGGAAGAACAGTCAGTGCTCTTAACCGCTGAGCCATCTCTCCAGCCCTATTGTTTGCTGCTAATCACAGCACCCCCTGCCATGTATTTCACAAATGAAAGCAATTTCTCTATTGCTAATATACACATGCCAGGGGCTGTAGAGTACTTAAGATATGCTCTTTGCATTGCAGACATAGAGTCTAGAACACAGTCACATGAGCAACACTAGAATCATGTAGGAAATGAAGAAATTATAAAAGGACATAGAATAACAGTTGGCAAAATTACTCCTTCAACAGTGATTGTTAAGGAAAAAACTGAATATATAACCATCCCACTGGGTCTTGTAGACAGAGTTTCCCAAATAGGCAAAGAGCAGAAAGGAACAAGACAGAGGGAACACTGAGCTATGAGAAGTCATATAAATAGCCAGAATCCTGTTTATTAATTAACCAGCACTATGGTGCTATCAAGTGTTTGGAGACATGTTACAAGTTTTCTTAGTTCCATTCAAAAGCAAGAGATTCTTTAACTTGGATATATTTAATACCCAGTGTTGACTCCAGCCAGATGGAAAGCATCTGCCCTTGGGATGCAGCCACTTATGAAGGGCACATTGCAGGTGTTGTTGGAACAGGAAGCACATAGACAAAGTTTCTCTCAGAAGGGCTCAGCAGCAGAGGGGCTCTTTGGGAAGGTGAGCAGGATAAAGAACAGTGGCTCCGCGGGCTTCAGGGAAAGATCAATCGCAGCACGCATGCTATGTGAAGATTTGGCTTTGGCCTTGGCCTTTATAGCTCTTTACAGTCAGCCGCCCTGTAGCCCCGCCCCAAAGATTACCATGGCTCCACACAGTTGTGCTTTAATGCTAGGGAACCGGAAGAAATGGTGCTCCCAGTGAGCTTCGCAGAAGCAACACCAAGGTCCATAAATCAACCTCGAAAATCGTTCACTCCTTCCTGCTTCTGTTACCCACCAGCTTCTCATCCTCTACCAGGTGCACAGAAAGATGTCCATCAGACGCTTAAGTTCCTACCTTGAGATTCAGGCACCCTGGACTAGCTTTTCTATCTGGCTTCCATTTCCAAAGTTCCAGGGAGAGATCCCAATGGGTCCAACTTCAGTCCTAGAACGAGTCCCTGAGACATGGACTGGATCACACCTCCCCTGTGAAGGTGTTTATGAAGTATAAGAAAAGTTCTCAGAATTCTTACACACACAACAGTGAATGTATGTAATATTCAGGTTCTTCTAGGGCAAGGACTATATCTTACCTATGGCTACTTTCTGAAGCCTTGTGCTTTATCGGAGACTCTCACATATTTGCTGAAGAGTCAGACTCCTTTAGGCAAGTGAGTGGATCGGCAATTATTGCCCATTTAATGAGACTAGCTGAAGAAGTCTACTAACTGTAGAAGTATCCATGTTACTGCGGTGTTAAATTCAGGTATCTAATAGTTAAGGCCTTCTACATATGAACGACATTAGATGGAGTCGGATAGTAATTGTAGTATGCATTTTCGGTTTGCGACAAACAGAGCAAGCCCGGTAGCTTCTGATGGGTCACTTAGCCTGAGCTCATTTCTTCATCTATATCATCATATATGTTACATACAATGTTAAGTCACGAGTCACTGAAAAGTTCCATGTACCTGGCACATCTGCCATCCTTTGGGGGAAAGGGTTTCATTTCTTTTATATACTGATCAATGGGTTGTACTTTCAGCTGGAATTCTACAGTTTCCAGCTCTCTTGTTTGCATGGTACATGACCCTAACATTGTTGACATTGTAGAAGGTGAGTAAAGAGGCTGGGAACTATGTCTACATAAGTCACTCACTTTAAGGAACACTAAGTAGAGGGATGTTGTGTTTGGGAATTGCTCCCCTGCTTCATGATGCTAAGTGTTGGAATTACTGAGATAACTGAGAGACAGGTCTCCTCTGAGATGCATCCATCCATTTCTCTACACTCCAGGTTTTGTTGTTCCTGGTGGTGGTGGTGGTGGTGGTTGTAGTGGTGTGTGTGTGTGTGTGTGTGTTTGCATTCTTGTGTGTGAATGCAGGAGCATACAGGCCATGGTAGGCACGTGGCACTAGGAGAGCAACCCCAGGTGTGAGTCTTCTGTTCTACCTTGTTTGAGACAAGGTCTTCTTTGCTGCTACCTACTCTGGGCTACCCGGCCTGCAGACTCCCTGGGATTCTCCATCTCTACCTCCCATGTCACCACAGGAGCAGTAGGATTGCAGATGCACATTATCACCCATCTTTACATGGGGTCTTGGGATTCCAGCTAGGTCCCCATGTTTGCATAGCAAGTGCTATACCCACTGAGCCATCTCCACAGCCTGAGATTTTTTTCCAGACAGGTTTCTCTGTGTAACAGCCCTGGCTGTCCTGGAACTTGCTTTGTAGCCCAGGCTGGCCTCGAACTCACAAAGATTTGCCTGCCTCTGCCTCCCAAGGAGTCCTGGGATTAAAGGCTTGTGCTATCATGCCCACAGATTATTTGAAATCTAAGCTTTTAAAGTCAAAGTCACCTGTTTCTCCACCCCAGAGGCTTTCCCATTGCTCTTGGCATAAACTACAAAGTCATTATTGTGACTTAAGCCATATCTCTGTCTCCCAACTGCATGGCTCATCTTTAATCTCTGAGCCACAGCCAAAGTGGCTTTCCCTCTGAGTACTTCCTCCACTCCAGCCAAAGGGCCTTTGCTCTCTGGATGCTTCCTCTGCCAGAAATGCCCTTCATTCTCACTTCCTAGTCACATAACTAAGTCCTTACTCTGTTTACTTCCTCAGGAAAGTCATCTCCATTCCCATTTGATATAAATGAATGGCCTTGTAGCTTTGAATGACAATGTCCCTTGTCTACCACTTGCCATAGTTACAATCTACATTCCTTTGTATAATTACTTAGTCACGGATACACTATACTGCTTCATGAAAATGAACACTGTCTATTTTTGTGCACTGGAATTCACCCATGCCTAACACTCAATGCAAGGAAATTATCTTTTACCAGGCAAGGTTACCAAGTCTAGTCACCACATAGAAAGTATGCAGAAAATGTCATTGCTTAAATGAGCATTCAAAAATAAAAATGACAAAGAATATATATTACTTACCACCAAGTAACATATCACTCCAATTCCACTAAAGACTTATCCATAATCATAAAATTTTTTGGATCCCCATGGGATTATCAGTGCCCCCATTCAGCAGGAAGAAGCCTAGAGCACTACTCCCACATTCCCAAAAAATTGGATTATGGATGTTTGTGTTTGTTTACAGTGTTGGATATAATTTGTTATAGATAATGGGACACAAAGAATATTAGATTTGGGGTTCTTGTTTTAAAAAGAGAAAAAGAGGAAATGTAGTGGGATTATGCTGGTAATGTAAATATTTGTCCTGACTATGGGTTTAATAAAAGCTGATTAGCCAAAAGGCAGATAGGAAATGTGGGAGGGGCTACCAGGCTAAGAAAACTCTGAGTACAGAAAGAACAGAGACAGATGGCACCGAAATCGCCAGTGAGGACAGACACCAAGAGAGCCACCACAGACACAACAAGGAGACAGCACCAGACACAGAGGAAAGAAGCTCAAATGCTGCTCTGAGAATAGGTACCGAGTCACATGGCTGAACAAGATGAGTTCAGAAGAAGGAGCTAGCAAGTTATGTGCCTGGGCCCTAGGTCAATCAGTGTAAAAGTAATATAAGTGTTTATGTCTGTGTGGGACTGCATGTCTGAACCTCTAAGACAGACTGGAAAGTTCAGCCAGAACCATATACAACATGGCATGGCATCCACTTCTGCTGGAGTCTCTCTCTCTGAAGCAAGGCACATGTCCAGCCCACATCAAAGAAAGGAACTCTACAGAGTGTGTACCAGGAACCAGGGAATCCCAGGATCATTGCCTACCACCTCCGCAAGCACCCTCTACTCTTAGGGACCTCCATTTTCCATCCCTGGGGTTGGTCGTTTTTTACTCTTTGCTTTTTGGGAAGCCTACCACCCAGCTCCCAAATAAATACACACACAGAGTCTTATTTTTACTTAGAAACACCTGACCTTGGCTTGGTTTGTTTCTAGACAGCTTTTCTTAAATTATCCCACCTATCTTTTGCCTCTGGGCTTTTACCTTTCGTATTTCTGTAAACCTTTCTTTACTTCTTCTTTTTTTTTTAATACTTTTATTTATTTATTTAATTTCTTGCCTTGGTGGTTGGTGTTTGCCTGGAACTGAAACTACAACAGTTGTGAGCTGCCATGTGGGTGCTGGGAATCGAACCCGGGTTCGATTGAACTGGAAGAGCAAACAGTGCTCTTAACCACTGAGCCATCTCTCCAGCCCCCTTTCTTTACTTCTTACTCTGTGTCTTGCTGTGTAGCACGGCTGGTCCCTGGTGTTTTCTCTCCTCCTTTATCTCCTCCTCCCAGATTTCTCCTCCTATTTATTCTCTCTGCCTGCCAGCCCCGCCTATCCTTTCTCCTGCCTGGCTATTGGCCATTCAGTGCTTTATTAGACCATCAGGTGTTTTAGACAGGCAAAGTCACACAGCTTCACAGAGTTAAACCAACGCAACATAAAAGAATGCAGCACACCTTTGCATCATTAAACAAATGTTCCACAGCATAAACAAATGTAACACACCTTAAAATAATATTCCTCCACACATTCCTCTCCAGTTTACTGTTTCCGCTTTGGAACCAAAAAAACCTGCTGCTAGCCTACCCTGGAGGTTTCTAGGGGTACAATTCAGTGACTATAAAGTTTTTTCTTGTTTTCAAAACTGATACTATATCAGTACCCAATTCAAATACAAGTGTTAAAGCTCTAAAGAAAGGGCCTGGCCTTCCACCCATGCCCAGATAACCAATGTTAACAGTATGGTAAAGGTGTCTATCCTTCCCCCAATTCCACTGGTTGTCTTTAAAAAAAATAATAATAGTGGCATATATTGATGTCTTGGGGTCTTTATTAATATGAAGAGACACCGTGACTAAAGCAACTTATTAAAAAAACACATAATTGAGGTAATAGCTTACAGTTTCAGAGGTTCAGTCCTTCATCATCATGGTGGGAAGCATGGCGGTATGCAGATAGACGTGGTGCTGGCTACATCTTAGTTTGCAGGCAACAGGAAGTTGTGTGTGTGTGTATTAGTGGATAGACAACAGATAATAATATAAGGAAAATAAATTGATCTCCTGTGTATTTGCATGTGCTGAACCCTGAGGCATAGTAACTTAATCATTAAAAATTAATGTGCTCTATATGAGGGGCTAATCTCTGCTTTTTCACTGCCTAGAGTTGAAGCTGAAATCTAAGCCTTCAAGTGTAATATGAAGTTTCTGGACTGTCCAGCACGTGGTCCAGACCCACAGACCTGCAGTCCCACAGAAACACACAGAGACTTATATTAATTGCATGCTGCTTGGCCTATGGCTCAAGCTGTACTGTGATATGTGTATCTTAGTATATGTAAGTTATCTTTCCAAAGTGAGGGCAGAGAGAGGAAGTGAAGATGGCCAGAACAGTGTACACAGAGGAAAAGGAGCAGGGAGAACAGAACACAGGACCCCCTCAGTGCATCCACATGGTCCAGGCAAAGCGCACCTTTCTCTGAGGCACTGAAGAAACAAGACCTGCAGACCTTCTGCCCTGGTTCTAGCCTGCACTAAGTGAGCTGCTAATGCAGGCCCAGAGCTCAGCATGGCACACTCATTGCTAATACTCAAGGGTACATTTGATGGAGTATTTGAAAACTCCTTATTTCCCTTATTTGAAAATAAGGAAAGGGGCTAGAGAGATGGCTCAGCGGTTAAGAGCACCGTCTGCTCTTTCTGAGGATCTGGGTTCGATTCCCAGCACCCACATGGCAGCTAACAACTGTCTGTAGTTCCAGTTCCAGGCAAAACACCAAGGCAAATAAATAAATAAAAGTGTTTAAAGAAAAAAAGAAAGAAAATAAGAAAAACATCTTAACAACAAAATAAGTGTTAAGCAAAGCATGATGTCACATGCTGGTAATCCCAGCACTTGGGAGGTAGATGCAAGAGGACCAGAAGTTCAAAGTCGTTCTTAGCTGCATAAAAAGTTCAAGGCTATCATGGGATACATGAGACCCTGCATTAATAAATGAATAAATATCCTGGCACTCATTCTCTGTGACTTGGCAGCTAACATGCTCTATATAGCAAGTTTCAGGACAACCAGGTCTACACAGAGAGATCAAAATTATCTCCAGAGTATGCACAAGTCATGGGATCACACACACACATACACATACATACACACACATACACACACACATACATACACACACATACACACACACACAAACACACATATACACACATACACACACATACATACACACATACACACGCAAACACATAAACACACATACACACATACATACACATACACACACATACACACACATAAGTGTAATAAGAATATGCGTGTACTGTTTGTATCTTTGCAACCCTTCATATTCCTGTGAAAAAGTGGAGAGCTCATTTAGAACTATCATGGCGGAACTGGAGAACAAAGACTCTGAATGCAGACTTCAAATCCCAAAATGAATTAGTTACTTCTCTGTGGCTGTGAAAAAACTGCCATAACCAAAGTAACTTAAGAGCATTTACTTTGACTCACGGCTCTAGAGGGCTAACTCTCCATCAGAGCAGAGAAGCAGGGCAGTAAATCATTTCAGCCATGCAGACACAGAGTGTGCAAACCAGAAGTGAGGCAAGAATGTGAACTCTCAAAGCTCCCCCAGTGACATATTTCCTCCAGAAAGGCTCCATGTCCTAAAGGTTCCAAAACATACCCAAACAGTACCACCAACAGGGAACCAAAAAGTCAAATCTATGGTGGGGGATGGGGTCAAAACATCACAGTAAGTGACAGAATGGGGACTGTCTCTTGAGCAGTCTGTCTCACAATCCACTCTCATCTCCTCTCCCAGCCACTCCCCCACCCCACCCCACCCTGCCCCACCCTTCCCAGGCCTGAGAAGCTTCAGACTGAGAACCACAAACTAGAAGAGAATCAAGAGTTAGGTCCCAAGGCTGACAACCCGAGCCCCATTCCCAGAACCATCTCTTTAAAAGAAAAGAAAAAAGTTGTTTATGATGTATAGTGTTCTGCCTGCATGTGTCCCTGCAGGCCAGAAGAGGGCGCCAGATATCAATACAGGTGGTTGTGAGCCACCATATGGCTGCTGGAAATTGAACTCAGGATCTCTGGAAGTGTAGTCAGCATCCTTAACTGCTGAGCCACATTTCCAGCCCTCCTTGAGACCTCAAAAAAAAAAAACACCTGGGTGCAATGGCAAGCATGTGGAACCCCAACACTGCTACAGTAAGATGGAAGGCAGAAACAGGAGACCTGCCCCAAAGCTTGTGGTTGAGCTAGCTTGGAGTACACCGCACAGCAGCTAGAGGGACCCTGCCTCACCAAGATGAAAAGACAGAACTGACTCCCACCTGTACTGTGCATGCAAGATGCAAGGTCTCTCTCTCTCTCTCTCTCTCTCTCTCACACACACACACACACACACACACACACACACACACACACACACACACACACTTTCTCTGAGTGAGTGAGTGAGAGAGAGTTCCTGAACAGGGCCCACAGGAGTGGCCTGGAGGCTGTTCCCTTACCAGAGTAACCAGCTTCAAATAAGAAAATGACAGATATGGGGGAGGGGGGTTGGCAGACATCAGAATAGAGCAAACTGAGTGGGTTTTAGACATAAAGGTCTGAGTATTCCTAGAATTGATTAAAGGAACATTTTCTGCCTCCAGAAGAGAGAACTAAAAATAGAGAGTTTGGAAGAATAAGGATTCCTATTTTTGGCATTTCCACATTATATTGCAAATTTCATACAACCACACAAAAACAAGAAAGTGCAGTCCTCCGAGCCATGAGCCTTTGCTTTGGGGCCCCTCCATTGTAAAGATGCATTTTCAGGCCCAGAAATCAAAGTCGTGTCCTCATGGAGAAAAAAAATAAAAATAAAAACAAGGAAGGAAGGAAAAGTCACCAGCTATGCCACAGCTACACCTCCCAGGAGATTGGGTGACAGTCTTGGCTAGGGTAGAGTTCCCCTATATACTGGCCAAGAATCTACACTTCACAGGACCCTGTGCCTCAGGCTGGCCAGACCTCATTAGAAAACTACAAGGCCTGTCCCACAGCTGTCTTTACTTCCGCATCCCTGACCGGACTCACGGGACATCCAGGAATGGAAAGAGTATGGGCGTGGGCGACAGGTTCCAGTTACTTAATAGGCCCTGCCTGGTGGCTGCAATGACTCAAACAATCTGAGGGGCTATGAACAGAGGTGTCCCCTAAACCTGGACTCAGCACAGACACCTGAACCCACAGTCTCTTTCCCATCTTCACAGGCCTCAGAATCTGGGCCTTCCTCAGAAGTGGTGACATTCTCTTGTCCAAATACACCCTTCCACCTCACTGAAATGACCTGGCACAAGACACCCCAAGACCAAGTTCTCCACACAAAGGACATTTATTTGCCCCAAAGGGACAGAGGGCAGGGAGTAGGGGACAGGAGATAGAGATCAGGGAGAAGGATGAGGAGCAAAGGGATATTTGCTCTGGAGGGTCAAAGGATGGCCTCTGGATAGAGAGAAAACAGATGTGGTCATAGGCAAACAGCAGTTTATAAAGGTAAAGGGGGAAACCCCATGTTAGAATGAGGTGTTAAATTTTAATTGGGCATGTTAATTAGGTGAGCCAAAGGGGAATTTTCATTGCTGGACTCCAATACTTTGATAGCTGGGCCTTGATGGTCAACCTCAGGAGGAGGAAGTGGTCAAACAGACTTTGCTGGCTAGCTTTAGAAATGTTATCTAACGTTTTTTAGTAAGGCAGAGGGAATGAGGAAAGGTGAGGCCCCCCAGAGCCATGCTGGGGCTGCCTAGAAGCCCTTCACCCACCCCACACCCACTTGATGTGCTGTCCAGGTCTAGGAAACAAGTGGTCATCTATCCAGTTGCAATATGTCTTCCCCACACACACACTAAAGTTTACAAATAGCCAGTGAAACGAAGATGTGTGCTGGGTAAAGGAAATACGGGTCAAGCAGCTGGAGTGCAGAAACCCAGCTTGAAGGCTCAAGAGTGGTTGAGAAACAGCATCTGAAGAAAGAGCAGCCATAGGTCCCAACCAGATAAGGCTGCAGAGGTTGAACCTGGGACCTCATGGGGATGCATGAAGCTCGGTCTCCTGCATGCTGTGATGATTTCACACCTTCCAAAAGGCAAAGAAAACCTGGGCAGCTGCTGGTGATCTGAGAGACAGCAGAAAGGGGATCCTTTTGGTTCTCTAAAGGTGATGAGTCACAACATCCACCCTGCTGGCATTTGGACAGAAGGCAGAACTACTTTGAATGTATTTATGCAAAAATCTTTAAAAGTTAAGTTTCAAAAAAAGATTGGTGAGGTTAAAAAGGGGGGGTGGCTGGAGAGATGGCTCACCGGTTGAGAGCACTGACTATTCTTTCGGAGGACCAGAGGACCAGGGTTTGGTTCCCAGCACTCACATGGCAGCTCACAACTGTCTGTAGTTCCAGTTCCCAGTTCCAGGCAAATACCAAGGCAAATAAATAAAAAAATTTAAAATAAATAAATAAAAAAGTCTCAGGAAATGGGACCAGCACTAACCTGGATGTTATCATATTGTTTCCAGATGGCTTTACCTGATCATTTCAAGTCACACATAATGACGGCAGAGAAGAGCATCGTTTACACTCCTAGCCTGTCATGTCACACTTAAGTTTCTGTAGGGCAAGGATTATTCCCTAAGATTGATCCTGAGACCAATGATGCTTGTAAACTCGTAATGAAAAGGGGTTGGGGTGTGGAGGTAGGGGTGGGGGATGTCCACTGTGGGTTTCTCTCCCCCAGTTCCTTTGCTCAGTTAAAACAACAGCAAGACAGCCTTGATCAGAATGTGATTCCTGGGGGCTTTAGAAGATGGTTAATTCAGAGAGGCACCTCTAGGTGACATTCTGCCTGAATGGAAGGGAAAGCTGGATTTGTGTTGCTCAAATCAAAGCATTAGACATAAAAACACAGCCAAGAGTTGTGCGGTTAATCATTTGCCTGGAAGCATCTGTGAAGAGCATGTTCATTAAGGCTGCTTCATGGCCAGTTAAACCCAGTTCATTCCTCAGAGCCATAGGGACAATCAGGGACCCCTGTACATGACATTCCCTGTTTGTGGCTGGTACAGGACAATTCCTGGACTCTAGGAGTCCAGACCTATTCCTGGCTCTCCAGCTGCTGGTACTAAGGTTGCTATGCAGAATCAGAAGCCAGAGTGAGCATTTGTCTGGGAAGCATAGGCAGCAGCAAATGTGTCTAGAAAGTTAAAAAACAAACAAACAAACAAAAAAAACAAATGCTTCAAGGAACCAGAGATCCATCTGCTTTCTTCGAAAACACAGAGAACCTGAGGTGTAAAGACTTTGTTCCCAGTGGCTTTGACAAATGACCTCTGAAGAGCTTTGTTTTCAGATTTCCAGATAATCAGGGAAGGAAAGAGGAACTGAACCCTAGTCCCACCAGCAAAGATAAAGTGTCCCACTACCTCTGTGTGCCACAGTGCCCAGCCCAAACCAAAGGAGAATTCTGAAATCCTTCCAGTGGACCCGTGGGTCCGGAGAAGGCTCTGGGGTCCAGTGATAGGCTAACAAGATAGTTGGATTTACCACTGTACTTACTGGTGCTGTTTGGGTCGACATCTCCTCTCAATCTGTTGATGCTTATCCACACCCAGTTTCTCTTCTTGTGCTACTTCAGCATCAGTATCCTTACCAGAGACACCACAACCACTTCCTTATTAAGATTTACTTATATTATTATATATATATGAGTCGTTTACCTGCACGTATGTATGTGAACCACACAAACAGCCTGAGGAGGTCAGAAGAGACACTAGATTTCTTGGAAGCACAGTTATAGATGATTGTGAATCACCATGTCAGTGCTGGGAATGGAACCCAGGTCCTCTACAAGTACTCGAATCAGATGAGCCAACTCTCTGTCCCCTACAGTATCTGGCAGGGACCAGACCTAAAATACTTCATTCCAGGCTGGCAAGAAGCAGGCAGAGTAGCTACTGAGCCCGATCTAATGTAATGCCCAGAATCCACTTGCTCCCACGGACTATCCTGACTTCTGTATGTGCCCGCCCCCGTACACCAAATAAATAAATACAAACATGTTTTAAAATATATATTTTATTTCCCTCATCTTCCTTCTAGGATTTTATGTCCCTGTGAATGTGGGTGGAAAGGTAGATCAGGACAGTGGATAGAAGAACCATGCTGGAAGAAAAAGATACATCCTTTCTACTGCTTGTAAGGGAACAGCCCAAAGAGAAGAAAGACCTAGGAAAACTTGATCCCAAAGCATCAATTCCAGAGTTTTGTGTTTAAAAAAGGACAACACACAAGAACCCTAGACAGAATCTCGTCATTTTACGGCTTTAATTGTACTGCGGTGTAACTTTTTGCTAAGTGTTTGTTTTTTAAGAACTCCAGAAAGGGGGCTGGAGAGATGGCTCAGCGGTTAAGAGCACCGTCTGCTCTTCCAGAGGACCTGGGTTCGATTCCCAGCACCCGCATGGCAGCTCACAGCTGTCTGTAGTTCCAGTTCCAGGCAAACACCAAGGCAAATGAATAAAGTTTTAAAAAAAAAAAAAAAAGAACTCCAGAAAGGAAATGGTTGCACAGCTGACTGCAGAGATGCAGTGTGCCACAGAGAAAAGGGCTTGTGGTTGGGACAGAGGTGCAATTGAGAGTGTCCTGGGCAGATGAGGGGGTGGTGGCCAGCACACTGTGAGCCCTTTGCTCTTAGCAGCATGGGGTAGGAGGGAGGGAATGTCAGGCAGAGCCAACAGCACATGAAACAAGGAGCCCTTGTTCGTTCTTCTGTCCTAAGGGTATTATTTCAGCCTGGCAAGAAAGCAGGTTAGAAATTCTTAAAACCATTGAGCAGATGGTGAGATTAAGACTCAGGAATTGAAGGAGCCAGTGGAAGTTCCCTGGGTGGACCATGGCAAACCAGGGAGCTGAATCCGGGATCTCTGGCCCCACGTAAGCATGTAAGGCTTTCTAGGGTGAAGCACCAGGTGAGAGAGCCCGTGGGTGGTAAAAGCCTCTCCAGAGCTCAGGAGTCTCCAGACCCAGGATCTGGTCAATTAATGTTCCTTGGAAAGTCCAGGGGACTGGAAAACTAGCCTCTCTACTCTGGGTAACAGGAGTGTCCTCTGGGGTAGGTTTTGATAGGATAGATGGTGCCAACCTTGGGCCAAGCAGAAAGGAGCAAAATTTAGCCTCATTGGGTGGGTGACTGATACTGTTGGGCAGCATTCTAGTCAGTGACCTTTAGGAGCTGTCAGAGACGGTCTGTGAGGTGAGATGGGGGGAACAGCCCTCCTGCAGATTCAAAACACAGCCCCTTGTTCAGAATCAATAATGGCAAGATGTTCAGGATCAATAATGACGGAAGAGTAAGAAGGTTGGGAGCTCCTAAGCGCTACATACCTACTATGTGTTCCATACAGGGATCCAGGCTACATACCTACTATGTGTTACATAACAGGGATCTCAGCAAGTATGACACTCAAACACAGTGTATAGCCAACTGGAAGTCTTCATTCCAGCTGGCTGGGACCACACCCAAGTGTTCAGGGACCTGGGTGTGGCCCTGAGTGTCCAGAATGCAGAGAAATCACTTCTTGGCAGCTTACTCAGTAGCTGCAGGGAGGCTTTGCAATGTAAGCTATTTGAAGCAAGCAGTTTTAACAGAAGCTGAGATAAACAGTTAGCCTGAGGGGGTTCTGTACAAATAGACAGCTTAGGAGGCGCTAAAACAGTTAGCTAGGACATCCTGACCTTTGGTTCCTAGAACAGAGTTGGATAATTTCCCACATGACTCTCCATAAAGATCAGATTCTAACTGAACCTAAAGTGACCTCAGCAAGAATCCAAGATGGAGAAATCTCTGCACTGTCTTGCATTGTACGTCTGTCACCTCCATCGGGTCCAGCTTCCAGCTGCCATTCTGACTTTGTTGTGATGGAGAGGTAAACACAGATTCCGACTTCTCACTCCTCCCCAATTTGCTGAGAACACCTGAGTTACAAGAGCTACAGTCTGTCAAGTACATAGCATTTTCTCAACATTTGAGCATTGGATACAGAAAAGCAAGGCTGCAACATACTGCAAGGCTGCAACATACTGCAAGCCTCCCCGGCATTTGGGGAGAGCTCCAGTCCCTAACCAGGCCTTGGGACCTGAAGTCCTCTCTTCACTAACACACTGTAGCAAAAATACAGCTTTAGGAACATTTTCATATCCTACTTCCTTTTCATATACTACTGTTAAATTTTAACTGAATTCACAAACCTCCAATGCTGCTGTTTGCGTAGTGTCTTAGGTTCCTATTGCTGTGATAAAACACCACAATCATAAGCAACTTAGGAGGAAAAATAACAGCTTAGTTTCACTTAGAGCTCCCAGTTCATATTCCATTGCTGAGCGGAGTCAGGGAAGGAAATCAACAGAGCAGGAACTGATGCCGAGACTCTGGAGGGGCACTGCTTACTGGCTTGCTCACCAGGGCTTGAACAGCCGGCTTTCTTAAAGCACCAGGACGACCAGCACAAGGAGAATTGGTGGGCTAGGCCTTCCCATACCTATCACTAATTAACAAAATGCACCCCTGGGGGCTGGAGAGATGGCTCAGTGGTTAGGAGCACCGTCTGCTCTTCCAGAGGACCCGGGTTCGATTCCCAGCACCCACATGGCAGCTAACAACTGTCTGTAGTTCCAGTTCCAGGCAAACACCAAGGCAAATAAATAAAGTGTTTTTTTTTTTTTTAAAAAAAAAAAAAAAGAAAGAAAGAAAGAAAATGCACCCCAGCTAGTCTTTTTTTTTTTTTTCCTTTCCAAACAGGTTTCTCTGTGTAGCCCCTGCTGTCCTGGAACTCAGTCTGTAGTAGACCATACTGTCCCTGAACTCACAGAGTGCTGGGATCGAAGGCACTCGCCAGCACTGCCCAGCCACAGACCAGTCTCATAGAGGCATTTTCTCAATCGAGGTTCCTTTTTCCAAAATGGCTCTAGTTTGTGTCAACTTGCTATAAAACTAGCCAGCACACTTAGTGTTTTTCTTTCATTGATTCACATTAAAAAAAAAAAAAAAAAAAAAAAAAACTTGGGGGCTGGAGAGATGGCTCAGAGGTTAAGAGCACTGACTGTTCTTCCAGAGGTCCTGAGTTCAATTCCTGGCAACCACATGGTGGCTCATAACCATCTATGATGAAATCTAGTACCCTCTTCTGTATACTGTATACATAATAAATTTAAAAAAATCTTAAAAAAAAAACTTATCTCATTTGTGAAAAATGCTATTGTGAATTTAGTGCACAGACTATATATTTTTGTTGTTTGTTTTTGTTTTCTTTTTTGAGACAGAGTCTTAGTCTAAAGCCCATGCTGACCGCAAACTCACAATCCTCCTGTTTCTATCTCCTGAATTCTAGGACTGAAGGAGCATGCCACCGCTCAACTTACTTTTTTTTTTTTTTTAAACTTGTCTCTTGGACTCAGATATTCAGTTTTGTAAATTCATCCTATAATCATTCTATATACATAGATGTATGAATGACATAATATGTTTATGGTAGTATGCAATTAAAAACACTTTTATTTATTTATTTGCCTCGGTGTTTCCCTGGAACTGGAACTACAGACAGTTGTTAGCTGCCATGTGGGTGCTGGGAATCGAACCCAGGTCCTCTGGAAGAGCAGATGGTGCTCTTAACCACTGAGCCATCTCTCCAGCCCCCAGTAGTATGCAATTAAAAACAACCAGAATGTCATCCTTGGACTGATTATACAATGGAAAGTAACACAGCCATAAACAAGAAATAAGGAAGCTCTCTTCTGGTGACACAATAGTGCTGAAATAAAAAAGTAAGGTAGAGAATGATCTTTCAAATCTTATGTGTGTAAAAGGGGAGGGGACGGTAAGCTTCACCTATCCTCTGGAGCAGTGCCCGTAAGTTAACCAAATGATTTCCCATGTGGGCACACACTTGACAATGAGGTCAGAAAATTCTTCCACATTTAGTTTTTGAGCTCTATAAATATATACTTTGTCCAAGATTAAATTAACTAAAATAATACTATCAAGATATGAAAAACTACTTATCCACATACTAAAGTCATCTTGAGAACTGATAATAGTTTATGTCCCTATTGGCAGACATGCCACTCTGGTGGTCACAGGAATGGGGTGATGGCCTTTGTGTGCACCCTCAAACTCTGCCAAGGGTCCTCAGACAAGACAACAGATTCAATACTAACACTTAGGAGGAAAAGGAAGTGACCCTGCAGGTCGCTTACTGATGAACTCCCTGTGAAGAAGCTATGCCTCAGGGAAAAGGATGGATGGGATGTCTTCCTGAAGGCAACATCTGTGAGTGCTTTGCCTACTGAACTATGAGCAGATGAGGGAGAGGAGGAAGCAGGTTTGCACACAGTAGCCTCTGAGCTCAGGGTCTAGGGAAAGGGTCAGGCTGGGAGCCCTGGATGACAGGAAAAAGCAGCTTCTGGCAGAAGAGGATGTGAGAGCTGGATGTAATGCCAGTCTTCCGAACTGATCCAAAAAGAGACTTCTAGATCTCTGCATGGGTGGTTGAGTCAGCAGCCACTGAACCCAAAACTTTGTTGTGTTGCTATTGACACAGCCTGGGGCTGTCTTCTCTCTGCAGTCACATGATTTTGATGCTCTCGTATTGTAGAGCTTCTTCCAAGGCAGTCTTCTGGGATCCCTCTGCTCCCTGGGTATGGCTCCGTGAGGACATCTTTTTTTCTTCCTATTATACTTGAACCTGAAGGTCCCGTGAGTCCCCAGTCAGGGTATGCCTTACGTTATTTCTGACACACCTGTTGGTGTTCTCGCTCCAGCCTTCAGGAAGGAATATATGGCTTAATCATCCTAGCCATATTCACATACTTTCCTGAATTACCACCCCCAGATGTTCCTCTAAGAAAGAAAGAGAGGGACTGGAGAGATGGCTGAGTGGTAATGTTCTTGCAGGGGACCTTGGTTCGGTTCCCAGAACCCATGTGGTGGTTCACAAAACATCCAGTCCCAAGAGATCTAACCCCTCTCTGACCTCCACAGGTTTCTGAACATCCATGGTGCACATACATCTACTGATACAGACACACAAAATAAAACTAAAAAGTGAAAAAAGAAGGAGAATATGTTTTGACCTGAGTTGTGTTTAGTAAGCTCTGGGGCACCACACCCTTTCCTGGGTCAGTATGAAGCCTTCTCAGACACCAAATTCTTAGGAGGGGCAAGTGTGTGTGGGAGGGTGTCCACAAGGACGGACGGAGAACAGCAACAACAAGCAGGAAAAGTAAGCAAAGGGAAAAAGGGCTGGCGTTTCTGCAGGAATGTGTTTTATAAGGAGGAAAAGGAGGAGTCTGTGCTAGGGTGAGTTGGTAAGGCCGGATTGGACGTTAGCCAAATAATGAAATTGTGTTGATGGACTTCAGTGTCTTGTGTCAGTGACCAAATAAGGGAATGGACCTCGGGGACTAGCTTTAGGAATGTCACAGTTTTTAGCAAAAAAAGAAGAAAAAGAGGAAAAAGGCAAAACCTATCTGCAGTGTTTGCATGCTCAGGCCTGTGTCTGCTGTTTTCAGGCCTAGTGGAGCCCTTCAAAAGGGACTATGCACAGCATCAACATTTAACACAAAATTTAATGATCAAACAAATAATAGGTGTGGGGAGCTGTGCACAGCAGTGCCCTAAACATGGCGCCGGCTCCTGCCTTAAGCCTTCCTGACGGCGAGTGTTCTTTGTGTGGTATAACTCCATATTTGGCAAAACTAATGACCTGGCCTGCTTACGCGTACTCGGACCTCTTGGCATGGCCCACGTGGCGAACTGGGGCTGGTTGTCCAGAGGCTATATGAGCTGTGAGCGGGCTTTTCCCGGAGTAGAAGAAAGCTGTTCAAGGTTCCTGAATAAAACTGCAGAGAGAAGAGCCTAATTGTCGCGTCTTCCTTGCGGGTCGAGGTTGTATGTGACAAATAGGCATGAACAATACATTGGAAAGCCAGATAAAACCAGGCATGGATCCTGTACTCCTGAAGCATACCCTTTAGGTGAGTGATCAACACAGGGATGAAGAATATCTCATGTAGTTTTACTTGAAACCCCACAAGGGTACAGCAGCACATACATGCTTACACATATACACATACACAAAGTAAGTAAGTAAATGTTAAGGTTCAGGTTTGGTAGCTTAAACCTGTAATTCTAGCACCTGGGAGGCCGTGGCAGGAGGATCATTGCCAATCCCAGGCTAGCCAGAGCTGCAGAGGAAAACTTGGTTTCAAACAAAACAAAAATAAAACTCAGCATTTGTGCTTGAATCTATCAGAACACTCTCGCTGGGCGGTGTCTGAGATGTGGTTTAAACCCCACATTGACTTGGGATCGGCACTGAAGCAGAACTTTGGTCTGCACAGGGGACAATACAGCTGATGATGGAGCAGGGGACTACAGCCAGTGGTCACAGAGGCCAGATGGGGAAGTGAAGGATAAGTAAGGGATGCAGAACTAGGTGGGGGACACTGGAGCAGAGGGAGCATCCTAGCAGCTGGGACACGGGACCTTGGGGTGAGTGCAGGACAACAGGAATGGCCTGCCTGCCCAACAAAGAGTCTGGAAAGTGTTTTACAAATGTGGTAAGACCTGTCTGAGGTGGCGTAATGGTTTGAATAAAAATGCCCCCCCCAGGCTCATAGGGAGTGGTACTATGAGGCGATGTGGCATTGTTGGAGTAAGTGTGACAGTGTTGGAGGAAGCATGTGAAGAGGGGCGGGCTTTGAGATTTCAGATGCTCCAGCCAGGCCCATGTCATTCTCTCTTCCTGCTGCCTCCAGATCCAGATGTAGAATTCCCAGTCATTCCTCCAGCAATGTGTTTGCTGAGCACCATCATGCTTCCTGATATGATGACAATGGATTAAATCTCTGAACTGAAGCTGGCTTCAATTAAATTGTTTTCCTTTATAAGACTTGGTGTGCTCATCCTTTCTCTTCACAGCAATAGAAACCCGACTAAGACAGGTAGGTTTTAGAAACAGTCCAAAAGGGCTGGAGAGATGGCTCAGAGGTGAGGAGCACTGACTGTTCTTCCAGAGGTCCTGAGTTCAATTCCCAGCAACCACATGGTGGCTCACAACCATCTATGATGATGATGACATCTGGTACCCTCTTCTGTATACTGTACACATAATAATAAGTAAATAAATCTTAAAAAAATAAAGAAACAGTCCAAAAGCTGCATAGAGAAAAAAAGTAGGTTTTAGTCAGAGATGGCCAGGGGACTATGTTAACTTGGAGCTGATGGTGGCTTAGCCTGTGTGGTGACAAAAATTAGAGAAAGTGAACAAAACGGAGCCCAGCCCCAATGTCTTAAACCCTGAGGACAGAAGGGTGGGTTATTCCTAACCCCAACTTCTGTCCAGAGGTTTGAGGTCTCTGCTGGGGTAAAGAGCATGCACAACCCCATGGGTGGAGAATGGCTGTTGTATGCGAGGTGATGGCTGATGGTGTAGAAGCTGGGAAGGAAGACTAGATCGTGGGTTGCAGCCTGACTTCATGGTGACTAGAAGACATATGAGCTTGGCGTGAAGACTGGGCTGGGTGAGTCTCATGCACAGATTTGACAGGGCAGCCGAGAAGAGGAACTAGGTATAGAGGCCTGTACAGAAGTAGAGAATGAGAACCTAAGGCCCAGGAGATCACTTAGAAGTCTGAATGTCAGGCTAGGGTGATGATGATGATGATGATGATGATAACCAAAACATTGCTTATTTAAAGGCTACTTTAGCTACAAGTCCGCTTGATTTTCCTGAGAATCATCACTGTGAAGGTCAAGTTCTGATCATCTCCTGAGCAGATCCACAGATGACCTAAGGGTCATTTCCCATCATGCATGCTGAGTAAGAGCTCTAGCATTAAACTGTTATTCAGTTTATGTGTTGAGACAAGATCTTTCTAGATTGCCCAGGCAGGCCTTGAAATTGGGAGTTTTCTGTCTCAGCCTCTTGAGTAGCTAGGGTAGTGGGTACCTCGGCCACCAGGCCTGGTTCTAACTCCTTCAGTCATATCTTAAGAGTTAGTGTCAAAGATTATTATTTTTTTTTTATAAAACTTTATTTATTTATTTATTTGCCTTGGTGCTTGACTGGAACTGGAACTACAGACAGTCCCTAGCTGCCATGTGGGTGCTGGGAATCGAACCCAGGTCCTCTGGACGAGCAGATGGTGCTCTTAACCGCTGAGCCATCTCTCCAGCCCCTAGTGTCAAAGATTAAATGGTAGAGTCTAAACTCTTTTTTTTTTTTTTAAACTTTATTTATTTATTTATTTGCCTTGGTGTTTGCCTGGAACTGGAACTACAGACAGTTGTTAGCTGCCATGTGGGTGCTGGGAATCGAACCCCGGGTCCTCTGGAAGAGCAGAGGGTGCTCTTAACCGCTGAGTCCTTTCTCCAGCCCCTTGTCTAAACTCTTAAGAGACCTAAGAGCTATGCGGGTGGAGAGGAAATACAATGTAGCAAGTCTTTCACTGTACTGCCAGGCAGATTGCAAATAACCACAGAGACACCTATTATTAATTATGAAAGCTTGGTCAATACCTTAGGTTTGTTTCAAACTAGCTCTTTTGGCTTGTTACCTTATCTCTTAATGCTTCCTCTGAGTCTCCCCATAATACCTCCTCCTTCGTCCCAGCGTTCTCTCTGCCCTGAAATCCTGCCTAGCTATTGGCCATTTAGCTTTTTAAACAATCACAGTAACATATCTTCACATAGTGTAAAGGAATATCCCACAACATTTCCCTTTTTTTTGTCTAAATAAAAAGGAAAGGTTTTAGCTCTAACATAATAAAACTATAAACAATAAGCACAATTATCAGGTAAGAATTACATTTACAATATTTAGTTCATTTGTATTTGGCAAAATTAGAGAACATATTCTATCATCATCTATCTTTGAGTCCAAAGTTTTGCACCTACTTTACTTTCTATTATGACTAAGGAAAACTGTAACTGTAACTATCTAGTCTTCAACTCCAGCATAGATTCAAGGATATAATATTACCCTAGTAAATAGGAAGTTTAGGACAAACAACTTCCAAAACGAAATGACAGAGATATCTGGCTGCCTGGACAGTCACCCCAGGATTCTTATGTAACACTGGGGCATCCATCTTCAGATTATGGTTCTACAATATCTAACAAAGTTTCCTATCAAGCAGGAATTTTTTAAGAACTGCCCTACCTTGTCTTGGCAAAGTTCAGGAGTCATTTTCTTTTGTGTCCTGCTTGTCTAGTTTGGATAGCATTCTGTCAGCAGTCAAGGCAAGGGCAGTTTCTTTGCCCACATGGCTAGCTTTTACCACAAAGAAAATAAACTCCATCTGGAGGTTCTTTGATAACCATCATCCCTTTTAAAAATTAGATTGTTTCTGTCAGGAACAGATGTGTCTAATTGTCGTGAAAAGCCTTATCTTATTATAACATTTCAAATGCCATATTATGTATGTCTTTGAAGTACTTGAAGATCATCTTTCTATCTAAAATATATCTCTGTTTGACTTTAAAGGCATACCTAACATAGCCACATATCTGGTTATTAGATGACTAACTACAAACCTGTATTTCTTAATTATCCTAAGTAGCTTGTAAAAACAGCTTTCAAATAATAAAAATTTACATTACATTGTTAAATGAGCTGCATAGGTACAATACAATAGGAGTAGAAACACATATACAGTATAACAAAAAATAACCTTAAATTTTTATAAATATATAAAAATATCTTAAATAAAAGTGGAAACATACATGGTTTAATATTTTTTTAGTCTGAAAGTAAATACAATTATCTATTATTTTATCCTATTATTTCTTTATAATATCTCCCCTTTTTCTCTTCAGAAAGAGATCCCTCAGTCTAACCTCCTTTGTTCAATATTTTTTTTCTGGCCATGGCCAATAACAATTTGTAACCAACCCCCCTAAACAATGACAAATATCCATAACCCACCAAATGACCAAAAACCACTCACCCTACCTCTTGGGAATGTGAACATTGTGTTCTCTAAAATGTTTCTTGTTGTCTGAAGGCACTGGAATCTTTGGGAGACCCTGAGAAAATTAGAATAATGGTCAGGACCTGGATAGAACAGTCTGTGAGGCTGGACCAGCTCAGTCAGTAGCCTTGAAGCTGTTCTGGATGCAAAACTCTAAGGAAAGTGTAAAAGAGGCACTCTGAGAGGCTGAATCTCCTGGACCACCTGTTTTCATTGGTGCCTGGTACCTTGTTCTGAAAACACACAAGCCTTCAAATATATCTGCATTAACATAAATTATAGACTTCCATATGCCAGCCAAAGATGACTTTTTTGTTTTATATTTGAGCATGTAAAATATATGTCATCTGTTTTGAAGTTTTCCTGGGTTTATTTCTTTACATCTATAACCAGGATTTCCAGGGGTCTCCTCTAATCAAATCTAATCTTTATCAACCTTGAATGAATCCACAGCCTTTTATTTTCCATGAAAACAAAAGCATAACCTCTTCCTCAAAGCAACATATTTTTTGACTTCCATTTTGAAGTTAAGTATTTAAAAATATATAGGTTGGTTTAACTTAGCAGTTTCCATAATTCAATGTCTCTCAGCTGTTGCAGACAGTTCTAGCCCAGATTTCCCAGGCCTGGACCAAGGGTTCAGACCCACTCTCTGCCCTGCTTAGCCTCAAATAATCACACACAGGCTTATATTACTTTTATGCTGATTGACCTAGAGCTCAGGAATATAATTTGCTAGCTCCTTCATCTGAACTCCACCCATCTTGTTCAGCGGTGTTGCTCAGTACCTTTTCTCAGAGCAGCATTTCAGCTTCTTTCCTCTGTGTCTGCTGCCGTTTCCTCATCACGGCTGTGGCAGCTCTCTCTAGAGGCTCTCTGGCATCTGTGTCTGGTGTCTGTGTCTGCTCTGAGATGTTCCTCAGTTTTCTTAGCCTGGTAGCCCCGCCCATGCTTCCTGTTTGCCTTTGGCCAATCAGCTTTTTATTAAACCCATAGGTCAGACAAATATTTACATTACCAGCATAATCCCACTACACTCAGCATCTATTGTTTGCCAATCAGCAGTCTAAAGATATAAAGTCAACAAGACGTCATATAAGATCCAGACTATTTCTGCATTTTTTTATCTTTACATGGCTACCATTTTTATATTATTTTCTCTTTAAAGATTTTATTTTATTACTTATAAACTAGTTTCTATGACTATCCATACCCATTTTCTTTTCTTTTTAAAGACTATGCACATTTTTTTTTAAAAAAAAAAAAAACCTTTATTTATTTATTTATTTATTTGCCTTGGTGTTTGCCTGGAACTGGAACTACAGACAGTTGTTAGCTGCCATGTGGGTGCTGGGAATCGAACCCGGGTCCTCTGGAAGAGCAGACGGTGCTCTTAACCGCTGAGCCACCTCTCCAGCCCCCGACTATGCACATTTTTTTAAACATTGTAACCTGTTTAGATTTTTTTCTGTCTAAATCTATCTTTACTGAACTTCTATAGTGTTCTCTGATCCTATGAAACAAATCTCACACTGCTATGTCAGCCACCATGGCTCAGCTTAGGATATGGCATTGGCACATGGTGCTGGTGGCTTACTACAGCCCACAGACTATATGCCGAGCCTACCTGAAAGACCCCAGTCACCAGAAAGCTGCACCAGGAATCCTTATTTGACTCCGTGTTTCTAACTAGCTCTTAGAACATAGAGCAATTCATTCCTATTAATTTATGTGCTGCTACATGGCTCATGGCTTGTTACCTTATCATGCTTACATGTCATGCTTCCTCCAAGTCTTCCCCATGACGCCTTCTTCTTCCCAGTGTTCTCTCTGCTCTGAAAATCCTGCCTAGCTATTGGCCATTTACCTTTTTTATTAAACCAGCCTCAGTGACATATTCCCTCAACAGTATACAGTCAGTATTTAGGAGAAGAGAAGACAAATTGAAAATATTCTCTCTGTAACCCTGAGCGAGGAGCTGGCCGTCACAGAGGTGAGACATAGGAAGGAGACCGGATGGATGAGCGTGGACGTTTGAGGAGATCAGGCAAAGAGGTCAGATAGGAAGGCCGATCAAAGACAGGGGTGAGTGCACTATACAGTCATCTTCAACCCTCTCATCTTGGTCCTACAAACCCTGCATCAAGTTCTTTCAGATGCCACAAAATAAGACTTAGAAATATCCATGTGTTTGACCCCCATTAATGTGCCTACCAAGAAGTTTGGGCTTTGGCAGATCTCATTGTTTAGGCACACTTCCTTGCTTTTCCTCGGGAAAGTTTCTTGTTTGGGATGTTGTTATTGTTTGTTTGTTTTTGTATTAACTTTTGACTTTACTACAGCAGTAAGTAAAGGAATCCGAGTCTGTATTCACAGGGACTAGTGAACTCATTAATCATAGCACGGGAGCAATGGTTAAGGTCTTTCAGATAATTAGTTATGTCAGCCTCCCAGTTGGAGTATTTACAAGAAACAAATCAGACTAAATTCTCAGACCTGGATGGACACGAAGGATGCTCCATCCTGTCTCAGAGATGTGTAGCATGCTTATTTTACTCCCAAGATTTTAAAACAAAAACAAAACAGTAGTGCCCGCATACCTATAACTCCAAAATTTGGGAGTCATAGGCCAGAAGATTGGAAGTTCAGGCCAGCCTGGCTTGTATTCATAGACCACAGAGAAACAAACACAGACAAATGGGCCAACAGCTTGAGACCCAGAGGATCAGAGCAAGGGATTCATTCAAGGATGAAAAGAGGCAACTACAGGGTGTGCCTGGCCAGACCTGCTGAGATCCCCTGACCTAAAGAGGGCGTGGGAGGAGAGGCGAATAGGAGGTGCCCAGGGCGTAGCAGCAGAAGCACTTAGAGGAACTTACTGGCCCATGGCAGGCAGCATCTAATGTGCTTCCCCTTTCCCAGCCCGCCTCTTCTAGCCCTCTCCTCTTTCTTTTTCTCTCATGCTAGCTTATGCGTCAGTTCCTGAAAGGTGGGGAAACTTCCTGATGCTATGAAGTCACCCAGAGAGAGGCTAGATTCCTTTCTGAGCAGCAGGTTGGGACCCTGAAGCCTGGAGTGCCCGGCAGCAGGGAGATACCGTGAACTTCCCTGCTGGTTGGAGTTGGTACAGATCGAATCATGTCCCTGGCTGAAGCCATCAGACTGTGGAATGAAGGGGTGTTGGCAGCTGACAAGAAGGACTGGAAAGGTGCTCTGGAGGCCTTCAGCGAGGTGCAGGACCCTCACTCGAGAATTTGCTTCAACATAGGTTGCATGCACACCATCTTGGAGGACATGCAGGCAGCCGAGCAGGTGGGTAGAGGGTCCCTATAAATATAGCTTTTCTGCCCTCTGGAAACCTGACCTCCCAAAGCCTGAAAAGAACAAAAGCCCTCTAGAACTTCCCCAGGAGGCCCCATCTAAATGCCCCTGGCCTGGCAAACAGTTTTAAAAATTCCCAGGACAGATTCTCTGAGCCACCCGTGTATGGGTGGGGCTCTGCTCTTTCCAAGAACTTCACATTACCAAGGTCATTCTTTAACCACCTTGTGAAGCCTTCTTCAGCCAACTCTCCCTGGACACCTGCTTTGTCTTCTCACCTTGCACTCAAGGCTTCTGGTAACTTAGCATCCCATCAGTTTGGTTCACAAAATCCTGATCAACAATGCAGGGCGCTCCTCTAAAGGGTCTCAGGCGGGCTGGAGGAAATCTCACTGTAATTGAATCATGAAATCCACCAAGGAGGTGGGGCATTTTAACATCTTTTTTTTTTTTCTTTCTGGCTTTCTTGAGACAAAGTTTCTCTGTGTAACAGCCCAGGCTGTCCTGGAACTCGCTCTGTAGACCAGGCTGGCCTCAAACTCACAGAGATCAGCCAGCCTCTGCCTCCTGAGTGCTGGGATTAAAGACATTTGACATGACCACCCAGCTTCTTTACTGACCTATTAATTGACTGATGATTGTGTGTGTATGTATCTGTGTATGTATGTGTGTGTATGTATCTGTGTACATGTGTGTGTGTATGTGTATGTATGTATCTGTGTGTGTATATGTGTGTATGTATCTGTGTATGTGTGTGTATGTATGTGTGTATGTGTGTGTGTGTATATGTGTGTGTATGTGTGTGTATGTATGTGTGTATGTGTGTGTGTGTATGTGTGTGTATATGTATGTGTATATGTGTGTGTGTATGTGTGTATGTGTGTGTGTGTGATGGGACTCAGGGTGCGTACACAGGCCCTAGTGCACCTGTTTAAGTCAGAGGACACCTTTGTGCAGTTCTCTTTCCAACTTTACCTGGTGCCAGTGACCCAATCCACATCTTCAGGATTGTACAGTAAGTGTCTTTACCTACTGAACCATCTCAAATGCTATCCACCTTTTTTTTTTTTTTTTTTTTTTTTTTTTTTTAGGGTCTCTGGCCCAGAGCTTGCTTATTACATAAATTGGCTGGAGATAACTGTCTCCATTTCCTCAGCATGTGATTACAGGGTGTGGCCCTATACCTGGCTTTTTGACCTGGACCTGCAGGTCACACTTAGGTCATCATGCTGTGGTGCAAGCATTTTCCCTGTTAAACCATCTCCCCAGCCCCCACCCCTTCTAAAGAAGCAGTTCCTGCTGGTCATCCCCTGACCGGCAGGTGTCCACATGTTCACTTGTGGGCAGGAAGCCAGACAGTGACTTGATAGGCTCAGGTTCCCAGTTAGCAGATGGGCTAGAGCATGGGCTGGTCCAGCCTCTGCTTGGAGGGAGGACTACCCTCTCCACCAGTCCTCAGGGGCAGGCTGCATCCTGGCAGGTGTGGAGACAGAGCACATTGTGGAGAGAGAGAGAGAAGGCAACTATCCTGGATGAAGCTCTTCGTCAGGCCATGCTTGGGTGCTCATACTTGGGCCTGGGACTCTTGGCCAGGCTGTGCTGCAGGCCACCTCACACACTCAGATCACACTGACCTCTACCCTTATTGGTCAAGATTTCCCCTCCCACTCTCCTATTGCTGGTCCTCACATTTCCTCTGCCCTTGTTTTCCTATTTAATCCCTTATTAATAATAATAATATTACATATGGGGGCTGGAGAGATGGCTCAGAGGTTAAGAACACCGTCTGCTCTTCCAGAGGACCCAGGTTCGATTCCCAGCACCCACATGGCAGCTAACAACTGTCTGTAGTTCCAGTTCCAGGCAAACACCAACATAAATAAATAATAAATAAATAAAGTTTAAAAAAAAAGAATAAAAAAATAATATTACATATGTATTCTTATTTGTTATATCAAGGAAATACAACATATATTTAACATGTAACTATTTAACTGTATAATAATATATATTATTATATTATATAAAATAAAAATATATATTTTTTTAATGTGGTGGGTGTTTTAATAGCATGTATGTTTTGACATCATGTATATGCCTGATCCTCAAAGAAGCCCCTAAAACTAGAATTTCAGATGGTTGTGAGCTATCATGTGGGTGATGGGAATTGAACCTGGGTCTTCTGGAAGAGTAGCAAGCACTCTTAACTGCTGAGATATTTCTCTGGCCTTATTTTTTACTTTACAAAGTAAAAAAAATAAATAAAAAAAAATTGAAGTTCAGCGAGATTAGGTAATTTGCCACAGGCTATGAAATGAGGAAATAATAGCCCAGGGCATGGCAACCCAGGATGTCTGTACCCCAGGCCAACTGTGTTATCATGACACACCTGCCCGCCTCTCCCTGGGGCTACTTTCTGCCTGACTCTGTAGCCACATATGACCCTTCTTCCTGCAGGCCTTCACCAAAAGCATCAACAGAGACAAGCACATGGCAGTGGCCTACTTCCAGCGAGGAATGCTTTACTACAGCATGGAGAAGTAAGTGGTCCAGGGCTACCCACACAGGGACAGTGTGATAACAAGCCCATGGGTCTCTGTGCTGCTATACCCAGTGTTCAGTAAGTACCCTCCAGTGTCAGTGGGAAGGAAGGCTGCCTAGCCTTTTCTGGGCAGTTATGCAAGAAATAGCATTCAAGAGGCTTTCTTGGGGAAGGAAGGCAAGGCTGATGTCATTGTAAGTCATCTGGGGTACAACCACAGTGAGCCTGGGTTGTTTAGCAGCTGGGCCTCCCACAAATGTCCCTAATGAGGACATCCACTGTGCCTCTCTGTAAGGGACTTCAGAAGTTCCCAACTAGAGTCTTTGTGAAATCAAATCAACCCTGGATCATCCCTGCTGACTGTGCCTGTTTAAACTACTGGGTGGGGGTGGGAGGGCCCTATCACAAAAATAGGAATATAAACTATTAGTAGCATGTGTAAGTTAATAAGGCAAATTGTGTGTGTGTGTATATACATATACATGTAAAAAAAAAGTTTGCAGTTGATGGCAAATTTCAAAAAGTGGTTTCAAAACATTGCGTTAGTATAAAGCCCATTTGTTGCATAGACTATATAGACTGAAAGCACTGGCCAATGTATCATTCTAGTCATTTCTGGATGGTGGGATGATAGTGAAATCTCTTCCCTTTTATCACATTGTACAGGTTTTGGGTTATTTACAGTCAATAAAACAGTAAAAAGACACACACATACAAAGAGAGAAGAAAAGAGAGAAAGAGAGAGAGAGAGAGAGAGAGAGAGAGAGAGAGAGAGAGAGAGGAGCAAGCCAGATGTGGTAGTGCGAGCCTTTAGTCCCAGCACTTGGGAGACAGAGGCAGGAAGACCTCTGAATTCAAGGCCAGCCTGGTCTACAGAGTGTTCCGGAACAGTCAATACTACACAGAGAAACCTTGTCATGAAAACCAAAAGAAAAAAAATAGTAAAAATACAAAAGGGACTTTAAGCTCAACCCCTCTATTCTCTCCTCAAATGCCCAAAGAACAAGTATATGAATAACAAAGGGATAATATTAAAATGTGAATTTCGGATATTTTGGAAAAAGTCAGAAAACTGACTGGAAAGTGTCCGCCTATCTGTGTACAAGCTCTAGGGAAGAGGAAATTGGGAAGAAGGAAGAGCTGAGCGGAGAAAGTGGGTGGGGTACCGGCACGGAGGGGGCCTGGGGAGGCCGCAGAGAATGGCCTGGATGAGGAAGAAGCTGCATGATGAGCTGCTGGAGAATCTCAAGCAGATCAAGGAGATGGGAATTTTAAGTCTCTCTAGAATCTGAATAAAGGGAATAACGCAGGTACCTGGGAAATTAATTTGGAAGTGAACACAAAGATTGAGCCAAGGGGCTGGAGAGATGGCTCAGAGGTTAAGAGCACTGACTGTTCTTCCAGAGGTCCTGAGTTCAATTCCCAGCAACCACATGGTGGCTCACAACCATCTATGATGAGATCTGGTACCCTCTTCTGTAAAACTGTATGCATAATAAATAAATAAATCTAAAAAAAAAAAAAATTGAGCCAAAAAAAGGGAGATAGTTTGGGCTTGAGAATATGCCAGACTTACTATTATTCCTTCATTAGAGAGCTGCAGAACTAAATAGTAAATTTGGTAGATTATTTTTCTTCAGTGTAAACGTTATCATTCAGATGGAGTCCCGCATTTTGTTTCTGGATCTTTCCCACCACATCCCCTCTTCCTTCCTTCCTTTCCTCCGGTCAACCTCTCCACCTCTGCTTTTGAGACAGGGTTTTACGTAGCAAAGTCTGTTATCTGAGGATGACCTTGACTTTCTAACCCCATGCCTTCAATTCTCAAGTGCTGGCATTACAGGCATAAGCTACCACATCTGGCTTTTTTAATGCTAGACTTTTTTTCAAAGTCATTCAAAATCTTAGCCTTTCAGGTTCTGGGCCCTTCAGATATTTTTATGTAGAAATTCTTTCTGGCAGCCTGGCCTCCTTTTCTATGTCTCTTTAATCATAGGTTATTAGAGCTGATGAAAAGAAAGGTCTTGGGGCTGGAGAGATGGCTCAGTGGTTAAGAGCACCATCTGCTCTTCCAGAGGACCCGGGTTCGATTCCCAGCACCCACATGGCAGCTCACAACTGTCTGTAGTTCCAGTTCCAGGCAAATACCAAGGCAAATAATTAAATAAATAAATAAAAGTGTTAAAAAAAAAAAAAAAAAGAAAGAAAAGAAAGGCCTTGTGAGTGCTTGGAAGGAAACCCCAGTCCTTTTGTGAGTCCTTGGGATCTGAACTCAGGTCCTCATACTGGAGGAATAAATGCTTTACAACTGGGCCACTTCCCCAGCCCCCCCCCAGCCCTTTTCTTTTCTTTAAAGACTCATTTATTATGTATACAGTGTTCTTTCTTTATGTATGCCTGCAGGCCAGAAGAGGGCACCATGTCTCATTACAGTTGGCTGTGAACCACTATGTGGTTGCTGGGAATTGAACTCAGGACCTTTGGAAGAGCAGCCAGTGCCCTTAACTGCTGAGCCATCTCTAGACCCCTGTTTTTTGTTTTTTTTTTTTGTTGAGTCATTTGTTTGTGATGGCATTTCTGCAGCTCAGGCTCACCTTGATCTCCCTATCCTGCTGCCTCCACCTCTCAGACCCTGGGGTTACAGGTATATATCTGGAAATCTTTACAGACCCATACTTGTTGGATTAATTAAATGAATATAAGTAAGTTTCTGTTTCAAGGAAGATGTACATTAAAAGGGGGATATCAGTGACCAGGGCTAGTGACTGTACAGAGCAGAGCTGAGCTATGTAATATGAAGTTTCTGGCCTGGACTTTCAGGCCTAGAGCTGAGGTTTGAACCCAATCATAGCCCCTCTGCCACTTAACCCCAAATAATCACACAAAGGCTTACATTAATTTCATTCTGATTGACCTACGGCTCAGACATATTGCTAGTTAGCTCTTTCATCTTAACTCAATCTATTTCCATTAATCTGTTTAGCCATGTGATTTGGTACCTTTTTCTCAGAGCAGCATGGTTGTCTTCTTTCCTCTGTGTCTGCTGGCATCTCTGCTCTGCTCTTTCTGTTTCCAAAGTTTTCTTAGTCTGGTAGCCCCGCCCACACTTCTCTGTTTTCTGGCCAATCAGTGTTTTATCAAAGCAGTAGGAGGGTTAAATATTTGCAGTGTACCAGAACATAATCCCACTTCAGGGCTACAGCTGTGAATAGGCTTCAAGGGCTTGCTCAACTAAAGAGGTGATTTAGTGCTGAGTGGCTTACGCATCCCTTCCCACTGCAGGGGGCTTTGCTTAACAGGGTCACACCAAGGAAGATTCTTTCCCCTCAACCACCCACTCACCTGGCTTCAGTGTTGTGACACTCTCTTGTCTTCAATTCCAGCAGAACAAAGTCAGAGGCATTTCCCAAGTAGCAGATGGTATCTCAGTACGACTCCCTCTCTCTTATCAAAAGTCTCTGTCCCCAAAGAGTGAGGGTCTGTAAGTTGTCTTTCACACCATAGACCTCCTGGATCTTAGGGCTGGCGTAGAAAGAGGAGGAGACGAGGCCTTCTTCTAGCTGGACTGAAGATGGGAGGGTTGGGCCTCTCTACCTACTGGAGCTGCATTGGCAGCATCCTGAGGTTCTGCTATCCTGGAGAGTGTGGGCGTGAGCTCTGGAATTCTAGACTGTGTGTTGGTAGCCGAAGCAGGCAGCAGCTTCAGCAGTTACTAAGGCATCTTTGCAGGGCTTGCTACAGAAATGATAATGGAGCCCAGCGCATGTCCACCCTGGGGGTGGGACTGCTTCTGGCAGACTTCCCAGCAAGCTTCCTGGTGGCTTAGGAGAACTCTGAAGGAGGCCAGCAGGATCCAGGGCTGAGCCTCTTTTGGTTCCTCCTAAGTACCGATCCTTTGCAGTGGGGTCCAGAGCTGGGCCAAAGCTAAGCTCCTTGCCATGGGTACAGCTGAGGTCCACAAGCACAGGGGTGAACGTTAGGGCTGGGGGGGGGTATTGCTCAGCTGGTGGAGTGCTTACCTAGCATGCAGGAAGCCCTACGCCATTTGATCCCCAACACAAACTGGGTACAAGCCAGCATTCAAGAGGTAGACGAAAAAGGATGAGAAGTTCAAGGTCATTCCAGGTTACATACTGAGTTCAAGACCAGCCTGGGATACTTAAAAAAAAAAAAAAAAAAAAAACAGCAATAAATGAACTTTAGCAGGTTCCCCCACCCAGCTTTTTCACACAAAACAAGCACTCTGGGTAACGTGTCCTTTCTTCTTTATACTGTGGACATTGCCACGAGACCGAGAATGACCTGGGGGACTTTACTGAGTCTCTGCGGGGCGAGGTAGACTCAGGGTGTCTCCACAGCTGAAGTCCATCTGCTCAGCCAGCTCCGTGGGGAGACTGGAACATTTGTTAGTTACAATTGATGACACAGAGTGTACCCCTGAGACTTCCCCTGCTCCCAGACAGGCTGTGGAACATGGTGGTAATTGCATCTGCTCAGGGAACGGGACACCTGTGCCTCCACCTGCCCCCTCCTTGCTTCAGGGAAACAGACAGTCACACACATTTACAGAGAGGGGCCCAGGAAGCCCACCTTCTCCTGCTTTACAGGATGGCCCGAGATATTTGTGGGAGTAACTTTTTATCCTTTCCCAAAGTGTGAGCAGGAGGCAAGAGGCCGCAAAACCAAGAGCTCAGCAGACCTTAGCAAAAGACACAGAAGGTCGATGCAGGAGGATGGTACCCGCAGCTGAGCTGTACAAGGGATGTCTTGCCACCCTGAATGAGGGTGGTGAGACTGCTTTGAATCTGCCCTGAGACTCTTCCACAGAGAAGCAGGATGGGCAAGGGCGGCACTGCTGGGAGCTAACTCTCCAGGGAGAGTGAGGGCTGTGTACGAAGGTCACCGGGGTCATCAGAAGGTGGGGCATGTGTTTGCAAGGCCTAGAGAAGACAACCCCCAATTACTGTCACACACTGAGGGTCTCCAATGTGCAAAATCACACCTTGTCGGTAGAATCTTTGGTCTGAAGGTTGGTGAAAAGGTAGAATTGGTCAAAGAAAATAGGAAGGCTTCCTCCAGTGGGATGGATGAAATGGAGATGCGGAGACGTGTATTCTACATTTCTTTTCCCATGACCTGGATGGACAGACTGACGTCTCCCCCTGTCCTGCAGATACGACTTAGCTATCAAAGACCTTAAGGAGGCCCTGACTCAGCTTCGTGGGAACCAGCTGATAGACTACAAGATCCTGGGGCTGCAGTTCAAACTGTTCGCCTGTGAGGTAAGGGCAGGTGGCATTAATGGCCTGGATAGGACGGTGAAGAAGCACTGCGGTCCATTAGCAGCTGCGCAGGCTTGCTGAAGTCATGGTGAGCCCTGTGCTGGAGACTGAGCTCCTGTTACACCCAGAGACAAGGTGTTAGCGTAGCCTGTGTGAGACCCAGGACCTGATCTCAACATTGACAAAGAAAGGGAAGGAAATGAGAGGGGAGGAAGATTAGGTGACTTCCGGCTCCTCATAGAGTATTTAGGTACCCAAGAGTGAACGTTTCTTAATTTCAGGCTCAAAAGTCTGTGCAAAAGCAAGCTCATGGCGTGCTTTGAAGGGAGACCAGACAGGAATGTGCCGGCCTGGGAGAGTATTTGCAGTAATTTGCATATTTTATTTAGCAATTCAGGCTGGCAAGCATTATCCTAACAGATCTGAAATCACGGGTTCTCTGTCAGAGGGACCCATTGTAAGCCATCTGGATGTTTGGTTAATACTCAAAGAGAGACTGTGGGTCATTTGGTACAAGTCAGAGAACAGTACAAAGCACACGGTGCAGGAACATTCTCCTAATAAGGACAACCTTTTTCCTGTATTACCAAAAAGGACAGGCATGGCTGGCTTTGGCGTGTGAGTTTATGAACTTTCCTCCCCCGAATAACCTCCCCTATCAAACGTCCAAATATAAACCGCTAGCTTTAAAAATGAAAACCCCTGCCAAAGCCGTGGCCCTTTATTTAGAAGCATTGCTGAGCAAACATTGTGTCTTTTGTTCTAGTTTCTCAGGCACAAGAAATGAAGCGTATTGAGGTTGCTCAGAGCGGCAAGGAAAAATAGATTCTATCACTGCCTGAGGCCCTGGGGACGTGTGGTCCATCCTTCCCTGGAGCAGGTGCACAGCTACGCCAGAGCTCACGAGGGAAGCCGGGACTTTGCTCTGGGAATTGGCTGGCATGAGACCAGCTCCCCGGGACAGTGGCTCTCCACAAGTTGGAGCAGACACTTTGCTTCAGGGGTTGTCCTTGTGAGATTTTTGGTCCTCTCTCTGGCCTCTCCCACTAGACGCCAGGAACTTCCCAGCTCACCTGGTGATGATCAAAATGATCTCCAAACATTTCCATGTACCCTGCCAAGGGCCACTTGCCACTTACACATATAAAGGGTGTGGGGGAGACAGATAGTTCTAGGAAAAAAATTGTGCCCTGTAGTAACAAGCAGAACTTCACAGGAGAGGGTCCTCACTGTGGTTAGGGTTGAAATGACCCGGGAAACAGGAAATCAGTCATTTCCTACTTACGCCATTTCTTGAGAAGGTGCCTCAAGGCCCTCCAGTCATACAAACTGGCTAAAGGTAACTGAGGAAAAACAAAGCAAAACAACTTTAATGCTCTTCATGATCTCTTCTCTGCCCTCACAGCTCACGGAGAGAGGTTAAGGAAGCCATGTTTGTGCCAGATGCTTCTCAGCTTAGGGTGACAGAATCTCTTTCTCTGTCTCTCTTCCTCTGTCTTTCTCTTTTCCTCCCTCTCTCTTTCTGAACAGGACTCCTGTAGCCTAGCCTAGCCTTAAACTTGGTATGTAGCCAAGAATGACTTTGAACTTCTGATCTTCCTGCCCACTCCTTGCAAGAGTGCTCAGAACACAGGCATGCACTACCAGTAGGGTTTATGTAGTACTGGGGCGGGGACCCAGGGCTTGCACATGTTAAGCAAGCACAATTGAGCCACATCCTCAGTCCCAGTTTGGATAAAAACCATTGTAAGTAAGAATGCATTTAACACTCAGACACCACGTACACCCTTGTTTTATGGCATAGCACACTAGTGTGTTGCAGGAGGCTCAGAGGGCCTTGAGCTCACAGATGAGCACCCAGGGAAACCCAGAACGTTAAACACACACACAGTGTTGTTTCTTCAAAGAAAAGATTGCATAAGCTGTTATCCACCCAGAAGGCTGTGGGTGGACACGGTTAATAGCCTGGTGACCTCAGTGCTGTGGGGTCCAAACCTTTCCCAGAGCCTTACCATAAGTTTGTTTTTCTTCTTTATGGAAGGTGTCACATGCCCCTTACAAAGAGTTGCAGTGTAGTCACATTGGATCTTTATTTAGCCTACTTTGTGCTGTACTGCACACATAGGACTGAGTTAATTATCACTGGGAAAGTCTCCACCAAATTGTGCTGTGCTTAAATGTGCCTAAAATAAACCACTCAGGCTCAGACTCTGAAGGTTTGAACCAACACGGGCTACCTAGTTGTGCTGAACAAATCTACCTTCTTGCCTCTCAGGGATTTTTATTCAGCTTGCTGTTAGTGATCACAGAAACACCCCCAGTCCACCTCTGGAAATCCCATGCCTCCTACAGGGTATCATTTCCTTTCCTTTGTGGCTTCATGGCTGACTAGTTGGCAAGGTTCTATGACACTAACCAGATTGTAAGAGAGTATTGTAGTGTGTGTCATTAGCCTGGGAAAAGCTCAAAATTAAAACTCTGAGGCACTCCCTCTACTGAATGTATTTCTTTGTTGTACTACCATTAAATTAAAAAAAAAATCTGAGTTCAGATCCTGAGTTTTGGGGGCTGGCAAGGTGGATAACAGTTCTTCTCATTAAGGCTGATGACCTTAGTTCAAACCCCTGGACCCACATGGTAGAAGGAAATGACTGGCTCATACAAGCTGTCTTCTAACCTCCATACATATGCCACGACTCACAAACACACACACACACACACACACACACACACACACATACACACACAAAGTATGAAAAAAAAAACTTATTTCAACCATTCTAAGCCAAAGACGTATGCAGAAGGCACCAGCTCATTGGTGCTCAGATATGGTGGGAAAGAGCATTGAGACCTCTGCTCCTGGGCTAGACCTGCCCCTAGCGCCAGCACCAGTAGCTAACTCCATGGAAATATCCAGGTGTGTCCAGCATGACAGAATTGTTTGTTGGCAAGAAACCTCCATTCTTACTATAGGACAGCCCTGTGGGGCTGCCTATGTTTTGTCAGGACAGGGCAGCTGGTGTTCCCGAAAGCACATGATGTGAGAGACAGAAGATAGAACAGTGTCCTTCAGAACCCAGGCTTAAGTGTCATACCTCTGTTTCTATAACTTGCTTTTATCTTACGAAGTATCCGAAAGTTTCAGTGTGTAAATTGTACAATATTATAATAAAGCAGACTCTAATGACCCTAGAATCCAACTAGAGACCTGGGAAGTTCTGCTATCCCCTAACTCTGCAGTTAACGGGTTCCCCTGGGCTCTGTGGGGGCTGACTCACCTTCCAGCTCCATTGGACTTTGACCATGGAGTTGTCTCATGTACAGGGCTATGTAACAGTCTTGGTATTCATGTAATCCCAGCCAGGTTTTCTTGGCTCACGTACAGAACAACACATCTGGAAACTCTGCCCATCCTGCACCTGGCCTATGAACCCAGATTCAACAACAATAGCAGGACTTGGAGACCAGACACCTTCCTTTTCCTTCCCAGCTCTGCCTCTCCAAGGGGCCCTGGGACAGCACCTCCTCCTTACATTAGAACAACACACTGGTGCTCATCTCCTCCCGACCTAGTTGGCTGTTAGAAAAATGCACAAGATGTTTTATGCATTATAAAATGTTTTCTTAACACAGCCCCTATGTCTGACATAACTCAGTAGCTAGACTAGTTGTTGGCTGTCCCCTGAATGCTGGAAGAGAACTATGTCACAAGACAGCATTTCCTGTATGAATCCTTTCTGGTGTCTGGCTTTGGAACAGTTTCAAGTTTTGCATGACCTCTGCTCTTCTAGGTGTTGTATAATATTGCCTTAATGCACGCCAAGAAGGAGGAATGGAAAAAAGCAGAAGAACAGTTAGCAATGGCGAGGAATATGAAGTCTGAGCCCAGGCATTCCAAAATTGACAAGGCGCTGGAAAGCATCTGGGTAAGTGTGGTGGTGGAGAGGAGACCCTTAGAGTCCCATTTGTTTCCTAGGACGCCATGATGAGAAACGTTCTTTGTTGGTTCTGGCTAATAAATGCTCTTTCAAGAAAGCCACATCCTAGAGAACAGGCCAGCACAACCCCTGAGTCTCTCATACTGGGGCCCAGGGCAATGCCTGAAGTTTCTTGGTGTGTGTGGCCCCAAGCACTGTAATGGCTGCTTACCTTTGCATTCTCACTGTGTGGCACAGTGCCAGGCCCAGCGTGGCTCCCACAAAAACATTCCAGTTCTGTGAAAGAATTATGAAATTATTATTTATAGTTTGATTTTACTTGGGAGACGAAGTTATTTTTCTTTCTTTGGAGATGTTTTATTTCAAATTATGTGCCTGTGTATGAGAGAATGTGCATGTGCTGCTAAATGGCCATAGCAACCAGAAGGAGGTTGGATCCACTGGAGCTGGAGTTACACGCAGTTGCAAGTCATCTGCTGTGGATACCCTTGTCCTTTGGAAGAGCAGAAAGTGCTCTTAACTTCAGAGTCACCGTCCAGCCTCCCAAAGGTCACTTATTTAAATACCAAGAGGAGCTCAAGCTTTTGTGTGCCTGTGTTTATGAGCAATACTAGTCCCAAGAGACACAACCCTTGCTTGTCCCCTGAACCACCTCTATGCTGGGAGAGAGACTCAAGATACCACATGCAATGAGAAAGGGTCAGTGCTCTAGAAAAAGAGCGTTGGGTGAATAATACCCACATAAGGTGATGTTGAAGTCAGCTGCTTCCAATGGGCAACCAAGAGCTTTGGAAATAGTCTGTATTGTTTTAGAGATCTCCTGGACAATCCTGACTGGAGGTTCAGGGGGAAATATCTCACTCTTGCCACTGGGCTTTTTATTTGGCAACCTATGAATTCAGGGATGAACATAACCCTCTGTAGGTTAGCTCCAACAAGACCCTATTGCTTAAGATAGAGTACATGTTGGTCACAGGACATGAAGAAATCAAGTTGGTACTGACCAAGAAGCTTCCTCTAAATTCTGGCTAGCTCTAAGAATACCAGAAAGTTTTATGCAGGATTCTGAGAGGGAAAAAAAGTCATCAATAGTCTAACACCGTTGTGAGCCTTGTGAACTAAAATAATGATCAGCATTGATAAGATATACCCATAGGTACAATAATGGCATGAATGTTATAGGGTCAGGCTGCTTTCTGACTGAACTTAAGGCCCACTACATAGGAGGAAACACTTTTATAGTACTGTGAATCTGACCAAATACCCATTGTTGGGGAGCTCACAGATGCCAAAGGTGAACCTACTACTATTATTTTGCCTAATGGGCATAGTATCACTGTCTTAATCAGGGTTTCTATTGCTGTGAATAGTCTACATGACCATGGCAACTTTTATAAAAGAAAACATTTAATTGGGGCTAGTTTACAGTTTCAGAGGTTTAGTCTATTATGGTGGTGTGCAGGCAGACATGGTGCTGGAGAAGGAACTGAGAATTCTACATTTTGATCCAAGGCAACAGGAAGTGAACTGTCTCTACACTGAGTGTAGTTTAAGCATAGGAGACCTCAAAGCCCACCCCTACAGGGATGGACACCCGTCCTCCAACAAGGCCACACCTACTCCAACATAGCCACACCTCCTAATAGTGCCACTCCCTATGGGCTTATGGGGGACAATTACATTCAAACTACTGCAATCACACTGCCCTATAATCTTGTATTTCTATACCCATAGTTTACTGCAGCTATCAGTTCTCATCAGATAAGTTTCCTTGTGCAGTGGAATGGTGGTTAACTGTCCCTGTCCAGCAGGTCCAGTTATTTGAGGGTTTCGAGGGGGGGCACCTGTGAAGCAAATGGGGGGGGGAGAGAGGAAGCCAAGCGCATAAAGAACGACAAGAGTCAGTCTGAGTCAAGACATGGCTTCGTTTATTGAGTGAATGCTAAGGCTTTTTAAGCAGTGCTTTAGAAGGGGAGGGGGAGCAGAGAGAGGGGAGTGCAAGGCTCCAGGCAGAGAGGGGACGCAGAGAGAGGGGAGTTAACCAAAGAGTAGAGTGAAAAATTATCAGAGGAAGTCCAGGTGGCAGGATCTCTTTGGTCCCATGATTCTGCAGCTGACTGATTACTCTTTGAAGCCCTATCTAAACGTACATTGTATGATGGGCCAAGGACATCCCGTTTTTTGCAAGGCCTGCAGTTTAGCGAAGAACACCTTATCCTGGAAGACTCCATGAAGCTCACTTCTGTAACTAACTAAGGACGCCTAATTTAGAAGGACTCCAAGAAGCCTGTTTTTACAAAGCTAGTAATTTACCAAGGACGCTTCATCCAAGAAGCAGGAAATTCTAAATAGTCCTGGGTCAGTCTCCAACAGTTAACATACATGATATCAGCACAGACACTAACACAGTTGGTCCAAGTGCAGAGAACCAATGGCTGACTAGTGCTCAGACACAAATGGGACATCTGTGTCACATCCCATCCCCAAGGCTCAAGGCTATCACAGAAGAGGTGGTCAGAAAAAAATGGTAAGATCCAGAGGTGATGGAGGATCAGAAAAAAATAGTATTGGACCACTGCACCAAACTCACAGCCACTGTGGTTGCCTACAGAAGATCAAGCCAGTCAACACTAGCATGGGGGGCTGGCTCAGCAATTAAGGGCATTGACTGCCTGCTCTTCCAGAGGACCCAGGTTCGATTCCCAGCACCCACATGGCAGCTCACAACCATCTATAACTCCAAGATCTGATACCCTCACACAGACATACATTCAGGCAAAACACCAATGCACATTTAAGAAAAACCATTGTAGCATGGAGTAGAAAGGGTTTAGTGGGACCCATCCCTAAATGCAGAGCTATGGACAGCTGGTGGCTGCTGGTGGCTGCTGGTGGGGGAGAAGAAGCCAAGTTTTATTTAAGGGTGTGGCTCCTGGTAGGTCAACCATACTCCAGTTGATAGTCACACTGAGAAGTACTCCAAAGGCACAGACAGATAGATCTCTATGAATTCCAGGCTAGCCTGGTCTACATAGTGAGTTCCAAGCCAGCTAAGCCTATGAGAGTCTGTTTCAAGCAAATCGATAAAGGACACAAAGTTATGCGGGGTAAGAAGGTGAGAGCAGATCTGGTAGGAATTAAGGGAAAAGACTGATCAAAATTCTCAAAGAATTAATAAACCCACTGCTCCTGCTTAGCCATCTAGAATAGCAAGTCTCTATGCTTTAAAAGGATGTTCTCTTGGGAGTTTTCCCAATGGTCCATTCGATGAGAAAGACAGAATGTTTTCCTCACTCGCATTTTCAGATGATGAGATATCGTCATGAGATGTAAAGGTGTTTTAGTCAACCAATGGACCACATATTCCACAATGGATGAACTATGATGCTCACATAAGGTCATCTAACAGCACGATGCTCAGACTGAACCCAATACTGCTGAGTGACACATGACTGTTCATTCTCTTACAGAAACAGAAACTATTCGAGCCCGTGGTGATCCCTGTGGGTAGGCTGTTCCGGCCAAATGAGAGGCAGGTGGCCCAGCTGGACAAGAAGGACTACCTGGGCAAGGCTACGGTAGGTGGGGGCGCTCATCTGTCCATCTCTCCTATGCTCTGAATTATGTGGGCAGTGGAAGGGATTCAAGAAGCTATGTCCCCGCTGTGGCCATCAAGGATAACAATGAAAATCTCCACAACAGTAAGGAATGAACACCCCCAGTTTCTTCCCTCATCCTGGCCCTCCAAAACACCTGGGGTTCCTCTCAGGATGATGAGTCTCCAGACTGAGACAAGGGGTAAACACATAGATAGGGTTCACTGAGGGTCAGGGAAACGTTAGGAGAGAGGGCAAGAAGGAGAGGCCCCTGGCTCAATGCCCCTGCAATTCACTGCTCCGAATTCTGGGGAATTGCTCTCATTTTCACAACCCTATGACTGGATTCCTTCTTCAGCAGGATTTCTTCTGAACCCAGGTCTTACACTCTTTCAGACATGACTTGAAGCAAGCCAGTAGTACCTTTTCTGAACTGCATTTGCCCTAGAAAGTTTGGAAATGTGAGTTGTCCAGTGGCTGAGTAGCTGGAGATGGCAGAATCACAGAAACCAACAGAACATGGCTATGGAACCCTCCATATCCATGAATGGATATATACAATGGGATATGTCCGGACAGTGGAATACTACACACCCACAAAAAGGAGAAAGTACTAATGCACGCTAAAACATGAATGAAAATGTATGCTGTCTATAAGAAGACAAACACATATGTCACGTGTTAGGGCTGGGAGAGGGCTCAGTTGGTAAAGTGCTTGCTGTGGAAACATGAAAAGCAGATGCCAGGTCTCCAGAACCCATTTAATTGCCAGGTAGCCCTGGAGTCCTGTCTGTAACTCCAGACTCAAAAGGTAGAGACAGGGGAGAGCAGACTGGCTAGAAAGACTGGCCATGTTAGCTCCGAGTTTGACTAAATGACTGCTTGCTTCAGTGAAGTAGGAGGAGCAATTGGGATGATTCTAACCCTGGGGTTCTACTTTCATGTTCACACACACACACACACACACACACACACACACACACACCTGCCCCCTCAAGCATAAAACATCACACACACATACATCTGTCCCCTCAAGCATAAAACATCACACACACACACACACACATTTGCCCCCTCAAGCATAAGACACACACCACACACATACACACACACACACTCCCAAAAAAAATTGGAGAAAAGGCACATTATATACAATTCTATATAAAGTCTTTAAGCAGATCAACTCAATGAGATTTACAAACGTGTTTTGCCAGGCTAAGAGAGAGGACTGTAAACAATTTAACAGGTCCAACATTTTCTATTGGCATTAGATAGCATTGCAAAGCCTTGATAAGTGTAAAAATACCACAAAATTTTCACGTAAAATGGTTAACTTGATGTTATATGAATACCAGCAATATTTTTTTTCCTATGGGAAAGTGAGAGTTCCAATTCAGAAGAGGTACACACTAATCCTTACTTTCCATCTCCCTCTGGAACCTTCACAAGCGACAGAGCGATTCTGTGGTGAGAGGCAAACAGAGGCGGTGGCAGCGTGCTCACCGTCTTTTGTCTGTGTTTCAGGTTGTAGCATCTGTGGTTCATCAAGACAACTTTTCTGGCTTTGCCCCTCTGCAGCCACAGGTGAGGCCATGTCTATCTGGAAGTAGTCCCCAGTGAGAGGCGCTAGGCTGACATTCTGTTCATCCAGCTGAGGTGTCTGCCCACTATTCTCAGTCCTAGTTCACATGGCTGCTTGGGAGTATGGCCATGTCAGCTGTCTGCATTACATCCTCTAGGCCAACCTACCAGCTCTTCCAAATCCCATCCCTCCCTTTCCAAGTTCTAAGAGATCTGTTATCACCTTGTGGGACCTTAACCATCCACTCAGACTGCTGAGACGCACACTCTGGAAGGTTTATTTATAACAAGGCTTCCTCATGGATTCAGGAGTGGGTGAGGGTGGGGAGATCTGAGAGTACAAAGCCTGAGGTTTGATTCTCTTGGCTCTATCCATTTGCTCATGTACAGGAGATTCCTTTGGGGACACAAGGCAGGGTACCAGCCAAAACTGGCTCAGACAGAGTCCCCAATGACATGTGGCAGTGGGTCCAGAGACAAAGTCAAAGCTTGTAACAGGAAGATGGTGGAGCCGACTGAGGAAAACCCAAGCTTGGTTGCATAACACAGTGATGGGTAAGGGTAATGATCAGTGCTACCGAAGGAGAGGGCCCAGAACCTGCTCACATCCCTGCCATCTGTACATCTGTACGTACACTTTCAAAGGTAGCACTAACCTCTACCCAAATATGAGGCAGGATGATTACTGCCTGACCTTGGGCTACTATGGGAAGAGGATGAGCACAGGGGCATAATGAGGGTCAGAGTCCAGATTCCTTGTCTCCTTTGGCATGGTAAACCTGGAGAAAGCCTGGCTGAGGCCTCTTGGGCTTCAGCCCAGCTGGAGGACAAGGAAGGAAAGTCCCAGATAATGGACTCTGTGACATTCAGTGCAGGATAGGGAACACGGATTAAAGAAAAACTCTAGCCTGGCTGGTAGAGGCTGAGTTGATTTCAAATATCCAGAGAAGTCACACGTTAACTATAGACCAGATCTTTGGGGAAATACTGGAAAGGGAGAAGGCTTGAGGTTGGTTAGAAACCCGCAGCAATGACACTTTCTCCAGACACCAGTTCTGGGTCATGACATTTGCTGTAGAGTGAAACCCACCCAGGCAAGCTGGCAGTGCCCTTTCCCCCAGAGAACCCCCAGAAATGAAGTCTGGCTTTGGATCTGGAGCAAAGCTCGAATTGTCATTAATGATCTGCTTTCTCCTCTCCGCTCTTGTCATTCTTCCCTTCTTCCTTTTTCCTGAATGTTCCACAGGCAGCAGAGCCTCCACCCAGACCCAAGACCCCAGAAATCTTCAGGTAAGTTACATTTAGAATGCAGAATGCCTACATTCTACATCTGACTTGATGGCAGTAAGGGCATGAAGAAATAAAGCTGAGGTTGAGTCTGAGCCCTGTGTCCTTTTCTAGGGTGTTAGTCTCTTCCTGTTTTTAGGTTAGGACCAAATGATGTAGTTGGGATGGGAGCCACTGAGGGGGCATCGGGGGCCTCAGAGCAGTAACCTGGTGTCCCATAGGCATGGTCACTGACAGAACAGGAGGTTATTGACTTGAAGCTGTGTCTTCTGGAACACTGCCCAGGTCAGAGGTGAGAGGTCAGTTTTGTCCTGACGACAGGCCCCTCTGGAAGCTCTTGTAGGTTCACACACTATTGACATGTGTTTTCTGAAGAAGGGGGAAGCCTGAAGAAGAGGAAGTCGCTCAATAAACTGAAAGACGGGCCTCACCTCAGCTTTCTTAAGAGTTACCACTAATGAACAAAGCAAACCTTGTTCCTCTTCTGATAAAGGTGGTCAGGAAAAGTGTGGGTGTGTGTGTGTGTGTGTGTGATGGGGAGAAAGTACTACAGGCTTTAATCCTAAAGTGAGGGGCTGAAGGGGCTTATCCCCAAGATCTCCAGGCTGAAGAAGATGAATTCCTCACAGCATCAGGCCCATTGGACATGGACAGGTAGAACCTGGTAGCCCATGCATGGGTAGTGTCTAAGGCAACCTCACTCCCATATTCTAGGTGACAGAATGGAGACTCTCCAGGTGTGGGGCAACCAGGGCCTTTGGGGCACAGTGAAGGGGAAGGAGATGGCCTAACGTACAGCAAAGTCCTCCCCAGGGCCTGACTCTCCATCTCCTTCCCACAGGGATGGCCTCGGCGGTCCCTCCCCTGGCATTCCTGTCCACCCCAGCAGGGACCTGGGAACTCACTTCCTCCTTTGAAGGGAAGAGAGGCTGAGGATGGTCAGGGCTTGTTGTCTGTACTGGTTCTGTTGTTGTTCCATGGTTTCCTTCACGTGTCCTCCTTTATACACTCTTGCTATGTACCATTTCAGTTCCCTGTGACCTACCATGACCTCCAAATGTAAAACTCCAGAAACAAATCATTCGTTTTTATATTGGGTGTGGCAGTTCAAGCCTTCATCCTAGCACGCAGCAGGACTGCCAACCGTTTGGGGCCAGCCTCGCCTATTTAGGGAGATAGAGGCTGGGCAGAGCTGAATAACAAGACCCATTCCCTCCCTCCCATCCTCACCCCTCCCTCTGAAAAATAAGCAAAGAAACAAGCATAGAAAGTTTTGAGTGGCTTTCCATTCTGAAGAGGGTGAGGAGAAACCCTCCGTCTGGGGTAGTGATGGATATCATGCTGTCTATGCCACCTGCTCGCCAGCCACTAACAGCCATCTGTCTCCATGGAGTTTTCTATCATGCTAGTAGAATTAAAGGGCTAGGACAGGGCTGGAGAGATAGCTCAGTGGTTAAGAGCACCATCTGCTCTTCCAGAGGACCTGGGTTCGATTCCCAGCACCCACATGGCAGCTAACAACTGTCTGTAGTTCCAGTTCCAGGCAAACACCAAGGCAAATAAATAAATAAATAAAGTTTAAAGGGCTAGGACAGTGTCACAGGACTGGGAGACTGGGGTGTTTGTGTCAAAGGGGACAGGGGGTAGACATGGGATTAGAGAGAAGCAGCGGGGAAGGACCAACAAAGTCAAGCTTTATTTCAAAAATATCATACTAACGTATGTTAATTAAAACAAAACAAAAATAAAAACATGGCCAGTGAGATGCTCACAGGGCATAGGCATTTACATAGTGACTTCGCAAGCCTGGTGACCTGAGTTGGATTCTCAAACTCTCCAAGGTAGGAGAGAAATAACTCCACAAAACTGTCCCTCGACCTCCTCTGTGCATCGTGGCACATAGGTCTCTCCCAGACACAATAAATAAAATGGAATAGAAGTAAAATAATTTCAATAAAAAAGCAAAAAATGGCATCTTTTGAAAAGGATCGTCTCGGTGTTATGGTACTTGTTCAAGTACCCCTAATAACGGACCCAAAACACAAGAGTAGCATTGAGAGCAACAATTTGTTGACGCCAACGCTGTAAGGCTGCTTTTTATGTTAAAAAGTGAAAATTGACTCAGTAGGGAGAAGGGGAAGGCATGGAGACTCACCTTGCTAATCCCTGTCTTTGAGAGGCTGAGGTGGGGGCATTTCTGAAAGTTCAGGCTAGCCTGAGTGATATCCTGTCTCAAAAAAATATAGACAATATGAAATGGAAGAGGAATGGGGGAGGGGTGTTGTGCACAGAGTGTTCTGTTGATTGAGTGTAAAGGGAGAGGAATTTGTACTACTTCTGCTGGCATGCTGCAGACTGTCAAAGTTATAGCCTCGTGGGTGGTGTGATCAGTAAAATCCATCACATTTGCGTATGTAGGCATAAAAGAAGCATAGGTCATTTGGTACCATATATGGGTTCACCCATCTCTTGGGTTACTGGATCGTGTCCCCTGGGGACAAGGGAAACTCCTGTGTGGTTATGGAACACAGTCACATACAGTTTCTCTCCTAGTCATCTCAGGGTCCTAGGCAGGCCAGCATCCTACGCCGGGCTCACAGACAGTAAGATGTGGAATCAGACTGAGCGCCAAGCTAAGTCTCTGGCCTCAAGTGTTTCTCCATCAATAAGGGGGTGCGGGCCAAGCTAAACAATGGGCGGTGCCTTCTGTGTACTCCTCAGGGCTCTGGAAGGTGAGGCACATCGAGTGTTGTTTGGCTTTGTGCCCGAGACACCAGAAGAGCTACAGGTCATGCCAGGGAACATCGTTTTTGTCTTGAAGAAGGGCAGTGATAACTGGGCCACCGTCATGTTCAATGGACAGGTATTTGGAGGGTCAGGCGGGGGTGGGAGGGCTGCTAAGGGCATAGGGTCCTGGCAGCAAAGGGCAGAGTTTTTCCATGCACACTAGCTGCTACATTATTTGCAGAGCTGCCAAGGGCCATTGTCTGTGTTCTGTCCCTCTGCATGCTGCAGATTGTTCTGTGTCCTGCGCCTATGCATGCTGCAGACTGGTCTGTGTGCTGTCCTCTGCATGCTGCAGACTGTTCTGTTCTGTGTGCTGTCCTATGCATGCTGCAGACTGTTCTGTTCTGTGTGCTGTCCTATGCATGCTGCAGACTGTTGTGTGTGCTGACCTATGCATGCTGCAGACTGTTCTGTTGTGTGTGCTGTCCTATGCATGCTGCAGACTGTTCTGTTGTGTGTGCTGTCCTATGCATGCTGCAGACTGTTCTGGGTTCTGGGTTCTAATGAGTCTTTGTTTTCCCGTCTGGGTTCTGGGGGTGACACTGCAGAAAGGACTTGTCCCTTGCAACTACCTGGAGCCAGTTGAACTCCGGATTCATCCTCAGTCACAGCCCCAGGTAATGTCGTGCCAAGGCCTGGCCCACTCCTCTTCATTCTTCCCACAACTCTCTAGGGGAAGAGAGGTTGAGGGGGTAGTCTCCCTGTCATGGAAGACAGACTCACTAGCTCTAAGCCACTTGAGCTGGCACCAGATACCTAGAGCTTAACCTGGGCATGTGGGGAAAAGAGTGGCCATGCCCAGTAGAGACAACTGTTAAAAATCCACTGGATGGGGGCTGGAGAGATGGCTCAGTGGTTAAGAGCACCGTCTGCTCTTCCAGAGGACCCGGGTTCGATTACCAGCACCCACATGGCAGCTAACAACTGTCTGTAGTTCCAGTTCCAGGCAAACACCAAGGCAAATAAATAAGTAAATAAAGAAAGAAAAAAAGAAAAAGAATCCACTGGATTCACCCCACCCCGTGAGTGCCCCTGGTCGGGGAGACCTGGGAAGCATAGCCTAACCATTAGAGCTAGGTGTCCCAGGCATGTCTTTTCACCAGGGAGAGTAATCAATGGGTTGGTTAAAACAATCTAAGGCCTGGGGATGGGGAGCTCCTAGCACTTGGAAAGTGGGGGCAAGAGGATCAGAAGTCTGTCATCCTTAGCACTGTGAAGACAGCATGTGGTCTGTCCTTTTATGCTGTGTAACGAGGCGCCCATGTGTGGAGCCCTCCCTGATCCGTCAAGAAATCTTTAGGTTCTTTAGAGTTTCAAATGGCCTGCAGCTGAGAAGTGGAACTTTCTCAGTACACTCTGCCATTGAGAGAGAAGCATGGCATGTCACCCCACTTCGGTGGCTTTCCAACATGGCCATTAGGATTCTTACTGCTGATACAAACGAGCTCCATTTCCTTTAGTATCACCCCAACTTTTAGAAAGTAATTTCCGTCCATCTTCTTTCCAAGGAAGCCTTCATGCTTTTGTCTGATTGTCTTCTCTTGTTGTCTCCAGGAGGACACCTCCCCGGAATCTGATATCCCACCCCCTCCTAACTCCACTGCCCCAGGAAGATCCCAGTTGTCACCAGGTAGGTGGCTCCAGAGAATCTCCTCTCAGGGATGTTTCACAATGAATAACTGCTTTCCTAGCCATCTAGGAAATTCTGCTTTCTTTATCCAACATGCCTCTCGGTTTGTGACTACACTTCCTCAGAGCCCTGTCTTGCCTGCACCATCATTCCACTGGAACCTGAGGGCAAGGCCCTGCCCCTACCTGCTTAGAAATGAGTGCAGATGAAGGGGCAGTATGTGCCCCTCATGAGAGCAGTCACCCACATGATCCAACCCAGGTCCAAGAGGAAAGATGGCAGTAACTGCATTTTCTCAGCTCAGTTCTTTTCAAACCACTGAGTTGAATGCTCTCTTCAGAGCTCTGGGGCTTGAACAAGGAACCGTTCACTGGAAGGTACGGGTGGGAGATCCTTCCAGAAGGATCTCTCCTAAGCTGGATAGGGCTGTGTGGGAAAGCAATGACTTTTTGTTATTGGTGAGTGTAAGCAGATTCTGATGAGATGACAGAGGTGTCTGGCCATGACCAGCTGCTTTGATGCCCCTCCCCTGCATATTTATTTGAAAACTTGCATATGTATAGAAAAGTTAGAAATAGGGTTCAATGAATACTACAACACTTTTCACTTAAATACACCAGTTATGAGCCAGCAAGATGGCTCTGTAGTCAAAGGCATTCCATGCATAAACCTGGTGACTACCATTACCAGAACCTACATAAAGCAGGATGTGGAGAATCAACTCCATAAAGAAATTGTACTCTGGCTTCTGTGCATGTCAGGGTATGTGCCCTCCCATCATGCACACACACCAAAACAAAAATTTTAAATGTAAACAACGTATCAGTACCTCTCTGCCCTCTGTGAACTACTTAAATGTTATAGACCCATGACATAATCTATCTAGATATAGTTTCCCCATGAACAAGCACAGCTTCTGTCTAAGGAGCACATTTCCCACCTAGATCCGCCTATCCCACATGTAAATGCTTCAGTGGCCCAGGACAGCGCCCTTCAGAGCTTGTCTGTTTTTGCCTTTTTTGTCTGGGGGTTCAAGAAAGGACACAACACTGGAGAGACTGAACTTCCAGATTCCTACGCCTTTGGTCAACGTTGGCAAAAACTTCCCAAGTGATTCTAATAATCAGCTGGGTTTGTGATCAGTGGTTCTTCTGTCTTTGGTGGTACATAGCTTCTCTTTTCCACACTGATGTGTTAACATATTATGCATCTTAAACCACAAATATAACTCAAAACTACAGGGCCATGAGATGGGAAGGGTTCTGATGTTTCTGTCTGGGGTGAAGGCTCCTCCCACATGACCTCTCTGCCTTTGATTCTGTGTAACTGGCCTTTAGGTCAGTCCTCTGACAGTTACTGATATGCAGCTGCCCAGAAGCAGGGACAGGTTTTGCCATGTTTGTGGTTTCCATACTTCTTCAGAGTGAGATTTTTAGACGTTAGAGGGTAGTCAGAAGCTGGGCATTGCAGATGGTAGGTGTCACCATGAATGTCATTTACCATTTCCTTTTCCATTTAGGTCACAAGCAAAAAGAAGTACCCAAGGTAAGTTCTTCCTTCTGTTTCTAAGGGAAGAAAATGGACAAGTCTGTCTTGGAATAGGGGATGTCTCTTAGGATTGTGGGACAGCAACAAGAAGGGTTGAACCAGTTGCCACCTGACACATCATCTCTAGGACAGGGACCTCTACCCACGTGTCATACTAGCCCCCAGCTGAGCACATAGTTCTGTGCCAGTGAGTCAGACCAGAGCCCTCTGAAGGCCTCCCCGGATTGTGAAGATCAGTAGTTTGTTGGCTCTTCTCCTGCTCCCTGGGGGCACACCAAGTGGCTTGGTGAGAGGCTGTGGTGATCCAGAACGATGCTGAAAACCTCTGCCCCTAAGGTGTCCTTTGTTACTCCTTTGTCAGGAAGTGAAGCTCAGTGTTCCCATGCCCTACATGCTTAAGGTGCATTACAAATACACGGTGGTCATGGAGACTCAGCTTGGCCTCCCCTACAGCCAGATTCAGGACATGGTGGCTAAGAAACTGCGGCTCTTACCAGCACACACTAAACTGAGGTGAGCCTCATGAAGGCAGCAGCTGGGGCTCCAGCAGGACTCTTGTTCTGATGCAGAGGACTGGCTACAAAGTGCTTTCCGAGCTGACTCTCTGCCTTGCTCTTTACCCATCATTCCTAGCTACCGGCCTCGGGACAGCAGCGACCTTCTGCTCTTGTCAGAAGAATCCATGAAGGATGCCTGGAGCCAAGTGAAAAACTACAGCTTGACTCTTTGGTGTGAGCACACAGTGGTGAGTGGAGGGATCCAGGGCACCCAAGGCCGTTTTCACCAACTGAATTCAGCATTTTTCCAGCGTCTCCCTCATGCCAGACAATAGGTTCGGTGAGGGGGACACTGTGGTTAGTTACAGCAGGGAGAGTTTCATAAGTAGACCCGGCAGTGGACATCACATCTAAGCTGCCCCTAGCAGTCTGACTGGCTCAAGGATCATGGCCTTCACCTTCAATGGAAACAGGAGAGACGCCACAGATAAGCTGAGCTCAGATTCTTCACCTTAGGTCTCTATGAGGAAGGGACATTTGAGGGTGAGGGAAAACAGTGAGCATTTATTCAGAGGAGATAACAGTCTTTGCTTGAGACTTGGCATCTACTGAGAACTGCCCACGGCCATACCCTGTGCCAAGTGCACTCTGAGAAGGAATTCTTAAAGGTCCGCAGTGCTCCTTCGGATACACGTAGGTGTATCACATGCTTAGAAAGCAGGAGAGAGGGGCTGGAGAGATGGCTCAGTGGTTAAGAGCACCGTCTGCTCTTCCAGAGGACCTGGGTTCGATTCCCAGCACCCACATGGCAGCTAACAACTGTCTGTAGTTCCAGTTCCAGGCAAACACCAAGGCAAATAAATAAATAAAGTTAAAAAAAAAAAAAAAAGAAAAAAAGAAAGCAGGAGAGAGAAAGGTCAAGGGGCCTGACCTAGACAACAGGGTGCTCAGGGGTGTTGAACTCAGCTTAGTTCTGTATTCATTCACCATGTGGCTGACAGAAGAAGGCCAAGCTGTCTTAGTAGCCATGAAGTCTCCACAGGATTAGCCTGACTTGAAAGTGAGAGCTACAGGAGTCAGGAGGGAAGTTACAGGCTAGGAGGGAGCGACACTGAAGGACGAACACTTGACCACCCCTCAGGTTCTAGAGAGAGGTCACTGCCACTTCTGTCCCCTAATGGACACTCATAATCTATTTGACAGCCTGTGGCTAACACATTGGTTGTCCTTTCTTTTTCTTTGCTAAATGGTATATGCTGTACTGGTAATTTCAACTTTTTTGTTAGGGAATATTTGTCTAGAAAGGACTCTACTCTAAATGTGAATAGTTTCACTTCAAATGTTCTTACAAGTTATGACTTTTCCTCCAGTGAGGGCAATCTATTGCAGCTATGTGCACAGATCTCTCCCAGACTCCCAACAGTCTTTTTAGAACTCTATCCGAGCTCATCATTGCTGCTGTTCTCTGCTGCTGTTTTCTGTGGAGGCTCTGAGTTATTCTCACCCACTAATTAGGAAAAGCAAAGCAAATTGCCATTTACTGTGTGTCTCCACTCAGTAACATGTATCACGAGCCAAATGCAAGTACTTTCACATCCCCAGAACAGTACTGCTACAGTGTAAGTATTCCACAAGGGCCAACTGTTATGATGTCACACCTTATTTCACTCTCTTGTTTCAACATCAGGTGTGGAAACAGGTTCAGAGAGGCTACACAGCTACTCAGGGACCCACAGCTGGTAATCGGGAGCTGGTATAAAAACCTAGGATTGGGCTATAGTCTAGATGGCTCAGTGGTTAATAGCACAGCTCTTCCAGAGGACCTAGGCTTGATTCCCAGTCCACATGGCAGTTCGCAACCATCCCCTATTCTAGTCCCAGGGAATCTGTTGCTCTTTTCTGGTCTCCATGGGCACCAGGCATGCATGTGACACACAGACATAGATGTAAGCAAAACATAGAAAAAAACAAATGATATCTGCAGACTTTGCGGGGCTATGTCCACCTTACCACATCATCTTCAGGAGGACATGCAGCCAGGCAGGGTATCACAATCTAATCTCAGCACTCAGGAAGCTGAAGCAAGAAAATGACCTCTACGCAGCCCTCTGCTATTCAGTGAGACCCTGCCTCAGAAATATTGTTAAAAGTCATGGATCTGAAGCTTTAGAGAGTATGGGAATTATCTAGAGCTAGCTCTTAGGAAGGCTTGGTTAGTAGGTTTGAGACTGAGTGCAAAAGCCACATTTCTAACAAGATCCTCAGTGTCTGTGCTAGTGAAAGAGGATGAATTCAGTGCCAAGAAACTTGGGGACAGCAGGATGGTTCAGTAGGTAGAGGCTCAACCCCCAGAACCCACATGGTGGGAGAGAACTGATTTGCCCAAGTTGTCCTTTGAACTCCACATACACACCATGTCCTGCGTGTACACACACACACACACACACACACACACACACACACACACACACACACACGAGATAAAAAAAAACTAGCTCAATTTATACCATAGACTGCCATCTACTCATCTACTTGTGGCTCAATTTATTTCCTAATCTGAAAAGAACAGCACCTAGGCTACCATGAGACTATTATAAGATTTAAGTAAGGGAACTTTGGCTTACATAGGGTTCTGCACACCTTTCAGTTTCATTTACTGAACCATTTAGTATTCCTAAAATGTCTTAGGCCTGTGGTCAGTACCGATCATCAACTGCTTTCATTAGTAGTCTTCAGTATTCATTGGCAAACAAATTAGTAAATGTAATGGGCCCTTTACTATTTCAGGGTGATCAAGGTTTGGTAGATGAACTCAATGACAATGGAAACTCTGACGCCAAGACCCAGACAGCAGAGCTTCAGCCTAAGGAAGGGAGCCAGGTGGTAGCCATCTTCAGTTATGAGGGCGCTCAGCCGGAAGACCTGGAGTTTGTGGAAGGAGATAGAATCCTGGTGCTATCACATGGTAAGTGTCACTCCAAGTCCACACAGTCAGACTCACAAATCAGCAAAAACAAGGCCATGGGCAGACACAGGAAAACATCTCTTAGTCAATAGTTTCAACTGACTTCCTAGCTTTTGGTAAAAGGGAGCAAGTGTGGCTTTCTCCTGTCCATTACTCTATTTGACACAAGACTATGATGGCATCTTGACTGTTCCAATATGCTACTGGCTGGAATGATTTTACCTTTGCTATAAACCATGAAGACTTTAATTCTATGTTCCAGAGAGAAGGGGGGGCCCATTCTGCTGCAGAGGTAGCCAACTGTGACTTATCCGTTAGGAACCTATGGAATAAAAAGTGACATGGGGTGAAGAGATGGCTCAGTGGGTAGCAGTGGTGGTGCTTGCTGCACAGGGATCTTAGCATCCATGTAAAACAACAACTGGGTGTGGCCACATTCATGCCTGTAACTGCAGCACTGTGGAGCAGAGACAGGCAGGTTGCTGTCACCTCAGCTCCAGATTCAGTGAGATTCTTCCATCTTAAAGGATTAAAGGGCAGAGGACACCCAACTTCTTCTGGTTCTTGCATGTGCAGAGGCTCCTGGAAAACACACACACACACACACACACACACACACACACACACACAAACTTCCCCACATAAAAGTAAAGCAATAAGTTAAGAAGTCTCAGTGATTAATCTTAAAGTTCATTATTCCTAAGCATCCTTTGAAAGGTTAAGTTTCTTGGCCCATCTTCCAGAGTCTGGGTCACATGTGAGGAGAGGCCCACAGATTTGCATTTCTCAGCCGTTTCCAGGTGATACTGGTCTAATAGATCAGAAAGCACTGTTGTAATTTAGGTGAGTCTTAATTTCTCTACCTGTTCGATAATGCTGAGCATCAGTAAGGCAAAGTAGTGTATAACTGATTGTAATAATAAAACCAACAGACCAAATGAGAGATTTAAAGTTACCTGGGTAGGTGTCTTAGTTTGGGTTTCTATTGCTGTGGAGAGACATCATGACCATGGCAACTTTTTTCTTTTTCTAAAAAAATTTATCTATTTATTTATTATGTATACAGTATACAGAAGAGGGTAGCAGTTGTCATTATAGATGGTTGTGAGCCACCATGTGGTTGCTGGGAATTAAACTAAGGACCTCTGGAAGAGCAGCCAGTGCTCGTAACCTCTGAGCCATCTCTCCAGCCCCTGACCATGGCAACTCTTATAAAACACTTAATTGGGGCTGGCTTATGTTCAGAGGTTTAGTCCATTGTCATCATGGGGGAAGCTCAGCAGCATGCAGGCAGACATAGTGTTGATAAGGTAGCTGAGAGTTGTGTATCTTGATCTGCAGGCATAGCTTGAACATGAACCTCAAAGCCCACCCCCACAATGACATACTTCCTCCAACAAGGCCACACCTAATAGTGCCACTCCCTATGGGCTAAGCATTCAAGTGCATGATCCTATGGGGCCATCACAGTGGAGTATGCAGCAACCCAAAGGAGAAAAGTTTTCTTTCAAAGGAGATTGGAAAATCACTGGGCTTAACAACCCAGTACCACTTTGTGTAACATCTAGCCTTTGGTGTATGTGGTGGTGGTATCAGGGGTAAAATGAAGAACACACAAGAAAAACCTCTTAAAAGACACTTTATCCTATGACACCTATGGAAATCTCAGTGGATTAAGTTGCCCAGTGCCCATATCAAAAGTCTGTCCTCAAGCTAACGAGACAGAATTCAGCATACAAGGGGATGGGAGTGAGTCCATCTGCTCCCAACAGTTCAGAAAGTTCTCCCCAAACTGTAATGTGTATGACTTGCTGGGATCCTCTTCAAGTGGACATTGGCTAAGGCTTAAGTTATAGATTCTGCATTTCTCATGTTCCTAAGACCCAAGCAAACATATGCTCCCAACCCACACTGATATCATTACTAGGAAGGATGAAGGTAGTATTTTGTACTCTCCAGAGGGAACCTAGGGAAAATTAATGCTTACTCACTCTATACCATAGACTTCTGTTTTTCAAGACAGGGTGTCTCAGTGTGTTGCTCTGGCTGACCCAAAACACTTTGTAGTCCTGTCTCCCAAGTGTGGATCAAAGTGTGCACTACTATGCCTGGCCTAACTACAGTACATCTGAGGAAAGGACTTAGGCCAGAAGGTTTTAATAAAATATTCAAATATGACCTCTGAATGGCTCTGTGGAGTATAATTACCCAATGTGGTATGATTTGGTGGATATGATTACTCTCAGGGTGTCCCTGTCCTTAGTAAAAATGGAGACAATAGCTGCAACTGAGTTACTGTGAAGCCTGAGTATTTACTCACAGTGCATATTATTACAATACTTATTTTTACGAATGTACTAAACCCAACTAGTTTCAATTTTAAGCTATTGATTAATCACTATTAACAGCATGCCCTTTGCTGTTATCAAAATGAATTCCAGCAAAGTTTAGATAAGATGGTTTCTCAAACAAAAAAACCTCACTTGAGGATTCTTGTTTGGTCTTTGCATTTATGGTAGTTAATTCATCCTACATTTTACTGTGTTTATCAGATCTGCAACCGAACCAATAACTATTCACCTTAACCTCAAAATACAAATATTTTTGTTACCACGGATGGGAACAGGGAAAGATGACTAGCTGGGTTAAATGCTGATCACTCAATGAAGTGCAATTTTTCCTATGGTTTTAGTAATCAACACATACTTTGCTTTTTATCAGTGAATGAAGAATGGCTGGAAGGGGAGTGTAAAGGGAAAGTTGGCATTTTCCCTAAAGCTTTTGTTGAAGAATGCGCAGCCAAGGATTTGAAAGGCACTCCCAGAGAAGTCTAGGATGCTCCATAACCTACGAAGCTGAAGAAAAGGAGTACTATTTTTTGCAAGACTTCCCTGTCTCTGCTGTGCGCTATACAGACACATTTGGAAACTTTCTCTAACTCAGCATTCCCTATTAAAATTGAACTTGTCACACAGTAATTTGGGATAGATTTCCTTGTAGATAAAAAGATAAATTTTCTGTAAGGGTATTAATGGAGTCTTCTTGTGTGCTGGCTACCCAGGTGTGTTGAACATCATATAAGTTCCTGGAGCTGCATGCATGCCAATGATCAAATGTAGAATAGGACAGGACACCTAGTGTCCAGGCAAACAGCTGAGTGGAAATGTTCTTCCTCTACCTTAAGAGTTTGGGTTCCAGAAGCTTAGTGCAATTTAACACGTAATTCAGAAGTCATACACATAGTAAATGAACTCATTAAAAAACAAGCTTAGGTTTCATTAAAGCAGCTAGGCCAAATCCTAATAGAACTTTCAATCCCAAGGAGAATTAAACTCTGAATGATAGCTCTTTATGCTTTGTCAGTTGGACATTTGTTTTAATATTAAGAGTTCAATAGTGAACATATGCCACTAGCATTTGATGAAAAGCTGTGTTCAGGAGGCAGCTTGCAGCCCATTAAGAGAGATATTCTGCTGCTTTACAAGTATTATTCAAGACTAACCCACATGATAAAACTCAATTTGGTGGTCCTTCAGGTTACCTCAGGGACCCCTGAGCACTAGCCCGGGAGACCTTACTGCTTTGCCACTCCTTGCAATATATATGGCTTTGTTAATTATTTTTCAAGTTTGTCGGTGTAAGTGAAAAACAGGTAGGAAATGAAGTGCTATTTTGTTTTGTTTTGTTTTCCAAGACAGGGTCTGTGTATCCTGGCTGACTTGGAACTAGCTCCATAGACCAGGCTGGCCTTGAACTCAGAGATCAAGACTAAAGGCATGTGTCACCAGTGCAGGGAGTTTATATGAAATCACAATCTAGGTGAGAGGCTAGTCAGTGTGAGCTCTGGTCTTTAGCACCTCGCCCTGCCTTTGAAAACTTTGTTTGGACAAACTGGAATGTTAACAGTAATCAATGTTGATGTTAATCAGAGCCAGTGAAGTTGAAAGGGCAGATGATAAACTGAACTACTTCCTGATGAGCTACAAAACAGATGGTTCTTGCCTTTAGAGCAGCCACTCTATTAAAGAATCGTGGCAGTCTAACATTTTCCAGAACAATTCACTGGAATGCTCAGAAAAGCAAAATTAAGCATACTTAGTTGTGACCATGGTGAGTAAAGTGATACACTGTGTTTTTATTTCTGTATCATTTAAGGCAGAATAAACACTCCATACACAGATCTGATTGGAGAGAACACGGTTTAATTAAAGGCAAAGCTGATTTCAGCAGCTGCAGATCTTGCACAGACAGGAGAGGAAAAAAAAAGCCAAATCAAATCAAAACAAAACAAAACACAAAGGAAAGTTTACTACACAGAACCAGTTGAAGATTCTCCTCCTCTTCCTCATTACCCCACAGTGAGGACAGCAAAGCAAGGAACCCTGCCAAGTCATAAAACATTCCAAACACCAAATTCTCATGCAGACCGGGGCTGTAGATGGGAAGTGGGTATTACTGGGAGGGAGCTGGTCTAAGGTGCAAGAATCAGTGACATTTCCAACACTGGAATGTTGCAGCTGTCTGAATGCAGAGCTTACATACACAAACTGGGTGAAGGAGGCAGGGAAGGAACAGGAAGAGGACAAAGGTGGACACATGGAGGGGACTGGAGCAGCACACAGGGTTTCATTTGCCATTGGGTGGGGGTTTCACTTCCAGACTTTCCAAAAACAAAACAAAACCAAGAAAAACCAAATACCATGTCAAACTAAAAGAGCAATAGTGTAAGCCTGGGGCTCCAAGCACTCTTACTGGAGAGCAATGAGCAAGCAATGAGCAATACCTCACCCGTTCTCATTGCCGGGGCTGCCCAGATCCTGACACCCGGGCTCCTGGATGTGCTTTGCTCTACAACTGTCTTCCAGCTAAGTTCCACCTAACTCCCACACTCAGCCCTTGCTCTCTGGGAGAGTAGGTGGCCATGTGTAGGGACACACACACACACACACACACACACACACACACACACACACACCAAGCACACTCCTACCTACCTCCCAGGAAAATAATTCCTACCCTAGCACAGCAATTGGACATTTAGATTGTTTCCATAATTTCCCCTTAAAATATTATTTTCCAGGAAATGACTAACAGAAATGTTGTCCTTCTGTTCCTACACAGAACATCTTCAGTCCTCTTTCCTCCCAATAAATATCAAATAAAGAGTTTATTCTTTTCTTTCGCCCTTTCCAAAGTGGCGTTCGTTCGTTGTGTTTTCTTCTGTGCACAGTGTGCATTTGTCCCTGTGGCCTTCAATTTTGTTGTTGAGGTGAAGGCTGGGAGCCTGCGACTGGGCAGAGGCCCAGCTCCTCTGTAGCGATGCAGGCACTACTGCTTCCTTCCTCTTCAGACCGTCTTTTTGGGCCCCAAGTGCTGGCCCTATGCTGTTGCTTCTTGGCGAGATGTTGTACAGGTTAGGGATAAAACAATTACTAGGATACAGCATATGGCTAAAGGGGTGGAGACCGGTGCACAAGGCTGGTAAGCAGGATGAGGACACAAAACCAACTTAACAAAGAATAACCACACTGAAAGCATCCACCTAGTAAATGTGTTCCAGGCTATGAGTGGACAAGCCTGCCTTCTGTGAGACTGCCTGCTATGCTACTGCAAACGTGTAGGAATCGAAACATTCATTTGAAATCTTACAGCAGCCACCTGCTGGTCTAGCCCAGCAGCACCACCACACTGCATCCTCCATTGGGGCTCGAGCACCTACAGAGTGAAGGGCATTTCCTGCTGGAGTTTCCAGGCTGGAGAAAGAAAGGCCTACCAGAACCTAAGAGGCCTGTACTCTCCCTGAACACTCCCACTGGCTTAAGAGGTCAGTTCCCTGTCCTGTCACCACTGACCTCTCACAGGAGCAGCAAACTGGACTGTCTTTGCTCCACACTGACTAGAAGTACACCTGTGTATGGAAGAATTCAGTGTGATATTTTGCTACTGAGAGTAATAACAATAAAAGATGTTTAAGAATAATTTTGACTACATTCTCAGTCAGCAAAGCACTCATAATGGATTCCTATTTTATTCCCCAGAGAGGAAAAAAGGACTGAGAAGTTCCTATTGGCTTCTCCCATCTGCCTTCCCTTCTCAGCTTCCACTTCCCACGAGTTGGGGACATGCGCGGTGGAGAAGGTGAGAGGCGTGCTATCAGTAACTGAGTGAGACAAACAGCAGCTCCTCTCTCCCTCCGGAAAGCCCCGGGGGAACGAGAGTTCCTGATGGTTTTTTCTTTTTGTTGCACTGTGAACATTTCGTGCACACTCAGCGGGCTGGTGGAACACTTACACCCTCTCGACAGCAAGAAACAGACAAGAGGGCTGCCACCTGCAGGGACTGTGTGGGTCAGTCCTGCAAACCCAACATGCCATGGTTTATGGAGCCTTCATTCCCTGGGTCGCTACTGTGGCCTCAGTGTGGAGGGTTCATGGCACCTTGTCCCCGCTGCTGTTTCTGCTTCTGCTGCATTAACAACTGCTCCAGAGCGGAGGGTCCAGGATGCATCATGGAACTGGACCAGATAGACTGAAAAATAGCCCAGAAAGCTGTCAGCAGAAGTCAAATGTCCTGGCTGTCTGATGGGGATTTGTTTTAAATCCTAGCCAGCAGTAAAGACAAATATGTCCTCTAAATCCCAAGCAACTCAGCTCTAAGAAAATGTCACCATGAGACTCATTTTCAAGATGATTTGAAAACTTCAGTAAAATTACAGTTTTTGAATCCCAAGCCAGGGTTTCGACATGCACCCTAGACTGACCTAGAAAGATTACCTTTCTCACCTATACCATTCTGTGGTCACAGTATGTACACTATGCAAGGCTGAGACTATTTTTTTTTTCTTTCTAAAATCCATATTTTTATGGACAACAGAAAAGGTTTTCTATAAACAGTTTTGGGTAAAAAAAATTTTTAAATTATATATTCTTAATGGGCCAAATAATGCTTAACTCAAACACATCAAGATAAACCAGAACTTTAACATAAGGATGAAACTAAGCTCTTTACTATTTTGGACACTCTGGCACTACATTGATTTAACCCTACGTCCCTCTCAACCTCAGGAAGGAAAACAGAGACATGTCTGCAGTAGGGTCCCATGGTTCCTGCTCCTGAAATCTACTCACCTTTAGGCTTTCCATGAGGACAGCAGAGGAATCCTCCATGGAGGGGCCATGGCCTGTCCAGGTACCACTTGGAGTGCTAGCCTGATGCCAACTGCTCTCGGATGATGATGTTGCTGAGAGATAATCAACACCAAAACCACCCATGGCTAAGAGATGAAAAACGGGTAAGAATTCAAAATGTTTTATCAGTGGCAAATATCAAACTCTAGGCAAAATTACAGCAAGCTATTTCCCTTTGGCCTGGTAGATAAAGAAACATTGATCTACCTGGTTTATCAGTTTTCCACCGATCTGCAGGCCGCCTATCCCTGTTATCTGGAGTCCCAATGGGCCCAAAATTAGAGAATGGAGCAGAATTATGGTTATGTGTTGGAGGAGAACTGGGTAGGCTGCTTGGGTTAGAGGAATGAGGAGACTGGCTGGCTGGCGTTGAATGATCTGTTAAATAACAACAACACAAGGACAATAGGTGTTTCACAAACCAAACCAAGATGTGAACATCAAAATGTGAATCAAAACATTATAATAAGGCTTTGGAGAAAAGGCCATGAGGCAATCTGTCAGCTTATTAATGTGCACATTTCTAAGGCACATCCCACCCAAAAAGAAAAAGAACTGCAGACAAATCTACGCGACATGCGGTTCTGACTTGTTTCATCAGAATCAGAATATCTTGGTCTTAAGAACTTGCACACATGTGGTGCACAAAGATGCAGGCAAATGCGCATACACATAAAATAGTTTCCCAAAGCATTTTTAAGAAGAGAAACAAATATAATAAAAAATCCTTCTAATTATGGAATCTGACCAGTTTTCAGTCAATATGGATTTAAGGACTAGTTGATACCTGAACTGGCAGGAAGTGATGGAGACCAGGGGGTCCCTTCAAAAAGGGAATACAGTGATGTTTCCTGGGAGGCGACTGAGGGGTTCAGTTCTGCTTTGGAGCTGGTTGTCAGGTTTTTCCCATACACTTCATTGAACATACTGCTGTTTGGATACCGCTCCTGAGAGAGAGAGAGAGAGAGAGAGAGAGAGAGAGAGAGAGAGAGAGAGAGGGAGGAGGGGGAGAGAGAGAGAGAGAACTTTCTTAAGTAAGACAAACTCCAAAGACTACCCAGAGACAAATCAACAGTCAGAAAAGAAAATCATAAAGCAAGATTCTTTACTTACCTGATTGACAGAGAATCCAGTGAGGGACAGGAAGGAAGATGAATGTGACATGAGTTCTGAAGGCTTCTCCAATAAGGATTTCTTCAGTCCCGGGGGAAAAAATAAAACAAGACAAAATAAACAAACAGTGATTCCTTCCATTTTAAAGTAAAAAGACTACCAAAATGCAAGACTCTTATTTGTACTTACACAGTCACAGTAAAAGACATCATTTAAGCATGTGTCTATCAGTCCCATGTGTACAGTTTAAGACTCAGGAAAAGTTGAACTCACATCAGTCAAAACCATGATACCAGCTAAGTGCCAGTTGTCATACATAAGCCAGGACCTCCTTTCCTGAGTGTATGGTCCACATAAGTTTTTTTAGGTATGACCCTCACCAAAAAATGATAAATTATCCTGGCACATTTTACTCCCTAAAATGTTAAAATATTAATGGCTTAAAAAGAACCTTCCCAATCCGTTTTGATTGTTGGTTCCTGTTTCCTAGAGTAGCCATATGTGTGATATATATGTTCAACTATTAAGTTGACTTTCTATTTATTTATTTTCTTTCTTAGTGGCTCTAAGAAAGTCACTGGGGGTAGGGAAGAGAAAGCTAGGTCTCTCTAATGCTTGCTGTCTTTAGACAGCAGTTTAATATTGTACTCAACACCCATTATATATAAAGCTTTTCTCACATATTACAGTATCAACTAAAAGAAGGGCTATTGTTTTCCACTGTGCTTTTTTAAGCATGCAAAAAAAGGAGAAACATTTCAAAGTTCCTCTTGTTCTGCCATCAGCTGTTTCCAACCAAATGGGCAGGACTAAGCAGAGTTTGTGGACACGGAAGGACACAGCAGACACAGGCATCACCTGCAGTCTCCAAGCACTCCAGCAGAAAGGCACATGACAAGTACATGTGTGAGGAGGCCACAGGACAGAGCTGCTACAGCCCTATGCTCGATCCCCTGGGCAGCCTTCACTAACACTTGGGGGAAGCAAGCTCAAGTAGCAGGAATAGCAGCTACTATCATAAAGCTATTTTTATTTCTCCTGATTCTATGATTAATACATTTTAATCCTCTAAGTATTTTATTGTCCTCTATTTATAGGGAAAAAAAACTAATTTTTTTTTTATTTTTTCATTAAGATGTAGAGAAGTGGACTTCATGATGTATATTACTTTCTATATTTATACCCCACATTCAGTTGAAATTTGATGTAAATACTAGTGAGCATAAAAAATGACATTCTGCAGGTTGGGTTCTAGTAACCAATTCTTGCATTTTATTCTATATTATCCCAATTATTTCCAATTTTTGTCACTCATTTATAGTATTCTTTATCTCCAGTTTCTTCTTTTTAAATCATTCTGTTTTATGATTCCGACTTTGAATTTAGATCAGGACTCTTTTATGGTTCAGTGAGCCAAACAAGAGCGAGCCATCATTCAGTGTAAAATGTGGAAAGTATTTCCTTTATGCATTAATAACACTTGACATATGATTTCAGGCATACACACTACCTGAAAAGGGAGTTAATCTGCCAGCATCACAGAGTATAAACAGACCAGCACAAGATGCTTTTTGACTGACACACATCTGGGCTGTGACTATAATCTGGGAGGATTAGAGTCAGTATCACTGGCTGTGCGCTGCTACTACATTAGGAGGTTAATTTCTGGTAATATGGGAATATATTTTATATTCCCTAAAGAGGAAAAGCCCCAGAATGAAGAGCTCATCCATTCCAAGTATTAGAGAAGCCTCAGAAAAGCAGCTGTAGTTAGAGCAAGAAGCAGTTATGTCAAATACATACAAAGAGGCTTCGTCCAGGAAGAGAGGCGAGAGGACCCAGCAGAGCTGGGTAAAGATCAGGAGGGTTAGAAAAGATCAGCTCTTCCTCTTCCTCCAAGGCAGCCAGACTCTTTAACAGGTCCGGAGGAAGCAGAGGGGAGCCCTTGGGGTCCTAGTGACAGAAAGGATCACTGTGAGATGCAATTAGGAACAAGAGCATATAAGAATAGTAGCATGATTAGTTGGCTAACACAAGTAATGGCAAGGGCAGAACCGCATTTGACCGTCAAGTAGCAGGCTGAGGAAAAGGTCAACAGAGGAGGAGGACCAGGTGACAGAGAGTGAACTACAGCTAGAGCAGGACAGGATGCTAGTGCAGCTCGCCAGTGAAGTAACAGGGAAGCAGCTCTTCCAGAGTTAGACGCCTGTTTCTCCTGATAGCAAGAGCAAGGTTAAGAAAGCAATTTGTTTAAGTAGCCACAAAACCTATTTTAAAACGTAGATAAACCAACCCAACTAAGTCAGGAGCTCTTCTCAGAATTCTCTACCATGATGCCATTAGATTATTCTTCTGTCACACTTGTACAATTCAACAATCAACTACGGAACTCTTCAGTTCACTCTAAACATGGGTGATTTTGAAGAGGCCAAATCCCACATGAATAGTCTTTATAATGTCCACTTCTCATAAAAAATTTAATGTATCAATGCAAACTGTCTAGCTGAGAAAGTCTAGAGCTCTGCAACCCCAGACCTATCATCACAGAACCTGGTGATGGGAAAGAACACATACCTCAAATGGCATCCTGGGCACAGGGTCCTGCTCGGGACGGAAGACTCCTGGTGACCGTTTGCTCCTGCGGTCCATATTTGGTTGCTGTGCCATTACTGCTCTGTTATCAGCCATGTTGTAGGAAGAATCCCAGTAGAACTCTGGGACCTTGACTTCTGAGGGATTGTGGTTATATGGCTCCATAGGGAAAGGCTTCATTTTTTTCTCTAGAGGCTGCTGCTGTATTACAGGAGGTTGCAATGACGGCTCAAACAGTTTTATAGGGTCTTGGGTCTGAAGGTAGTAGGGCTGTTTCACAGGCATGATTTTCCCTAGTGGGCCTTGAACCTGAGGAGGATTCCACAGCTGTTTGGAGGCATCTGCCTGTTGATACTAAAAGAACAATTAATACTCAAGATTCAGAAACTGTGGGATTTTATACCCAGACTCTACTCAGTGACTCTGAGAAGAGAAGGACCTTGAACCCCCATCTTTTTGTTCAATTATTTAAGAAGTTCAATGGACATGTATGTGAGACAGGTGTGCTTCACCCTTCTGTGTCATGTGCTGTAAGGACAGGACATTTAAGACTGGCGTCTCGGGCTGGAGAGATAGCTCAGAGGTTAAAAACAGTGGTTGTTCTTCCAAAGGACCTGAGTTCAATTCCCAGCATCCACATGGCAGCTCATGACTGTCTGTAACTCCACGCCCACGGGATCTGACAACATCATACAGGCATGCATGCAGACAAAGTCCAATACATATTAAATAAAATAAATTAATTACAAAAAAAGAAAAGGAAGAAAAAGAAAGAAAGAAAAAAGACTGGCATCTTACTTATCTTACTACCACTACTTCAAGATTACAATTCTATTTCCATTCAAGTAAGAATTATTATTATTATGGGATGGTGAGGAAGACAAAGTTGCTAAAGCAAGGACTTGAGTTCTGTCCCCAGAACTGATGCAAAAATGCTAGTCATGATGACAAATGTTAATTATCTCTGTGATAGAGAAGTATAGACAGGAGGGCCTAGGGCCAGCTAGTGTATCCTATTTGGTGAGCTCTGGCCAATGAGAGATCCTGTCGCAATGAAGGTAGGGAGCATTTTAAAGGATGATGCTATGGTTGTCCTCCAGCTTCCACATTAAAGCATAAAACACATGTGCATATGCACCCATCCACACCTACACACGCACATATTCACATTAAGAAAATTAGATTTACAGAAAATATTTAATAGAGCTAGCAATTAAATAGCATGGGAAAAAAATCATAGTGAAGATCTAATATACCATCCTTTACAAAAAAAGCAAGAAGGTAAACATTCAAACTTCCTAACAACACAAATAATACTTTTATATTTCCATAATCACTGTAAATCTAAGCAGGAACAATCCTAAAACGTAACTTTTATTAAATAGTCAAACACTGAATCACCTCAGCGTTTCTCACTATTCTAGCTGGCAGTACACACAACTGTTGCCTACCTGCTGGAATCCAGAGTGGTGAGGTGGGCTTTTCCCCAAAGCTGGTATGACTTTTGTAGGGGATTGCTGTTGCTGAGCTAGAGCTTGAACCTGCAACTGGCTTGCAGACTGTGCTGTTGGCTGAGCTGGTAAAGATGTAAGGGGTGGCTGGGAAGGTGGCTGTGACTGTTGAGGTCCCTGGTTCATTGGCCCCGGTCCAGAGGGCCGTTGCTGGCTGTAAGGAATGTGGGACTGTTTCCCAGCTTGCACCTGGTTTCCTGCTGGAGAGTGAGCTGTAGACTGAAGAAAGGTTCCTGGGACAGAAACACCAGCTGGGAAGGTGTAACCTGAGCCCATAGAAAATGCCACAGGAGGTGGGATAACATATGTTGGAGGTGGGAACCCTTCAAAACAGAAGAACACAGTTTTAGTTCCAAAGAAACTTAACAAAAGAAGGGGCATAATTTGAGGAGAGGGTTTTTCTAACACATTATAAAAGCAAAAACCAAGCATGCATGTCCTTATTTAACATGATGTTAAGAAATACAGACTATTAGTTACTTTTCCTCCACATGTTAAACCTATTCTAAAGATGCTTCTCATGTTTAACGATAATAAGTTCTTCATAGAAACTAACTGGCACATACATGTAAACTTAAAAAAAAAAGGCTCAACAAGAATCCTAAGTATTGGAGAACTTGAACTTCTTTCTCCTACACATTATAGCTTAGTAACATGATCCTAACGATTCAAAGTATCCAATGAGTAAACAAAAAGCTCCACACAGGTGAACTAGGTAGAGAATTTGTACCTACCTGGTCGGCTGGGAAGAGGAGGGAAGGCGCCAGGGTGATGAATGGGGATGAACTGAGAATTATTAGCTTGACTTGGAGTTTGGGTGACAGGTGTTTTTCTGGCTTCAGACACTGGAGTCTTTCTTAGTTCCGTCTGGGATTTTACCTATGATCAATTGAAGCAAAACTAACAATAAAAACCTGGTTCTCATATGTCAAACAAACAAACAAAAACTTAAGAAAATAATTTTAAACCTCATTATGTCTAAAGTATGCTGAAGAAACTTAAGCTCATCTAAATTAAATACAGGAAAAATCAACATAAATTACTAGTAAAAGAAACAAGGGCTTACACTTACTAGCACAATTATTTTGCTATCACATAACCACAGAAAAAATAAGAAAGAGGAACAAACAATTTGTTGTACAAGTGAGAGATACCTAATGTGAACAGGTTAAAAGACTTGCCCATGATCTTCAGCTGTCTGGTAGGAGGCTTAGGGTTCTTCATGCTGAATCGTGATTTAATGAAAACTATTATCTCACAGGCGACATACTATGGCTCTCTGTTTAATTTCAACTAGGTAACACTTGTTCAAGGTTCTTTAAACGTGTGAAAATATTTCCAGCAGCAACAAACAGGCCTCAAGTTCTAAACATCAAGCTCATAAGGAAATGTCACGCACAATGCTCATGACAAAACAAAAGGAAAGAAACAGGCAGTAGTGGCCAGGTGGTGGTGGTGGTGCATGCCTTTAATCCCAGCACTCAGAGGTAGTCTGGATCTCTATGAGTTTGAGGCCAGCCTGGTCTACAGAGCAAGTTTCAGGACACACAGGGACACACACACACACACAAACCCATCTTGAAACAACAACAAAAAGAATGAATGAAATAGGCAGTAGTTAATCAGAGAAACAGTTAATAATATTATGTATGCCAAATTTTTGTTTTTTTGTATTGTTGAGACTAAGTCTACTAATCCCTGGCTAGCTCAGAACTTTCTTGGTAACCCAGGCTGTCCTCAAACTTGTAGCAATTCTCTGGCCTATCTTCTAAGTGCAGTGATTTCAGGCACATACTGTCATGCCTGTATGCCAGACTTATTTTGTTAGCTACTGGTAGATCTGAGATAGCGGATAGAAAGGGGGATCTTATTATCGCCATGGATCTTACTGGAAGGCCATTAAGAGGACAGATAGAGGATGCTGAATTGAGTCACCAAACACAGGTAACTTGAGAGAATTTGGTTTTGCTGTTTCTTTGCCTTTCCTTTGTACCTTCTTTGTTCAGGCCATTCATTCCCTACACATGTGGCCTGGAGGATGGCTCAGTCAGCAGAATGCCTGCAGACACGAGAACCAGAATCCAATCTCCAAACCCACACACACATGCACTTGTGGTGGTGTGCACTTATAATCCCATGGGGAAGGCTCACTTGCTAGCTACTCTAGCCTAACTGGTGAGCTCTACCTCAATTCGAGATAGATCCTGTCTCAAAGGAAGAAGATGGCTAGAGGGTGATATGTGGGGTTGTTTTCTTACCCTCAGATATGTACATGTGTGTGTACCAGCAAAACACATGAACACACACACACACACACACACACACACACACACACACGCTCACACAACATTAAAAAAGAAACCACATTTTATTTGTCTCCCTTTCTCTCCCCGTTCTCCTAAGTAAAATGAAGTATATATTTTTACTTATAAGCAAGCAGCCTTCTTACAATATGCAAGCAACCATCTACTTTTCTCACAATGACTAATCACATAGCTACTTAGCTAGTCATCAAAACATTAATGGTATATAAATTTGTAGTATATAAAATTACTAATATCTCTTTGGAAAGATATTTTAAAAAGGTTACAAATAGCTGGGGAAGTGTTTTTCTCAGCAAGACTTGAGTTCTTGCTGTATCAATCTTTTGAGCCAGAATATTACTCCATACCACACCATTGGCTCCAACAGGTATGTCAAGAAAAAGTGCTTCATTTTTCTCAAAAAAGTTAAGTTTCACTTTGTATAGTGAATGTTTTTGTGCCAGGTTCACTATGTAGCCTTGGCTAGCCTAGAACTCACTATTTAGATAAGGTTAGTCTCTACCTCAAAGACCTCCCTGCTTCTGCCTTTTGAGTGCTGGGTTTAAAGGTGTATACAGCACCCTATCCATCCTCCACAGTGACTTTTAAGGAAAAAAAAAAAATAACAACAAAAACTGTAAAAGTTGTAATACATGTCTGATTCTACTAGATGCTAGGAAACCTGAAAACTCTTCTGAAAGATTAGTGCTAATTATACTTTCTAAAGAAAAATGCAATCCTGTGTGGAACACTTAAAGAGAACTCCATAGACTCAGGAACTCCCTCAAATTGATAAATTAACCGTCTACCACAGCTCTTTACATACCTTCCTATGTGGTCAATGCACTTAAACTTCAGAATGGTCAATACACTGGGCTTTATAAACAAAGGGAGAAAGCTTGCACTGTGTGAGCCTTCCTCTACTTGCTTTGTAGTGTGAGCACAGCTCACCTGCACTGCCACACTCTGTCCTCCTGTCTCCTCTAAACCCCCAAAGGAGCATCTCTTGGTGTAGCTCTCCTTTCCATCATCTTTAGTTATAGATACTCCTTTGCTACAGTCCCTTCTCACCTCTTTGGGAGGATAGCTTCTTCCTTGCTCTCTGTTCACTTCTCGTGGCTTAACGTTCTCTTTGAAGGTGACCACTGGTTTCTCTCCTGGGTCACAGCTGTTGCTTGGATTCCGGCCTGTAGACAGCACTGACTTCAGTCCTGGGCTCCCATCAGTAGCTAGTGACTCAATCACAGATGTTTCTTGTAGGATGAGGTTTTCTTTGGCTTCACTGGGGTCTTCTAGTATTAATTCTGGAATTTCTGTGATAAATAACAATTTCCCTACCTCATTTTCACATTGAATCAGCCTAAAAAAGCAAGAATAAATTCATATGTGAAAAAACACACTAAAAAAGAGTAACTCAATTGTGTGTAGCTTCAACAAGTGAATATATTTTTAGGCTAAAAAAACTGGTGAAAAGAGAATAAAATATAGATCCAGCCAGTATAAACATTATTATTCAGTAACTGAGATTCTCATGACATTCCACATCATTGCAATACATTCATTCTCCTACCCTCCCCATGTCTCTCAGAACTGTGGTTATATTTACAGAGCATGACTTAGATAGATACTAGTCTAAGCCTCTGACATAGCCTGTAAGGTAAACTATACACACCTATTTTAAAGAAAGGGAAGCCAAAGCCTAGAAATGCTAAGTTTATTTCAGCATGTAGCATTCTAGTATACTCAACATGGTGGGAATTTGAAGATAAACATTAAGAAATGATAGTAACAGACTCTGAAAAGGGTACAATCCATCAGAAGATGCAAGAGACACAGAGCTAGAAAAGAACAGAGCTAGAAATGGCACTTGAACCTGACTCCAAAACTTGTATTTTTGACACCAGTGACCACATCTGCTTTGTCTCTAACTAGCTACTGGTATCATCCAGCTCTGTCCTGACTGAAACTGATGAGCTCATTCCTACCACACAAATCACTCACTGGATCAAAGAATCTCCAATCCAATTCAAATACAGATGCTTGTAAACATTTACACCAAAGTCCAAAATATACAGCAGGTGTGTGTGCACGTGTGCTGATGAAGTGATCAAAAGGAAGTGCAGGAGAAAGCCATGGTCATACCGTGGCTGGTTGTCAGCGATCCATTTCCCGATAGAGATCAAACGCTGCTGTCGTATTCGCCTCTGCTGACCCTCTTTGTCTCCCGTAATACCCTGATGGCCTTTGGAAAAATCCAAGTTCCTAAAAATGACAGAGCAGGTTATAGAAGATTAAATACTGAAGACATTTTCCAAACAACCAAAAGCAAATCCAAAGATTTCAAATATAAGAAATATATATAAGAAAGATGTATCTGAAATCTTTGAAGCCCATGCCATAGCCTTATAAACATTAAAACAAACAACAACAACAAAACATACGATGCAGGGCAAATTAAAGGCTCTTCAACAAGTCGGGCCAGATTCCTACAATTTTTAACACTGCAACCACTTCATACTTTCCTACCTGAAAGAAGGTCTTAAAGCCAAGAATCCTTGTAATTCAAACTCCTCTGGAAGTGGTGTGGCTAAAGAAAGGAAGACAACAAAATTTATAAACATTTTAATTAAAATCCTATTATTTGGAAGAGTAATACTTACGATAAGAAAATAGTGAATAAAAAAAGATATAGGAAAAAGGTGCAATGTCCATTCTCTGCTTTCCTACAATACCCTGCTAAAGAAATTATCATCCAACAGAAGCCTGCATGCTACCTTAGGTACTTAGAGAAGCCCCTAACATTCAAACAGGAAACAAGGGGCTGGCACAAAGAACTTCTTCATCAGAACTTAGGTCAGGTGTGATGGTACACGCCTTTAACCTAGCACTCAGGAAGCAGAGGCATGTAGAAGTCCCAGTTTGAGACCAGCCTGGTCTATAAAGCACAGCCAGGGCAACACTAAAAAACTATGTTATTGAAAGAAAAAAAAAATGGAAGGGAGGGAGGGGAACCAATAAATCAAAGCTTCAGATCAGATCTAGTAAGTCAATGTTCAGGTTATATTTGGCCTATAAGTTGTCCACTGGGCGACACTAATGTCATTGAGATCTTAATGAAAAAGCCTTGGCATTATCTCAAATCTTCCAAATCCTAAAAGAGATCCAGTCAACTCATTGTAAATTATTAATGGAGAAGTGGGTGAGTCTCTGTGTTTCTCAGTACAGCATTACTATTCATAAGGAAGATTAAAATTATGAAAGTACATGTATATGCACATGTATATTTGTGTTTCAGTGGAGGCCACAGGGCAACCTCAGGTGTCACCCTCAGGAATGCCGCCCACCTCTTCTGAGAAAGGATCTGTTATTGGGCTGGAGCTCATCAAAGGTTACACTGGCTGGCAAGACTGGGAGCTCAGGGAATCTTCTTTCTAGCTTGCCAGTCCTAGGATTTCAGGTACACTGGAAATTATTTACATGGATTCTAAGTACTGAATGTAGATCCTCATACTTAAGAGGTGCAGCATTTTACTGAATTAATCTTTCCAGGCCCTGGATGAGGGAAATTTCAAAGACAGGGTAAATAAAGAGACTATAACACACATATAAAGTAAAATATTATAAATCAAATAAAATAAAAACGTTAACATTACACTGTTAAAAGCATTTTAAAAGTTGCCTATGTTTGTACATAGGAAAAAGCTTAAGACCATGGCATGATGATATGGACAGTAGAAACTATTACACTATGGGAGAATTATCGGCATTTTGTGTCTTTTATGCTTTAGGTGCTAAATTCTGTGTGTTGGGTAGGTATCATTTTCTTAAAATAAAACAACATCACTATTGAGGATGAGGAGACATGTCAACAGTTAGAAGCACTTGCTGTTCTCACAGAGGACCTGAGTTTGGTTTCTAGTACCCACATGGTGGCTCCCAACTGTCTGCAACTCTAGTTCCAAGAAATCCAAACCCTCTTCTGACTGCTGCAGGCACCAGGAAAGGGAAAGTACACAGTATAAATATGTACATTTAGGCAAAACACTCATACGTGTAAAACATAAGCAAACTCCCACAACAACTTGCAATAATGAAGAGATGGGGAAGCATTGGGTAGAATTCAAAGATCACAAATGCCTAAGGTTTATCAGAGGAGCTGCTGAGGGAATTCAGGAGAATTACCCATATCTTATCCACCTCAGCAGTACCAGAAGTCTGGGCTTTCAATCTACCATGAGTAACTGAGAACCACAGCAACAGTACACAACTTAGGAGGTTCTTACCATTAGTACTCGAGAGATCATCTTCATGGGGATGGAAACTATTTAGAAGAGAAATTAGCCAGGGCCAAATGCTGCAAATTAAACAAAAAGATTGGATTTTATTTTTATGCAAGAACAACCAGAATGGTATTTATTTAGAATTTTGACCTAATTTATTAATCAAATTTGAGTTTTAGAGTACATAAAAACAAAATTCTTATACCAAAAATAGCACTATCTGAAGTTTATTATTTAAATAAAAGCAGAAAAGCGTGGCACATGCATGGCTTAAATAAATAAATAATTTTTAATATCTAACATTGTATGTCTCACATGAATTCAAAATAAATAAAAGCATGCATAGAGGTTTTATTTCAATTTTCAGAGAGTAGGCAGAAAACAGTCTTCAACTGTTTATACTGTTTTAGAAGGCAGTTTTCCTATGTCTATGACTATCAAACAAAACATCCAACTACCTTAAAATTTTACAACACTTACTACTGTCTTTCATCCACCACTGCTTCCTGAAAGATCCTAGGTCGGAGTCTTAGCCAGTCCATGGAGACCTTGACTGCAGGGAGGGGGTAGGCATTGTAGGACTCCTGAGAATCATTCTGGAGAGGACATTTGCACAGGATGCCAAGAAAAGACACTTGGGAAGTGGGATGGAGAAAACAATTCAGAATGTGTAAGGCATTTTAAACAGCACACCAGCTCAAAATATCAACTATGAGCCTTTTACTGTATTATAAACACTCACGCATCTTAGTTTCTTTCTAAAAAAATTTTCAGTTGGGCATGCAGCCCATGGCTATTATCCTAATAGTTGAGGCTAAAAGCAGGAGGACCAGGAGTTCAAGGTTAGCCTGGAACACATAGTAAGATTCTATGAAAAACAAACAGAAAATATTCCTTTCTGTGCTCAAATGTTACATAAAGCAGATGAGTGTTATAAGCAGACAAAAGGTCAGAATTTGATGTGTAAGTCTCCTGATCCAACATTAAGATATCAACAGGCAGTAGTGAGGCATGCCTTTAATTCCAGCACTTAGGAGGCGAAGGTAGAAGTAGAGGCAGGCAGATTTCTGAGTTTGAGGCCCGCTTGGTCTACAGAATGAGTTCCAGAAGAGCCAGTACTACTACACAGAGAAACCCTCTGGGAAACGTCCACAACAAAACAAAGAAACAGATATTCATTTCCTCCCCAAAAAAGAAATATAGTACTCATGTGGCTATATTTACAAATATGCCTAATTATGTAAACTGTACCTTTCAAAGTTAAATGATATAAAACTCACTAAAGAGGGCCAGCAACTGTGTCCAGCATAGCTGTTCATCTTGGCTGTAACTATGCTGCTCTGTTTCATTGCTGAAGTCACGGAGATGATGAAGTTGAAACAGGTTAATGACAGTGACATGAACTAACTGCTGCGAGTTGAAAGCTTTTTGGAACAGCAGCTTCTATAATGGGAGACAAAAATACTGCATATATTATCAAGCGCAGAATCCACCTCAGATACTGAATTAGTAATAATCTAGTTTAGAGTCATAGCATATTATAATAGAATTACTGATGAATAAACTGTTCCACTCAATTCTAGTATTTTATATGGCCCTATGTCTACAAAAAACAAAACAAAAAAAAAACAAAACAAAAAAACCCCCCAAAACAAAAAAAAACACCCAAAAACAAAAACAACTTTTCTACTTTTATTTTATAAATATAGGTGTTTTGCCTGATATATGCCTGTGCACCATATGCATGCCTGATACCTAAAAAGGCCAAAAGATGGCATTGGATTCCCTGGAACTGGAGTTAGGGTTAAATGTGAGATCTCATGTGGGTGCTGGGGGTGGGACTTGAGTTTCTGAAAGAGCAGCCAGTACTCTCAACTGCTGAGTAATCTCTCCAGCCCCAGAAACAATGTTTTTTTAATATGACTTGGGAAGGTAATATTTGGAGCTATACATATAGATAAATCCACTAGAGGTTGCCTTATAAGAGACACATTTATTGAATAAAATTTTTTAAAAAGACAAATGATTAAAAGCAGATATATATAGTGAAAGAATTCCAAAGATAAGACTCAAGTATTCTTTTGAACCCTTGACACATGAAGCATTGGCTTAAGATTTGTCCTGAACTTCTCACTTAAAAAAACAAAAAATTTATAAACAATGCAGAAAATGCTTACTTTGAAACAAAGGACAAAAGCTAGAGTAGCCACTAGACTGCCTAATAAGCACCTTCACAGTGACTACAATGAAATTTTTCATTAAAAAAACTACATGATTTTACCAAGTTTCATTTGCATAGTAGTGACTGTGTTCCTAGTAACCTGCTAACTAATGTCTGAGATTACCATGCAGATTCTCATAACTGGTGGTCTCAATGTAGTTATACTTCTGCTTTAACATCTGTGATGGAATTTGATTATTCTCACATGCCCTAAAAAAGTTGACAGCTAGTAGGATGCATATTTTTAACTGTAGCCAGCCTTCCTGCATCCCTCCTCAGGGAACAGTCTGGAAGATTGTCTTCTGGTAAGAACTGACAATACACAAGATGTAATGGTTTATGCTGTAATCTCAGCACTTGAGAAGTTGAAACAAAGGTTAGGCACAATCGTATTGGTTGCCTTACAACCTGAGGTCAATTCTAAGGTCAACAAGGGCTAGAGTGAGACTATATTAAACAAAGCACAAAAACCTCAAATACCAAAACCAGAACTGAAGATCCAGAAGAGCTAGTTCTTGCACAGCACACCAATGCTTGGGGCTCCTGTCACAATGAAACATGTCATTCCTTCACTGTATTCTGAGGTTTCTGTTTTCTGTTTTTATAGAGTCTGAAATAGCCACAGTGAGTAATATAAACAAAGTCAACAGTACTTTCTGAGAAAAATTCTGACCTGTTTTGATAATAATTCAACCTCCATGTGATGTGCCATTACACTATATATGTTGAGAATGTTAAGCTATTTTCCAAAGACAAACATTTCTTTTTTTTTTTTTTTTTTTTTAAAACTTTATTTATTTATTAGCCGTGGTGTTTGCCTGGAACTGGAACTACAGACAGTTGTTAGCTGCCATGTGGGTGCTGGGAATCAAACCCGGGTCCTCTGGAAGAGCAGACGGTGCTCTTAACCACTGAGCCATCTCTCCAGCCCCGACAAACATTTCTTAATTCCCAATATCTGACAGAATTTTCCAATAAAATTTCCCCTTAAATATATACAACTATCCTTCTAAAAAAGCTAACCGTTTATGCTAGTTATACTTTTAATCCAACATGCCTATTCAGATTTCAACATTCTTTTACAGGCTAAGTAGTGGAGAGCACTCAAGTAGGTCTTTCACACACTCAACCCTATAAATACCATGGCCAATGTTCACATAAGCCACCAAGAAGAAAACAGAAGACCAGAAAACATTATTTTGCAACAAACTATACCTATTGTAAATACAATCTAACCTTATAAATGATCAACTCACATGTTATCTGGCTGGCTTGAAATTCACCATGAAGGTTAGGCTGTCTTCAAATTTCCAGAGATCTACCTGCCTCTGCCTCCCAAATCCCAGGATTACATTAAAAGCATGCACCATCCAGCCTACCCAAATATTTAAACCCCTTGAAATACAATACTTCTCAACATTTAGTTATAGACAGTTATTAATGTACAAAGGAGAAACCAAGAAATACAATATTCAGAGTATCTGGATCACTGCTGACTGTAGTACCTTAAACACTGATTGATAATGAACAGTTAAATATTTCAATAATATATTTAAAATTCTTAAATAATTTAAAATAGAGTAATGTATATTAAGCTGTCTTGTTTCTTAACATATTTCTACTTTGACCTATTTTGCTAGTTGGTAGGGGAGGGGAGGAGAGGGTCAATTAGAAGGTTACTATATATAATGTGTGTAGATACCATAGCTCAGTTAACAAGAGGGAAGCTGGATGCAAGGATTTCCTATATTCCAGAAATTTAACTTTTATTATGAGTTCATAAGTAACAAAACAGAAACTAGGAGTTTAGTCCTCCAGGGTAGTTTAGTGAAAAAGCACTAATTATTAAGCTCATGCTAAGGCCTTCAGTTCCATTCCCCAACACCACACAAAGACAAAACTCTAGTTCTCCAGACCTTAAACTTTCTGATTTACAGAAAACAAACATTTTTCGTTTTTAACTCGAACCTTAAACTGTTCTTCCAACTTCTCTCGAAGAGGGCTCAACTTTTCCAAGCTCTTACTCAGGTATACATGACCGTGGAATTTAATAAACGCCTTGATGAAGTCAGAAACACCCCACTTGGTTTTCAACTCATCCCGGCTGAAATGGGGGGAAAAAGCAAAACAAAAAACCCTGCATGAATCTTAATCGGCACAATTAGCAAAACCCCTGGATTTAGCTTACAAGTTACTTAAGTACCCAATAGTCTAGCTTCATAGCTACAACTGAAATAAGTCAGGATTCAGTTACAATACATCACATACTGGGTTCAGTGACTACACTCAAAATAATTCTGATGTTAGCTATAGCTTTAGAGATAAAAGATGAATACATTACTGGCCAGTATTTCCTAGACATTAAAATTTGTGAAATTAAGGTTCCAGATTACATAAAATTCTCTTGGGAAAAAAAGTCAATCCTACCTTTCCAGTGCTTTAGAAAGTGCTTTTTGTAGATTAGTGGAGGCAGCTGGGAAAGGGAATTTCACAGCAATGCTTCTGCAGTAGTAAAAAATTGTGGTCAGGTGGTCTCCTTTGGAGGAAGCTAAGATAGCCAACTGATTGTAAGGCTGACCTAAAGGAGAAAGTTAAGATTCTAAAGTCACCAAGAACCAATCTTGCTATCAAGATAGAAATGGTCAGTTAAATCCTTGAATTAAAAATGATAAGTACTGTTTAAGGCAAATCTCATGACGATCAATTACAGTTGGATATAATGTGAAACTGTACAAATTAGTGATGGCACACCCTATCATGTGCAGGTTAAAAAGTCACACAATTAAAAACTGAATATGGTAACACACATTGTAATCCGAGCACTCAGGCTCAGACGGGAGGATCAGAGTTCAAAGGCATATTGGGCTACACAACTAGACTACCTTAAAACAAGCTGTAAAATAAGATCAATATAATATGCACTCATGGATTCCAAAAGGGGTAGCTAGTAAATCTCTTGTCTCTGTGGGTGCTGACCATCACAAGCACTCAGCTCTGTACTAAGGTGTGAAGGCTGACAAAGGTGATTGAAATGAACAGTGTTATCTTTATCATCAGCTCTTCTTGAAACATTTTCTAGAATCTAAAGCACTTTCAACATGGTTTAGCGTGAATGATTTGTAACAGTGCATATTTGCTGCTGAGCTCTTTAATTCAAGAATGTCTATTTTTGTTTCATCAAAAGTATCTTTCAGGCGACTGATTAAGTTTTCTAAAAAGAAATAAATAATTGTCCTGAAAGATCATTAGTCTATAGGCCAATTAACAAGTTGTAGAAACATTATTAAAATCACACTAATTTCACTTACACTGGCTTTCTAACAAAGGAAACTTCTTTAAAGAAAAATTCACTTTTAAGTATATGGAATATAAAAGTTAAAAAGAAAACCATGAAACTCAATGATCCTGAAACTCAACATCTACTGCTTTACAACACTTAAAAAGCAGAGCCTATCTGCAATAGTGCTATGAAGTGACATGGTTAACCTTAAGGTGGTGGGCCCACTCACCATTGGAGGGGACAAGCTGAGCTGCATGTCTATAGTAGGACTCTGCCTGGCTGGTCTGGTTTCTGTATCGAGCTGAGAAAAGAAAACTCAGTTTAAATAAAACCATATAGATATACACAAACATACACAAAAACCACCAGGAGGGTATGTCCAAAACAGCTAGAGCTTTAAATTCTAAAGATAATAAAGACATTAAAATTACTTTAATGACCATTAAAGAGAAAATTTTAAAACAAATTAACTATAGGATTATTTGTGAAGTGTCCATCGAGCCTTCTCTATTTGGGACATTCAGCATGTAACCAATTTTAAAGCTTACCTAGCCCCCATTTTCAGGTCCTCCAGTGTCATGCATCACCAGCTCCCACTATGGACTATGCTGGTGACCTGGAGCCGGCCCACAAGAAGGGGTGAGTTATATGGCACTTAAAAACAAAACAAAACAAAAAACACTATACAATATGATCTGAAAATGTAAGTATTTCTTAAATATCTTAAAGTGATTTTTTGAAAAATGCCTTGCATCTACTGCATATTCAGTATGTGTGTGCAAAAAAGACATCTGAAGCAAAGCCATCCTAAACACACTGTTACTGCATCTCCTTGTAGAGCTCACTGATATCTTCGATGTGACCTCTCAAAATGTCACTCATTTATGACATTAAGAAATCTAAAGTCTACTAATTTAAACACACTAACATTCCTCATTCCTTGTTATTTCAGGACAAAACATAATCCTATAGTTAATTTGTTTTATAACCTTTTTAGGTCACCTTAAAGAAACAAACAGAAAGATAAGATATATAATAACCCAGGTAAAATATCTGTATAATAGAAATGGAAATTTAACCTTTGAAAAAAAGCAACATAAAATGAGCTTTCAGTATACTGGTAGAAGAAATAATAGACAATCTAGTTCTAAAAGAGGTTACTTTATATACTTTATTCCAAAGAAGTACAAGTTTCTAATTTTAGAAAATACAGTATCACTTTGATGATTTACCTTTGACTACATTTTTCGTGTTTACTATTTGCCTATACCAGGATCAAATCTGAAGGAAATTTAAATTTTAATGTAAGATTATTTTCAAAATTCTTCTGCAATCTCAAAACATAGAGAAATAAAAGTTCCTAAAAGTGAATTTTATAATTTCTTCATATATTAATCCAAACCACGCATGCATATTCCAAGTTTCTTCCTATGACTACTCCAAAGAAAAGGATGAATGTGTTATTAACTCCTTTCCAAAGGCTCACCAATGTCTCCAAGGTGGACGAGGCAGTGCTGGCAAATGTAGGAACAGGAGCTAGACTGTGGCTTCACTATGGCGCTGGTGTGCGTCTGTTTATTGCTAATAATTCCCAACTGGGAAGACTTCACACGGCATGGTAAATCTACATTAAACACCGTACACAGTTCCTGTAATAACTGAAGAAAAAAAATATAAGCAAAATTTAGTAAAGTCACAATGTTCCAATAGTAAAGTTTACACAAAGGTTATGTATCTAAGTATCACATACTGCTGAGACTCCAATACAAACTGTATGGAAACTAAATGTAATCTTTGATCAAATGACTGACAGTATCATATCATTTTTGGGTGAAACATTTAAGTGACACATTCAGCAAGTGCACAAAAACAGGAACTCAAACTACCTACTTCTCTTAATATACAAAAATCCTTAAATGTTAATTGGCTACAGATGTTTCTAAGTGCAAGACAAGGACTTGACATTTATTGTCTTAAATTCTAGAATGATTCACTCTATATACCCTCTGGTCAAATACCTCCTCAGCCTGTGTATGCCTGTTAGTCCATTCTGTTCTGTCTCCTGTCTGTAACACCCAACCCCAATTCCTTCATCTTTAACTATTCATGCATCTTTCCTCTGGTCTAACCATAACAAGGTTTCCTATAGAAAACAGAGAGAATTTGAACAGGGGGATTCATGGGTAAAAAATATGACTTTATTCGTAATAAAAAAAGAAGAAGAAAACAGAGAGAGAAAAGTGTAGGAGGACCTGGCTCACTGGGGGTGGGGCCACCCTTGGGCTGTAGCCCTCCCTCCCTGGCCTCTGCATCACCTCCTGCCTCCAGGTTCCTACCTTGAATTTCTTCTTCCCTGACTTCCCTGAATGGTGAACTACAAACTTCAAGTTGAAATAAACCTTCTCTTCATGTTGCTTTTTTCATGGTGTTTTATCATAGAAATAGAAACTTAAAGCAGACAATTACTATGTTCCTAGCTGGAAATAACAAATCCATCTTACATAAAATGTTAACATGGTTTCATCATGCCAAGAATTTAGTAGAGCCTGGGGCAATATGTTTTAGGTGATTAACAAGGTCAAAACTGTTTTCAAAGAAAACTTGATTCTAGTAATCACATAATAAGTTTTCAAAATTTCTAACAATCAGATCTCTATCATTCTAAGCAAATTACATTTCATCAAACCCAAAGTACTGTATCTGAAATTTTATATAGTATCAAGAAAAAAAATTCTGGTAATGGTAACTTAACAGTCCTGTTAAGATGCTGGTACTCCAAAAAGTCAATTGCAAGCTTATCTCTACAATAGAAACATTAAAATATGGTTTTTGTTTTGTTGTTTTTGAGACAGAGTCTCTTGACAGGGACCTGGCTGTCCTGGAAGTCACTAAGGTTGGCCCCAAACCTACAGAAGATCTGCCTGCCTGTGCCTCCTGAGTGCTCAAATTAAAGCCATGCACTACCACACCTGGCTAAAAAGTGTTTTAAATTTGAAAAAGAAAATTGGTGTACATTAAATTTTCCAATAACTTCAAGTAACACCAAATTTAGCCATCCCCCACTCCCGCCTCATTTGACTTAACAGGATACATATCTTATCACTAATTTTTTTTTCCCTGCTCTTCCAACTTAGCCATTTCTCTTACTTTCTCTAACTGTAATAGTGATTGCTTATATATTAAGTCCTTTCTCATCTGACTAAGTGATCTGATCATAAAATTTACTGTCACCCCATCTTTCCACTGGGCTCCAAGCTTAATTATCTATTTATCATAGCTTTTTAATGGTAAGAGGCACCTCATCTAACAGGCACATTTTCCCCCAGTATAACCATTCAATTTATTGCTATTAATAGCTACTAGTTTTGACCCTCCTGATTCCACAAATCTAATCCAATCCATCAAAGGGAATCCTATAATTGTAAGGATTCCTGACACTCCACGTGGTAAACCCAACATGGCGCTGGGTGAAACAAAAATTTCTAGTATATAGTGGTCACATAGTAAAGCCAACACGGTGCCAGCAAGACGGGCAGTATACAGAGGGCACGCCCCAGGCCATGTTTCAGTCTCTCTCTCCTCCTCTCCTCCATTTCTCTGCTCCTGTACTCGCCTGGCAAATCTCCTGAATAAACTCTCGTGTAGTCCTGGGGCGCATATATATATATATATATATATATTCTATATATATATATATGAATGAGAGAGAGAGACTCTTCTCACACGCAAAACCAACAATAATAACACCCTATCTAGTTTCCATCCATAACTACAATAGAGTAACTTCATATTTCTTTATTTTTGGAGAAGGTATGTGGAGGCACACTGAGATAGAATCTTGCTACATAATCCTGGCTATCCTGAAACTCTGCAGACTAGGTTGGTCTTGAACTTGAACCTGCAATGACCCTGACTGTTTCAATACAAGCATGAACCACCACGTCTGGCTTCCCTTCATAGTCCCAGCATCTAACACTACTTTAGAACAAACAATTTGAGGGCTGGTTGTGATAGTTTGTTGGCACAGAACTTACTTCACAAATTTAAGTCTTAGCACTTAATAAGACAGAAACAAAACCACAAACAAAAAAGCATGAGGCTTTTTGACAGGTATCTGTAGAGTGAACAAGCCTTCACTAGCAGCTTCACTTTCATTTTATGGGTGCTCTGTCTGCACTATACGTCCATGTGCCATCTGGAAATACAAAGAGTTGTGGGCTGCCATGTGAATTCCGAGAATGAGCCCAGGTTTCTCTGGAAGAGCAGTCCAGTGCTCTTAACCACTGAGCCATCTCTCCTGTTCATGCTTTAAATTTTAATTATACTTATTTGTATGTTTGTGTGTGTATAAGTACATTATACAATTCTGGAGGTGAGAGAGCATGCTGTCAGAGTCAGTTCTCTCCTTTCTACTACAAGTCAGGTGATTAGACATCTTTATCCTCTGAGTCATTGTGCTGGCCCAATACATGCTTTATTATTTAATTTTTCAATATTTATTTGGTTGACATCAACTGCCTTTCCAGAAACATCAATTTATACTAGTAAAAGTTGGCATAAATTTTGAGAATCAAAATGGATTTTTTTGTAGCGTAAATAAGACAACTGTTTCCCTCCCTCCCTCCCTTCATTTTCTACTTTCTCAAATACAGAGGAGCTGGTGGAACTTGTTATGTACACTAGGCTGGCCTCACATCCATAGAAATCTGCTTGCTTCTGCCTCCTATATGCTGATATTAAAAGTACATGCTACCGGGGGCTGGAGAGATGGCTCAGCGGTTAAGAGCACCGAGGTTCGATTCCCATCACCCACATGGCAGCTAACAACTGTCTGTAGTTCCAGGCAAACACCGAGGCAAATAAATAAATAAATAAATAAAATAAAGTTTATAAAAAAAAAAAAAAAGTACATGCTACCATTCACACAGATAATCTTCTTTTCTTCATTCAAAGAAATAGTTAAACCATAAAGCCAATATATAGGTGGGGGCAAGCAGCATAGGGAGAACTGGCCAAAGGTTTCTTCAGGACACACACACGCTTTAAAATCCTATCATTACAGGGGCTAATGAGATGGCTCAGTGAATGAAAGTGATTGCTACTAAGGCTGATGACCCTGGAGCCCATCAACTACTGAAATAGCAGTTTTTCCAAATAATTATGCTTAAAGAAAATTCCATGAACATTTATTTCTTTGGAAGTTACATCAGGATGTGTCTACAGAAAAGGAAAATATGTGAATGTAGCTTATTTTTCAAACTTAATAAATAAAAGATGACTCAATTTCTTAGGCAGTTTAAAAATCATTTCATGATCCCTATAAATTCCACTACGTAAATAATACTACAAAAACTCACTTGACATTGCAACCTTTTTTAAGTTTTTTTTTTCTTTTTTTAAATTCAGTCTCCGTAGAGGCTGTCAAAAATTGCCAATGCCGACTATATTTCTTTCTTTTTTTTTTTTTTTAAACTTTATTTTATTTATTTATTTGCCTTGGTGTTTGCGTGGAACTGGAACTACAGACAGTTGTTAGCTGCCATGTGGGTGCTGGGAATCGAACCCGGGTCCTCTGGAAGAGCAGATGGTGCTCTTAACCGCTGAGCCATCTTTCCAGCCGACTATATTTCAAGTCGTCATGGCGGGGTATTGGGAAAAGTTTTCAATTAGCAATAATCGCGCCTCAGATAAACCTCATTGGCTACGATACTGCCACTGTGCAAAGCTGTGTTTTTTTTTTTTTTTTTAATTTATGTTTATGTATGAGTGTTCTGCATGTATAGCTGCTTGGCAGAAGAGGGCATCAGATCCTATTATAAATGGTTGAGGGCAACCATGTGGTGGCTGAGAATTAAACTCAGGACCTCTGAAAGAGCAGTCAGTGCTCTTAACCACTAAGCCATCTATCTCTCTGGCCCAACACTACAGCCTTGACTTATGTAGCCACTACTTTCATAATGATTACATTTGGTTTGATCACATGACTACTTCCATGTTTCCCCAAGACTTGGGTCTCATTACACCTATTCTTATTCATGTAATTAAACCTCCATCCTAAGCATGTATCTCTCCCCCTCTCTCTGACAATACTGGATTTTGAACCTAAGACCTCATACTACAATCCCAAACTGAAGTCAGTATCTCTTAAAATGGTAGGAATAATTTCAGATATCCATATGATGTGAGATTATATGTGATCAACTTTCAGATGTCTCATAAGGTAGTTAATAGCATTCACATATACAAGAGATGTGTACAAAAAGCAGAGAGAGTATCATTAAAGTATCATTAAAGCTATTATAAAGTATCATTAAAACAGAACTCACCTGAGTATAGAAGCCACTAGCTGCCTCTAGGAATAGAGAAAGGTTTGCCTGGACTTCACTCCGATTTGGGTTTGCTCGATTCTTTGCTTGGCCTTGAAGTGTTGTGATTTGATTCTTAAAGGCATGATTCCAGCTGAAAACAAAATGTAATTCTATTTGGTATAGTAGTGACTCACTGGGCAGACACTGGTCCCCCTGAGAACAAGAAGAACTGTTATATTATACCACACCAAACAGCAAACCAGCATTGAATTAATTGTTGAAATAACTTCATGGTTTCTTTGAACAAGACTAGACATGCAGTGGAATATAAGCGACTTTAGTGGACACTTACCAAATGCTCCAGTAAACTCCCCTATGAACCTTTAGAGGTATTATAGAACTACTTAAGAATCCCAGCATAAAAACCAGAACCATAGTGGCAAGATTGAAGTAAAATAAGCTATTAATGATTTTAACACATTGGGCCAAAACCAATTATTCCTCACACAGGTGACACACTGGGGAGGGTGCTTTGTACACATGAAGTTCTACGCCCCCACCTTCCCCAGCTAATCATCTATAGCATTCATTTTCATTCTGTTTAATAATTATGTTTATTTATCTTATAGGTTAAGGCTTAATACTTTCTTCACAGCATAAAATAAAAGCCACATTTCAATTTTGGTTATTCAAACAACACAATGCTGAAATATAGTGTATCAAAATTACATTAATTGTTACATTATTCAACTTAAATTCAATCCTGGTGAAATACAGAACCAAATGTCAACATCTAATTTTGAGGCTCTAGAATGTTAGGGTTTTAAAAATAGTTTAGAACATCAATATTCCCTTAAGATTGGTGATGCTTTCTCATCATGGACTCAAATATTACAGGTCTGAGTTCTGATTTGTTATTTAATCTACTAGATTTTCTAAAAACACATGGCACAAAAAGCACAGGAAAAAACAAACAAACAAACAAAAAACCCTAAGTTCATCATAACTTGGGCTATTAGGCTTGACTAGAAAGATGTTCTTTTAAAAAGAAAAAAAAAATTTTTTTCTTCTTTTTGGTTTTTCAAGACAGGGTTTCATTATGTAGCTCTGGGCTATTCTGGAAATCATTCTATAGATCAGGCTGACCTCAAACTCAGAGATCTGCCTGCTTCTGCCTCAAGAGTGCTGTAATTAAAGACAAAATGTTTTTTAAAAAATTATTTATTATGTATATATACAGTGTACAGAAGAGGGTACCAGATGTCATCATAGATGGTTATGAGCCATCAAGTGGTTCCTGGGAATTGAACTCGGGACCTCTGAACTATCTTTCCAGCCCAACAAAATGTTCTTAACTGTTGCTTAAGTTTCTATCAAGGTAACTGTCCCTTTTTCAATTTATAAGACAAGATCCTCTACAAAGAACTTTATTTACTCACTGGGGAATCTGGTTATCTGCCATTTCATCCTTCATAGAAAGGACAAGTGGAATAGCCAAAACACACAAAATCTTTCTTTTTAGTTTTCTGTTGAGCAGGAAGGAAAATACAAGCCACGGGTTTGATTTCATTATAATCAAATATACTTCCCTATTGAAGAAACAGGATGATATTGATCACAGTCCTTGGCCTTTGGGCTGAGACCAAATGCAAAATCCCACTAGTCAAAGAAAAGTTTATCTATCTTTATAATCATGGTTTAGATATAAACTCATTACAAATAACTCTTAGAATTTGAGGTATCATATACTTGTTTAAATCTGTTTACTGCAGTATGCTCTAAGAACTGCCTTTGATAAAATTCAGACTTAATCATTCCTCCTCTTTACTTCCAAGACTGCACCTTAAAAAAAAAAAAACAAAAACAAAACTAATGGTTAATTTTTTGTTTGTTTTTTATCCCAAGTATTAGAATTTCTTTGAAAAAGCTTATACTAGTGTAAGCTGAGAAATTAATAACCAACATGTTCCAAAATCTTGAAGAGATTCCTGATTGCACAGGAACATTTCAAATGATAATACTTACAGATCCTGTTCAACTTTCTTGTCTAAAGCATATTCCAGATCAGTAACTAGCATTTTCTGATACAAGTCCTGCAGAGCTTGTCTGGATGTCCAGACCTCAGCTGGACCCAGCTTAGAATCTGCAAAACAAAACAAACAAAACACCACCAGGTAGTTAGGTCACTTAATCCATGAGCTACACCAATGATTTCATTCCCTCTCCATCCACTGCTGTACACATTTTATGTTACTATATTTCAAATGACTTTCACCTTCTGCTTTTTGGTTAATGACTAACTATGATTTAAAATGGCTTGTCTTTTAGCCAATTTTAAAATTAGGTATGCTCGTACATGTCTATGAAACATGTTTGCGTGTGGGATGTGTGTGCGCGAAAACGCATGCATACATGGGGCGAGAAGAGAGACAGAGCATCACTCATCCTTTATCACTCTTCACCTACTCCTCTGAGGCAAGGTCTCTCACCGAGCCTGCAGCAGCTACAGGTTTTTCAGTATGGGTGTCAGTCAGAAAGTCACAGTGATTTTCCTGTCTCTACCTTCCCCATTCCTTACGGCTGGAGTTACAGGTATGTCCAGAATGATTTCACATGGCTGCTGGGATCTGAACTCCAGTTCCCATGCTTGTGTATCAAGAACTTCTGTATACAGCTGACCTATTCTCTACCTATCTTTCAGTTTTAAAAAAACCTTAAGAAATTTAAAAGGCCATTAAAAATGTTTACTCTTTGCTTTTGGTTTGGATTTTTGCACATCAAATATCTCATAGTAGTTCATTCTATTTGAGATAATGAATTTATAGCGAATTGTTTACCCCTGTAACTGTATCTCCATTCAAATGACATTGCCCATTTTATTTTGAATCACTCCTACAAGGAGCCTCACAAATTTCCCTATCATCTCATCATCCAGTAGATGCCTGGACTGTTCTTACTCTAGTATGCTACCCTAAGTTACAGTGAGAACTATTCTCATGAATGATGGGACGTGGCCATCCAAGGCACTTCTGTCATCAGTCCATACTATAAGCCATTTAATGCGAAGAAAGGCAAAAGCCTGGTGTTAAACTGCTCAAAAGGTGAGAAGATTAACTCTATATAGAATATGGTTGTGTATTATATGAGACTCTGATTTAGATTTAAGAACTGGGGCCATATTTTCTGCCGGAGTCCTGTAGGATTTGAACAGTTCAAATGCTGATAGTAAACTGTCTCAGCAGAACTACTTAATGAACTTTCTGATTACAAATTACCAATATCCAGTTAAACAATTTAATTTTATCTAGGAGCTTGTTGCTATACATTGCTACAACTTTCCACCCCTCTTTAAGTTGGCCATTAGTATCTGTAAGCCACTACAATCTTATTCAGCAAAGAGAATACCCTGGATATCTGAGTCAATAAAGAGGCTTGCTGGCTACTAAGAATTGGATATTACAGACTTTTTTGATCATTTGTTTGGACAAATAGCAATTCAAATGTAGCACATTCTATCTTAAACTTCTGAGAAGTATGAGGAAGAATCCAAAGTATAACGAATAAACATTTAAAGGCAAAGAATCTCACTGTGTAGCTGGGCTTACACTCTCTATGAGCTGCTCAGGCTAGCCTTGGCTCGTGCTCCTCCCCCTTTCACTTCCTATGTGCTGGGATTACAGGTGTGTGACACTTACCACTCTGGGCTTTAAGGGACTGCAGAACTCATTCAAATGAGTAAACTTAAATGCTTTGGGGAAAGTATATGGTATATGCAACTTGATATTGCTCCATACTCATGATACTGATAGTATTTTTAATGCCAGTTCAAGAATATAACTTACACTGGTAACACACAATGTGGATAATGGCCATAAATGTGTTAAGAGGAAGAACAGCACTGAATACACCATAAGCCTTGCTCCTCTTTTGCCTTGTTCCTTATGACTCTATAAATCAGGTTCCCCACAAACAGTAGCCCGTAACTGTCCAAGCTGAAGAAACACCACCTCCCTTGTAGTCAGTAGACTTGCTCTTCAGTTATAAATCTTGGCTGGAATGCTGGTTATTAATCAACATTAGCTGAATTCTTCATGGGCTAACCATACAAATAAATATTTCCCAAACTAGAGTACTATCTATAATCATGCATCTTTCTGAAAGGTTAGGGTAACACATGCTGTTATGAAGGACATGCTGATCACTAGCTTTCAAAGTCCAAAATTCTTCCTAAAGGGCTTTAGCTGTTACTCAGAACAAGAAAGATATGAGAAAAGGCAGCTCCACTGAATTTCATTCTTTCAGTGCAGTTTCCTTGTAAACACTTTTCCTGAAGGCTTACCTACTACTCAGGTTTGAGTAACTATAAACTGAAAGAGCATATTCCTAGGAAAATATTAATTGAACAAATATTAATTGAATTAATAGTTACAATGGAGTGTGAATTAATTTATATATTAATAAAAGGTTCATAAAATTAAATAATACGCATTAACAGCAATTTAAATGTTGCATATACTACCTTAAACTCCTGAGAAGTATTTAAGGAAGAGCCCAAAGTATAAGACCAAAAAACACTTAAAGCCCAGTTATTACTGCTCTTGGCCTCCAGCACAGGGTTTGGTACTACACCTAATGTGAGAGAGGAGACTTTCTTCCATTAACTTAACAGAATAAAATAAGTACTAAAAAGAATTGAGACAGCCAATACCTGTCATTTCAGCCTTCAGGACTTCTGCCTGCCTAGATAAGGAAAAAGAAAAGAAATTAGTTAAAAACAAACCAAGTTAAATTAATATAATTACACTGACTTACCAAGTGAAGCACTACATTACATATATGGCTGAAAAATGTATACTCTCCTTTAACATCCAGTACAGCACTGGCTCCCAACAAATTAATGTCACAACTTACAAGTTACTTCACAGATTAAATTAGTCTCTTCTCCACATCTGAGTATAAGGATACTACAAGGTCCCCCAAACGCCTTGAAGACTGTTTTCAATTTCCTAGTTACCATAAACATTTCAAATTTTCACTCTTCTTAAGCTGCTTGTTCCTGTCCCTTTTCCTACTGGCAAATATCAGCTGTACAACCCTTCTCTGGGAAAACAATTCCCACAACTGGGCATCTACTGCATTTACAGAGCCCTCTCCTTATGAGATCAAAGTTCATTTCAATGGAATGACCTGATTTTTCTCTCCTTCTTTTGACAATCTCGAGAGTCCCTTGCTAATGGATCTTTCTATCTCTTTGGCATTCAAACATGTTCAAGTTTCCCACACATTTTTTTTAAGACCTACCATCTTCTCCCCTGAAATTCAAAAACTGTCTGTATTGGAGAGGTCCTATACTGCTCTCATAGTCCATCCTTAACTCTGTACTTCATTCTCTTACAAGTGCCCCCAGCCTTGGTAGTTTTATCAAGGCTTTCAAGATGTGGAAGGCAACCCCTCTCGCCAGGTCCTTCGTGTCTACTTCTTCCAAAGCGTTTAATATCTGCCAACCCAGAGAAATGCTGTCCTCTAAATACCATTGAATGTTCACTGCATCACCTCTTTAGCTGCCCTCCCATGTTATATACGCATTCACCATGTGCACGACTGCAAAGGGTATGTTTTGAATGCATGCTTAGTCATCTAGTAATTTTCTACTACAAAGTCTTTGGTGGCAAATCCTGTAGTCTGAACTCTTACTTCCCCCACTCTTCTCTCCTTAGTCTGGGGTCTGTCCCTGGACTAAGAACACCGTCTCCTTTGACTGGCTAATGACCACACTATGCTACGCTCTGCATCTGAGTCAGAGCACCACACTTCCTTGGGAAACACATCTGGGGTAAGAAAATTCTTTGGCTACAAAAGTCATTTTATAGTATAGTAAGTAAGTACCACATCTTTAAAAATACATACCATTACAATCCCTTTCTACTAGCATACTGCTTGGCAGGAACTCCAAAACATGCTCTCCCATAAGGTTTTGGTATTCTCTTGCACAGAAGAATGATTACACTCAACACTACTCATTGACTATCTAATCTTAGCAGCCAGGGAAGTAGATTTTGAATGTTATCTTCACAAAGAGGTGATAAATACATTGGGTGAAGAATATGCCAAACATCCTGAGGCTAGATCATTAGCAAATGAATACAACATGCACTCAAACATCACACTACACCTTCTTTTGTGTGATTACATGTCAAATAACATAAAAAAATAAAGGTTATTACAACATGACATTTCCATTTCAAAAGAACTAAACTGGTTCTAAACATTTTACAAAAAGCACTATTTTACCATAATTAATTATTTTATAGTAACTGCAAATTTTTTTAAAAATTGTTTTCATTTCATGTGTCCGGGTGTTTTGCCTGTGTCCCATTTTTTGTCAACCTGATGTAAGTTAGTCATCTGAGAAGGACCAGCAACTGAGAAAATGACTTCACCAGATTGGCATATGGGACAAGCCAGCGGGCTATTTTCTTGACTGATTAATTATGTGGGAGGGCCCAGCTCTCTGGGGGCAGTGCTAACAAGTAACAAGTGATCCTGAGTTTATAAGAAAGTGAACCATGTCAGAGCAAGTAAGACAATGCTCTGACTTCCTTTCATGACAGATGATTACAGAAGTCTAAGTGAAATAGACCCTTTCCTCCCCAAGTTGCTTTTGGTCATGGTGCTTATCACAGTAACAGAAACTCTAAGACAACCTGTGTGTGCATCTATGTATTACTTATGTGCCTGACACCTGCAGAGACTAGAAGGGTATTTAAAGAACTCAGTCACCAGGGTCATGAGCTATAGTGTAGAGTGTAGGTGGGAATGGAGCAAGCATTCTCTGAAGAGAAGCCAGTGTTCCTATCAGTCTAGCCCCCATGATTGTAAATTTTAACTTCAGTAAAATAAAATGAATCTTTTTATTCTTGTAGTCTTTAAACATATCCATGCTTGCATATGCATGTGTGTGCATCTTTCGAAGAGAATCACAATGGGGATTAACACAAAAGAACTATCACCACAAAGGAGAACAATACTCACTAGACAGCTATGCTCATTACTGAATGTTATATGCCAAATTTCATCATTCACATAGTCCAGCTTCACTGATACTTTACTTTCACCATTTAAAAAATCTTTTCAAGGCTGATAACATATGATCTTAAAAATACAAAGTCACACAACTTGAGAAAAAACACATACTCCCCCCCTACCAGCCACAGCTGCCTTGTCTTTTTCTCTCCTGTCTATGAAATTTTAAGTTTTCCTTTTAACGGAAAGCAAAAAATAAAAAAGCAAACTATATTCCAACAATTCTTGATAAAGAACTTCAACAAATTAATACTAGCTTATGGTCAATGTTCATATGGATACAAGCATCTTTAAAAGCAAATAACAAAAACCCCAGGGACTTACTATATATATCTCCTTGGCTGGGCTGGAATTCCTTGTGGAATAACTTCACACTTATAGTATACATCTATCTCCACAATTCTACCTGTCTGGGTGTGACAAGTCTTAATGTCCTCAGAATATGGAAGCAATGGAACAAAAGGAATTGGTGAAAGAAATGAAAATACCAAGAATCCAAAAATTAAATCACTGCACTCTTCATTATAAAACAGCACAGTTAGTTACAAAATATAAAACTCTTCAAAATATTACATACATTGGCTTTTTGTTTATTTATTTGGCTACATAGTACCAGCAGGCCTTGAACTTCCAAGGCCATCCTGCCTTAGTCTCTCCCAAATGCTGGGACTACAGGTGTGCTACTATACACAGCAGCTCTTATTCATTAAAAGAAATAAACTGTCAATTTGTTAAAAGTGAAATTAAAGAGCTGAAAAAAAAGGCTGGATAAATAATAGTACATTGGAAGATACAATTTGAAACAATTCATGTGGAGGTAACATAATTAAGATCTATAAATACATTTAATGCATTCCAAGCACTAGCTAGCTACTAGCTACAAGGGCTAGCACTAGAACATCATTGTTGTAAACTATGTGCTATTACTGTCTTCATCTTATACTTGAAGAAACCATAAGCATATAGACAGAGGTTAAGTAACAAGCCCATGGTCAGGGCTAGAAGTAGTACTTGAACTCAGCAGTTTGGCGTCAGTTTAGTTCCTAATCATTACAGCTAAGCTCTTCTGAATCTAAGAAAATAAAAAACTATGATAGTGATATAACACTGGAACACATAAAATAAAGATTTCTCCAATAATAAATTAACTGGAGAAAAATAAACTATTGCTAAGCTGCTGACTGTCATTTAGGAAAAAAAACTCTAGGAAAAGATGCTATTTAGTTTTCCTCAGTTCGGATTAAAAATATGAAATTGCTTTCTCAGTGTATTAAAATCTTTGTGCATTCCAATGCTCTATACCAGCACTTCTCAACCTGTGGGTTGTGACTTCTTTGGGGGGATCCTTTTACAGGGTCACATATCAGATTATCCTGCATATCAGAGATTTACAATATAATTCATGACAGTTAGGAAGTAGCAACAAAATAATTTTATGGTTGGGGGTCACCACACCATAGCATGAAGAACTGTATGTACTAAAGGGTTACACAGCATTCAGAAGGTTGAGAATCGCAGCTCTATACCATACATTCACTCCATGACTTACATTCTTTGAGTACGTGTGTATAGCTTCTCAAGGGTCCATTCTGATCTAGGAATTTCAAGAATGAGGGCAAAAGAAACAAACCAAGACAGTAAAACAGACAAAGATAAAGTGCAAAGCAAAAGTTACAGATGAAATAGGGAAAACAAGGAAGGCAGCAGATTATAAGAAGACTTGCATGCTATGTTTAAGAGTTCAAATTCAGTCTTGTAATAGAAAATCAATGCTGAATTCAAAGCAAGAGTATAGCATCACTCTTAGGTTATTTTGCATCTGTGGGCACATACACACATAGGAAAATGACACCAGATGTATGAAGCACAGACTAAAGGTCAAAACTGGAAATGGGATAGTGATAAGCAGAAAAACTCCTTTCCAAGAAGTCTCCAAAGTTAAACTAGGAAAAAGGAGACAATACAGAGTCTAGCATCACTTCAGCTTGGACAGTAGGTACTTGAAAAAGCTGAAGTGTGCAGGCATTTAGAAATGACAGTTGTCATAAAGAATAAAGACACATAGCACGTTAAGTGACATCTCAAAGAAGGACAATCTATAACCACCAAACTACTTGCTAATCCGGATCCAACTGTAATCAGGTGTACGTCCCTTCCCCTACTGCTTCCTGGGATCTCTTCTGAAAGAACACAGTGGATGAAGGAGACAGTTCGAAGTGGCAGCCAAAAACCCTAGTTCTTGATTTACTTCCACATAACGCTTAAGGACAGAAAGATGAGCTATTTAGATGCCATGAAACTGTGTTCTCATAGGAACAGAAGTTAAAACCAATATATTTTTAGTATGAGTAGAAAATAACATAAGTGGTTGATACAGAAAATACAGAAGAACTGAATCTGGATGCTTTGTCATTTCTCTCTAAACATCAGTTATCTGATTATTTCAAAGTAACATTTAAAAACTTGGGACATGATAACATAAGAAGCAAATGATAAATTACTGAAATACTATGGTGACAACAGAGGCTAATCAGTTAAAAATGAATAGCCTAATAATATCATTTGATAATGTATTATTTGCTATGTCTTGTCTTGCTTTCATCTATTATAAAATCTTTATATTCCACTAGGCACAGAGGTCCATGCATGCCTGGAACACACCAGCAGTCCTGAGAAAGAGGCAGTAAGATTTAAAGTATGGGGTCATCCCTGGGCAACACAGTTAAATTCATGGCTAGCCCTGGCTATATAAAAAGACTCTACCTTAAACAACCAAAACAAAACAAGGGTAAGGAGGAATATATGGTAGGATATATCTCAATGGTAGAATTCTTGCTGAGTCATGTCCAATAAATAGTCCATGCTTGGTCCTTAGCATTAAAAACAAGCAAGAACTGTAAATTTCAGTCTATCAGGTAAGTAGTAATGTGCACATTTTTGTTGATAAGGAAATGGGGACAGAGGGATGAAGTAATTTTCCCACTGTCACAGGATTAGAAAAGTAGGAGAGCTCTAATTCCACCTCGTAGTGGAAAGGAAGCATTATCACCTTAACATAAAGGTGTGGCCTTTGGGCCTTGAGGCCCCAGTGTTCTGGGAGTGGCCAGAGATTGGGTGCCTGCTGGCTGGCTTCCTGTTTTTTGGATCTTGTGTTCTTGGATGAGGACACCTGACCAGCAGTTACATGAAACAGTCTAGCTTTCCAGGAACAGCATAACTGATCTCTTGTATCATGAGTGTTTCTCTATATACCCCTTAATAAATATTAACCTTTTAAAATAAGTTTCCAGTGATTAGTATTACCAACAATACCACCTTGCAATGTTGATAAGTATTATAAAAATGAAACAGGTTTTCTGGAATGAACTATCTACAAATGTTATCATCAATCATGGTATCAATTTGTAGAGGCAACCATCACCTCTAAGTGTAAAACCACACCTCTGATATTAATCAGACATGCTATGTCATTATTAAGAGGCTACAGCAAGAGTTACCAACTGGTCATGTAGAAGAGGTCTTCTGTAATGCATTATCACAAAACTCTCAAGGTCTTTGTGACAGTTAATTGCTTGTTGACATACAGACAACAGGGCCATGTTGACATACAGAACTCACATCTGATGTTTCCTGTGTTTAAATAAAATCACTAAATATGTAAAAAAAAAAAAATTTTACTTCAAAATTTATAAAATGTATCACAGGAAGCTGAAAGCAGCTCAGTAGTTAAAAGCACTGGCTGTTCTCCCGGAGGATCAGGTTCATTTCCCAGCACTGGCACGGTGGCTCATGACAATTTCTAACTTCAGTCCCAGAGTAACCAACACCTTCTTCTGGACTCCACATACTGCATGCTTGCGGTACGCACATATTCATGCAGGCAAAATACCCATATACATAAGATACAAATAAAGAAAAAAATTTATATGAAAAAAGATGAATCATGTATCCCCTAGGTTTATAAATACTCAGAAACTTTATATTTAAGCATGTAAATTCCTAAAATGTATTTCAGCACATTTTTAAGTTTCCTTGGACCATAAGATACTGTTAATGTCAAAGTAAACCTAGTTTAATTTCTCACAAAGTCCCATAAAAAAGAAATACAATCTTTGGCATATCCTTCCCCCATCCTTCAGGAAGTCTCAAATTCTCTTCGCAATGTCCACAGAATATGAAAATTTTAATATACAGCTTGGAAATTAGTAACAATGCAGAAATCCCTTGTAATTTTTAATCCTACCTAATATTACTTGATTTCAGATGCTCCTCTGATTTCAAGTTTTCGGTCCTCATCTGGGACTTAAATGAAACGTTTTCTCCCACAATGACTATCTGCAAGAGCATCCAATTTCTCACAAGGTAGAATGGTTTAAGACACTCTAGATAGAGGAGAGGAGGAAAATATGAGTTAACACAAAAAATAGAGAATGGCCCTGGGGGAAAAACTTTTAAAACGACTTAATGCAAAAAGCAAAGGAAAAATAACAAAGTTTTTCTTTTTACATTAATTTCTTAAAACACCTTCAAATGTTTTGTATATATATCTCTAAGAGATTTTGATTTTAGATCATAAAACATTGTCCCCATGTGTTTCACTGTTTACAAGATGAATGATCTATACCGTATAGTGTGGCACCAGTTTCCTAGCAGGGATCTGCAGAATGAGACTGCCCAGTTTAACTAACTGTTAAAACAAATAGACTGGATTTCTCTGTGTTAACAGCCCTGTCTGTCCTAGAACTCACTTTGCACACCAGGCTGGCCTCGAAATCAGAGACCCACCTGCCTCTGCCTCCCCGGTGCTGGACTCTTAACCAATAGAAAAATCACATAAAAGCAATTAAATCACAGGTAGAGGTGGTATGACCAGTGTTTAAATTCTAACAGTAGCAGAGGTCAGGTTTTCTCACAGGTGATCTCACAGAATGGGGGCATAAGAAGAGGCACTGCTATGCATCTTAAGACAGCGTAGGTTCAAAAGAAGCTCTGCTATTTGCTAGCCATAAACTATAAAGTGAATTACTGCCCTATGCCCCAGTTTGGTTAAAAAAATGAAGATAATTAAATAAGTCATCTCACTGAGATGCTCTGAGGATGAAAGAGAGTAACAGATGTCATTACTACTATTAGTACTGGAAAAGGCCACCCATTATTGCATTTGTCTTTATCAACCAGCCAAAAACTGTAAATACTACTTTCCTCTACAAATTAGCAGAGTAAAGCTAGGAACACATATCAATCAATTTTAGACTAGAAGACAAGGTTTTTCATAATTTTTAGCACTAAAATATGCTTTAACAGAAATGTCAAACATGCAGGAAGAGGCTTTGTTGCTATACTTTCAAAGCATATATTTATGGGAAAGAATGTTAATGAGTATGTGGCTCAATAGGCATTCTCCCTGACTGCTAATGGTAGCACAAAGTAGTACAGCCAATGGAGAACAGTCCAGCAGTTTTATGTCTACATAAAACCTGCCAACAGATGCTTATAGCAACTTTATTCATTTCTTCAAATCCTGGAAGCAACCAAGATGCCAAACAACAAATGAATAAGCTATAATACATCCTGACAACTATTATCATTTAGCATATGAAAGGAAAAAACCTTAACAAATACTGTGAAGGGAAAGAAGCCAATCTGAAACAGCTAAATGTGATTTTTAACTGTTATGACAAACTGGAAAAGAAAACTATGTTGACAGAAATAACTTCAGTGAGGGCCTAACAGAGCTCTGAAAATGTTTAAGTCTAAAAAGAAAAGGAAAAATAAAAACAGGAGTTTTAATTCTATCCACTGACACTGTAAGAAAAATAACCATCACCCTTTACATAATGTAAAGTACCAAAGCATTTAAGTGCAAAGTCGAACTTCCTAACTTGCAGCAGAAGATAATATGGGAGACATTAATTAAACAAGTAGCAGCGATAGTTAAGACACTCAGCTAACTACAAAAAGAATCTACATATTATAGTATACAAAGAACATTCTCTACTTCTAGGTGATCTCTGAAATTAAAAAGATATGCAAAAGAAATTTTTACCAGAAACCATTTAGTTAACATTTTCAGTTTTATTAAGACAATTCCTTTTGTATTAAGTTTCATATCTGATGTAAGAAATGAGTCCCATAACCAAAAAATTTAACAAACTAAACCTAATACAGGTCATTTAAGAGCCTATGGTACAATGTTTTGGCCTCCAGTGAATCACTTACTTCCTGCTGACAGATTAAAAAGTAAGGTGAGGCCTACAAACTGACAGCTGGATCGAGCTTTGTGGAAGACACTGAGGATCTTATTAAAGCAAAGTTTTCTTTGGAAAAGTGGGGCACACATAACAAAACTATGGACTGTCTTCAAATATGACGGAGTGTAGACATGTTTTTGTTCTGTAGCCCAGGCTGGCACTAAACTCACAGCAATCCTGTCTCAGCCACTTCTCTCAGCTTACAAAAGGGTTTTTAAGATGAACACATAACATTCCTTTGTAAGACAGTATAAGAAACAGCAAAGAAAGAACCAATAGAGAGGGGGAAAAACAAGTTAAAAAAAGACCCATTTCCTGATAGCCACCAGAAACTTGCCTGAATATTCTGTATGCCTAGTACAGAAGGGTCAAAAGCTTGGCCAGTCTGGGCTACAATACAAGTTCAAGATCAGTTTGTTTTAAAATAAAATTCTTAAAAAAGAGGTTGAGGACATAGAGATGTATAGTTTAATGCCTGAGCGTTTGTCTAACTTAAAGAACCTGGGTTCAACTCCTGTTACCACCAGACATACATAAAATATGCATAAAAGAAAAAGTTTCTGAACTAAATAAAATTAATGATGAATTTAGAGAGAATAAATAGCTACTAATAATTCCTGGAAGCATACTATACATATAATAAAAAATACAAATAATTCAGAGTTTTTCTTGCCAAAGGCTTCAAAGACTGTTAGCACATTCAAATCCAGAATTCTAGACCCTAAACATTTTCATAATACACATTTCACTTTTCAATGGTTCATGTAGTCACACCTTAATCATAAATATTGACTACTGCTTATGACGTAAGCTGCCATTATAAACAGTGTGTAATTCACCTACATGACTCCTTTTATTTAACCTGAAGACAAATAGGCCTATTAGTAAATATAAAATAGCATTTTACTTCTTGCTTTAAATTTTTTTTAAAAAAAATATGGCCCATTTTAAGCAAAATAATACTAGATTACAGAGATTAAAACAAATACAGATGTTTGACAACAGTACAAAGCAAAAAGAAGGGGAGAATAATGAGGCCAGCATGGGCAACATGAGATTCTGTCTCCAAATACACACAGAAGAAAAGGGGAAGAGTGAATGTAATGTTATAACGTTTTATATTAACACATAATAAGCAGAAATAGAGCAAAAAAGAAAAACAAAAGTCTACAATTATTTAGACACTTCAGAATTAATCCTTCAGTACATAACACGATAAGTAAGGCAAAATCCAGTAATGTTAGCTAGATCAATACTACCAACCAACCTATCTATTATCTATAGAATATTCCTCCAGTCACGTTAGCTAGATCAATACTACCAACCAACCTATCTATTATCTATAGAATATTCCTCCAGTAACGTTAGGTAGATCAATACTACCAACCAACCTATCTATTATCTATAGAATATTCCTCCAGTAACGTTAGGTAGATCAATACTACCAACCAACCTATCTATTATCTATAGAATATTCCTCCAGTAACGTTAGCTAGATCAATACTACCAACCAACCTATCTATTATCTATAGAATATCCCTCCCAACAAAATTGTTTTCCAAGAGTACATGAAGTCATCAAGAGAGACAATAAACTGAACCAGAAAACAAGTCTCATAAATTTAAAAGAACTAAAGTAATATAAATATAAATCAATATAGAAAGCCAGCTATAATTGGTTGTGAACATTAAGAAACGTTTGTCAAATTCCTCGGATATCTAAAAATATTTATTACTAAAGAACCAGAAAGCAAAGGAGCAATCTCAAGAGAAATTTTTTAAACCAAATCAAAATGGAAATGTGCATAATGTGTAGTATACAATAAAGGCAGCAGAGAGGTATTCAGAACTTTTGAGTGTTTATCTAAAAGAGGAAGGTCTAAAAGCACTCATCTAAGCATCCACTATAAGAAGCTGTGAAAGGAGTACTCTGCTCAAATCAAACAAAATGAAAACAATGTAAAAAAATTAACAGAACCAGAAGTAGTATCTTTGTAAACACCTGTAATTACCCCCATATGAGCTATAGTTATAATGCAATTTCAATAAAAACTCTAGCATATGTTTTTTCTGGAAACCCAAGTACTTATAACTATAACAATTCTCCAAATGAATAAGGTTTAGGAATTTGTCTGTTACCTAATTTCAATACCTACTAAAGCTGGGTAGTAGTGGCCCATACCTTTCTTTAATCCCAGAGCTCAAGAGGCATGTGGATCTGAGTTCAAGGCTAGGCTAGTCTACATCGTGAATTCCAGAATAGTCAATTCCAGAATAGCCAGGGCTACACAAAGAAATTCTGTCTCAGAAAAATACAAAACAAAAACCTACTAGAGAGCTATAAAAACCACAGGAATATGGGGGAGATACATAAATCAAGAGCCAAAATTAAACATCTACTGATTGTGGTAGTCTGAATTAAGAATGGCCTCATATTTGAATGCTTAGTCTAAGAACTGCAGTTGATGTAGGCTTGTGTGAAGAAGTGTGCCATTGGGGGTTGGCTTTGAGGTTTCAGAAACCCTTCCTAGGCCCAGGGGCTCTCGTCCCGTTGTCTGTGGATCAAGATGTAGAACTCTCAGTTACATCTCCAGCCAAGGTCTGCCTGCATGCCACCATGTTTTCTAGACTTGATAACAGACTAAGCCTCTGAAAATTAATGCTTTCTTTGCATAGAGTTGCTGTGGTCATGGTGTCTCTTCATAGCAATAGAGCACTGACTAATACATTTATGTATACTGTATGTGAATATGTGTTTTTGTATATTTTTGACAAAAGTACCAAGGAACTTAAAAGAGAAAAGTATTTCTAAACAAATGATGCTATAACAAATGGATAAAAAAATTTTAACTAGAAAACAACCTAAGTTGTATACATTATCACAACATATACAAAATTGATTCAAAACAGAGTGCAGAAATCTATAAAATTTCTAAAAGAACATTTACAAGTAAATGGAACTTTAACTACTAGCTTTTGTTTAAATATCCTGTCTCCTCTCAAGTGCATGCTGAAACTTAAATTCCAATGCAACACAATAAAGAGGTGCTGAGTCTCGGAAATAAATACCATATGAGGGCTACACCCTTTAGAAAGGGACTAGTGTCTTATAAAGAGGCTAAAGAGAACTAGTTAGGGCTCTTTGTGACCATGTTCTCAGACCCTATGCCAACACCCAGAATGGACTTTACACTCAAAGGCAGGGAGAAATAAATCTGTTGCTTATAAATGGCTGAACTGGATTAGAAGACACAATGTGGCTGGCATCTTGTGATGCGATAGCAGAAAAAGTTAAGAAGTCTGTGTTGTTCCTAAATATAATGCTTCTTTGAATTAAACTGCATTTATAAATGCAAATTCTCAATACATATAAATAACTAAGAGGTGTTAACTAACAGTAGTGGTAACAGCACAGTATTACATTTTCCCTTGATGTTCTAGTTTTATTTAATTCACATACATGTGCAATAATAGATTACTAAAAGTCATTAAAAATAGAAGTTCAGCTGGGTATATAACCCAGTTGCTACAGATGTTCCTCGGTTGGCATGGTGCTTGTCATAGCATACACAAAGTTTTGAGTTCAATTGTCAGACACTCAAAAAACCAGGTGAGGTAGAGAAGCCTGTAATCCCAGTTCTCTACAACTGAAGCTCTCAGAAGACAAAGATCTGAAATTCAAGGCTAACCTCAGCTACAAGGCTTATAGACAGCCTTGATTCACCCTGATGTTAGACAGTTGTGAATCACCTTGTAGATTCTGGGATTGAACTCTAGTCCTCTGGAAAAGCAGCCAGTACTTTTAATCGCCAAGCCATCTCTCTAGCCCCATTAAGTGACATTTTAATTGCCTATTTGGTGGCTCACCATAACTGATCCATTAATTATTTTACTCAATATCTATACTTTTATTCCCTATGTCCACAAAAAAAAAATACTATCCTTTTTCCCTAGCCAACTTCATTATCTATCTCTCTACCTTTCCTTCATTCTTCATGGCTAACCAGTTATTAAAACACATTAATTATAACCTTCCAAAATCTCTCAGTAATGTTTCCCATTATCCCAATAATCCTGATATAGGCTCTCATCTCTATGTCATGACTTCTTTTGCAGAGTTCTCAAAATTTACCATGCCAATTCAAAACACACCAATTCACAACCCAAAAGCATATTAAAGCCTTTCATCCAATACGTCAATAACTTGAATTCCAAGTCTGTTCCAGCAACCCTTCATAAACTCCACACTCTGACCCTTTTGCAAGTTAAAATTCATACTCAAATTCGTCTTTATGGAAATGCTTTTTAATATAGATCTCCTTGAATAAAAATGTTGGATGACTACTATCCTGATTAGATTTTTGTCAACTTGACAAGCCAGGGTCATCAGGGAAGAACAAATTTCAATTGAGAAAATGCCTCCATTAGTTTAGTCTGTAGGTCTATGGAGCATTTTCTTGATTTAATCACACATTTTAAAAGTTCAAATTAAACAAATTTAAGTTCCAGGGACCAAGGGACACAGCTCAGCTCATAAACTATAGTTATTACCTAGCATGCATAAAACCCTGAGTTTGATCCCAGCCAGGTACCCCACCCCCAAACCCCTCCCCACCAACAAGCCAAGTGTGGTTTGTCTTAAGTCTGTTAATCTCAACACTTAAGAGGTAAAGACAAAACTAGAAATTCAAAGTTATCCTCAGCTATGTAACTATATACTAAATATGAGGTCAGCCTGTGCTATATGAGATCCCATCTTCATCCCTCAAAAGTGAAGATTAATAATGTCTACTTTATAGAATTTGTTTTGTCAGTGACTTTTTTTAATGTATGTGAAATGCCAAAACACTATAGAAAAAGAAAAAAATTACACAATTTTAAAAAGCATTAAATATATGTATTCTATTTCTTGAATTGAGTTTTATACAACAATATCCTATACCACTGGTCTGGACTTGGGCTGTACAAACCTATATTATCTCGATGTATTAATGAGACAGAGAAAGTGAATTTTAACTTGCAGTATCATCAGTACTGAAAAACCCCAAAACCTATCTACCTTCCTTCATCAGTAAAGCTTCAAGAAATGGTAAAAGTGTAAAATAATTACTACAGAGAATTAGGCAAGCCAGTAAGGAAAGCACCCATTGAAGAATGCATTAGGTAGCAGTTAGCTATTCAAGAAGACTTTTTAAATGACAGGTTACTCAAAGAAGCAGACAGAATCAGTCAGTGTTGGTTTTTGTGGACAACTGCAGAAGGGCAATGGGATGAGGGAAAGAAGGTACTGCTAAGATCACAAACTGAGGTCAAAAGGCCAGGAAAGTCAAGGCAGGGCGAGGGTGAACAGCAAAAGACTAGTAAGGGAGCAGATTGATGCAGGCGTGGGCTGTGCCTGGAATGCTGAAACTAAGATTGTAGAGGCAGAGAGTTCTAAGAATAGCCATGTCTGCTGCGGCATGGTAAGAGCAGTATACAGTAAGAGACAGGTAAGAAACAAAAGGGATCATGGGAAACTCCATGATTACAAGTACACCTCCTTCCTGGATGCTCACAACACCTATCAGCTCATTAAGTTATAGGAAAATCCAGTTTTACAGTCAGGTGGAGTGGTGCTTACCTGTATTCCTAGCATGAGAGGCTGAGGCAGAAGAAATGTCATAAATTTAAGGTCAGCGTGGGCTACAGAGTGAGAAGCAGGTCAGTCAGAGTCGTATACCAAGACTCTGTATGCTCCTCAAAAGAGCCAGTTTAATCAGGTGCTCTTGAACTGTTGCCTTGGAAGTACTGTTTATAAGAGAATGCTGTCCAGCAGAACACATTCTAATATACGCTACAGTACTGGGTAGGTTTGCAATATATAATATAAGTAAAAACACTAAAGGGTCTGCTTTACAAGGAGAGATGCATAGAACCTTCAGTACTGGTGAGAATGTGTGGAAATAGGTGCTTTTAAACATTGCTGGGACCAAATATCAACACTTTAAACTTTGCGATGTTCTATGAAAGAAAATACTGCTTTAATTTCATTTGCTTAATGGCTTACTATGAATCTGAGACCTAGAACAACATAAGCGATCTTGAAGTTCAATAGGAATTCCAGAGCACGGAATTCAAGGGTCCACCAGGCTGCACGGCCTTCTGAAGATTCTAAGGAGAATATCAGCATGTTTTTCCTGGTTCAAGTGGCTGCCTGAATTCCTTAACTACTGGCCCTCTTCCATCTTCAAAGACAAAAGAATGTCATCTCTAAATCTAGCTTTTCTGCTTTTTCCCCCAAGTAATGGATCCTTGTGATTACACAGGGTCCAGTAGACAATGGCACTTTAAAGTCTGCCAGTTACCTGTGCAAATTCCACCTGAATTTATATAACATGCAGTAAAATATTCACAAGTTTTAAAAGATTAGAAGATAACTACATAAAGGCATTTTGAAAGTATAACATACACTAATAGAGTAAATTCAATAAAGATATTCATTGCAAACTGCAGACCCCTCAATTACCCTAAACTATTGATATCACAACAGCTACTGTCTCCAAAAATTATATCAGCAAATTTATAAATTAAATATTAATATATTAAAATACAGAAAATTAAACTGATGTAGAATCTAGGCTCTTTGCCTATCTAACCATATATTGGATTTTACATGAGGAGGTTACAGCTTCTCATGAAGCTCTAGTAACCTATCATGATTACTGGCAGCAAAATTAAAGTTAGAGAGGCTTCAGGTTACACTGCTAGTGTGTAAGGTTGCAGACCTGAACTCAGAACAACCCAAATACAAATTAAGGCAGTCTTCAGTCAGTTTGATAAACTATGTTGCTGCCCTAAGAAGCAAAAAAACAAAATTCCTGTGTAAAAATTTAGTCTGTCAAATTACTTTTAAATTAGAAGTTAAACCTGTTGGTTTCTTTCCCTATCTGTTTATAAGCCAGAATTTATAACCAACACACCCCATCATTTGAGTTATGATTCTCAAAACTCCTGGATCTTTTTTTCCTTAAAGAACAAATGATTGGTTCATACAAACAAATGGCATTTTTATTATAGTTCCTTAAATTTGAAAATTGTAATTTTAAAGAATTAGATATTAAGCCAGGTGGTGGTTGCATACACCTTTGATCCCTGAACTCAGGAGACAAGGGCAGGCGGATCTCTATGGTTTTCAGGCCAGCCTGGTCTACAAATTCCAGGAAAACCAGTGCTGTTATACAGAGAAATTCTGTGTAACAAACAGAAAAGAAAAACACAAACAAACAAAACAAAAACAACAAAAAAAGAAAATAAGGTCCAACTTTTTCATTCAATTTCACTACTAAATAGCTCATTGCTGTACAGTACACCAAAGAAAATGCAGCTAGGTGATAGCCTAAGAAAGAGATGAAATCATTTATGAATTAAGAAGCATATTAGAATCTAATATACTGAATTATGACTGGCAATAGCCTTGAAACACTATGTTTTGAGAGAGAAGAAAAAACTTCTGTGGTTTGTAAACACTGAGCTTGAGGAAACTGATGCATTAATATGGAAGCTATTTAAATACAACAGATTCTCAGACTGTTGTCTCTCACTTGAGATAAAGAAACAATAAACAACAAAAGAAAATGCCTTCACAACTGTAACAAGAAGCTAAGGTGTAGTTTGGTGGCAGAGTATTTGTCAGAATACAGGGACCTCTGCGGTTCCATCCCTGGCAAGGGGTGGAGAACAAAACTCAAAAGTCCATTATCAAAGATTCTGCAAAGGTTTTCTAGTCCATCCGCACCCCCCCCCCAAATGGCATACCTGCATTAAGTCCAAAGAGGCTCCACTTAATCTCAATAACTAAAGAACCAAGACATATAACATCCTTCGCCCATGCTACAGGACTCCTAATGTTCCTTATCTCCTTAACACAGAAGATGAAGAGTCTAAAAAATCCTACAATACAAATTTGCTTTCAGAGTTACACAAACTCGCTAAAACTTTCAGTATTTCCCTAAAACTTTAAATGTTCCAAATAACTAGTAAAGACGAGCCTACTTACTAAAGAAAAACTCAAGCCTTGGATGTTCCAAAGGAACTATTGCATCTAAGAAATGCCTTTCTCTTGTATTACTTTCCCTTTAATTTCACTTGTCGATTCCTGCTCATGTTTTAAAAGTATGCTCAGGCTGCACAATGCACATGCCTCTAGTGCATTATTACACCTCCCAAGCAGAAGGATCACTTGAGCCCAGGAGCTGAAGATCAACCAGTCTAAGCAACATATCCATGACCCTGTTTCAAGAACACCACCAACAGGGGCTGATGAGCTAGCTTAGGGAGTGGTTAAGAGCACTGACTGCTCTTCCAGAGGACCTTCATTTGATTCCCAGCATCCACATGTGCTCCGTAATTCCAGAAGAGGATCCGATGCCTTATTCTGACCTGTGTAAACACTGCATACATGTGATACAGAGATCCCCAAAATGGTGTTTGGAAGCTTTACTGCCTATGAATACTCATAGTTACTGTAGAATACCTATGACCAGGCGTGGAGACCCTATCCTGCAACCCCAGAACTCAAAGAGGCTGAGGCAGGAAGAAGTGCAGCCTAGAAAAACAGGATGGACGGATGATAGATTGATATCTAAGTAGATAAAAAGTTAACACACATCCCCTATCACAATCTAGTTAAAGTAGTTAACACATGTGAAAAGAGAAAAAATTAAAAAAAAAAAAAGTATCAAAAAAGAAAAATAGTTTGGATTCAAAGAAAGCAGAAATCAACAGAGTAAACAAGGAAATAAGTCATTTAAAAAGTGAAGTGCAACTAGACCAATGGAGGACAACTTCCTATAGTTTTAGTTTAAAACACATAAGGCATGTTTAGAGATAATGGGCAAATCATTTTAATTGCTGACATCACTGACAGAAGTAGATGAGTTATTTTATGAAAGGGGTCAACAATGCCAGATTAAGAAGTATAAGGGAAAGCCACATAATTTTTTTTCAAAAATATTAATCTGGAATCAATGCAAAATATGTATTTGTGGTGGGACAGATAGTGTAGAGTCTCAAGAGGGAAAAAAAAAAAACAGAGTTTAGTGTGAAGAAGAACCAGAATTTGTTACACTAAGCCATTTCTACCTATCCATATTCCATTTTCCAACAAGATAATAATGAGCAGTATTTAAAGCCCAGTCAATACTTCTTGCGATCTGAAAAACTGCAGGCAGTTGAAAGGGTATTTCTACAGTATGAGTAAAATACTGACAGAGAAATCAGTAAGGAAAACAAAAACAAAAACAAAACAAAACAAAAACAAGAGGAAAGCAACATTTCCAGAGTGGTATGAAATACTCAAGAGGGTAAAGAAACTAGAACTCAAAAATGACTGCAAGTTTGAATCTGGATAGGTCTGGATGGATAGTGGAATGGGGGACAGAATAACAAGGAGCACCTCCAAAGAGGAAAATAAGCTTAAGGAATTGTATGGGAAGAAGGGAATTGGATAGTTTACTTACTTACTTATAACACAAGGTTTCATGTATCCCAACCTGACTTCAAACTCACATGTTGTGGAAAGAGTTTACTCTTACATGTTGAGTTTGATATGACAGTTGACGGTAAGCTTTAACTGCCAACCTAACACAACCTACAATCACATGGGAAGAGAGGTGGACTGTAAGTGACCTCTTAACTACGGTAACAGATGTGGGAAGACCCAGCCCACCGTGAACAGCACCATTCCCTAGGTAGGAAGGTAGGAGGTTCCTGAACTGTGCTAAGAGTGAAAAAATGAGTTGGGCGCAAGCAAGCAAGCATTTATGTATTTCTTTTCAATCTTGACTGTGGGTATGGTGTCACTAGCTGTTTCAAGTTCCTGCTGTTTTGACTTTCCCACAAATAATGAACTGCAGTATGGAACTATGAGCTAAAATACATCCCTTTCCCAATAATAATGAAGACAGGTCCAATAATAAATGCTTGGTCTCTAGACACTACTGGGAGGTTATGGGGTCTCATGGGAAGGTGGAGGTCATTGAGCATATGTGTACCCTCAAAGGAGACTGGGGTATGAGTCTCTTGTTCTGCTTCCCAGTACACACACACACACACACACACACACATTCTCTCTCTCTCTCTCTCTCTCTCTCTCTCTCTCTCTCTCTCTCTCTCTCTCTCTCTCTCTCAACAGGGCCAACTGGCCATGGGATGAAACCTCCAGAAACTCAGCTAAGACAAATTTGTTCTCCCAATAAGCACATTATGTAGCTATGTTGTAATGATGTAAAATTGACTAATGTGCTCGCTTCGGCAGCACATATACTAAAATTGGAACAATACAGAGATTAGCATGGCCCCTGCACAGGGATGACATGCAAACTCATGAAGCGTTCCATTAAAAAAAAAAAAAAAACTGATGAACAAACTATACATATATATTCTTTAAATCAGTGCTTTCAAATGGCAGAGAATTTACACTCCAAGTAACAGCATACAATACATAGTGACATTTTTAGTTATCATAAAAAAGGAAATAGGGGAGAATGATATTGGCATCTGATAGATACAGACTAGGGAGGGTAGGCTGCTAATGGCCCAAAGTGTATAAGACAAAACATGCACACCCATATGAAGAATATTTAGCCCACTATGTCAACTAAGTGCCAAGCTTTACGAAAACCTTTCTAAATGAAATAAACAAGAAAAAACAGACAACCAGAGTTGTTTCTGAGTGTGCCTGAGATTTCTAAACTTTTCTTTAACTAGTGTCACCTCTTCCTCTTACTAAAAAACGGGACTGCAAACAACTTTCCTAAGCAGCTCCACTGCATGTTAACCAGGTAAGGAAGGAGTTGGTTACAAGTTCTATCTTACTATGTGATCTGTTTGCCAAATCCCTTATTTTCCTGTAACTGATGATTAACTCTTAGTTCCCATCTCCTCGGCCTTTTGCTAAGTCTAGCTACAGCAACGAAATATACCTTATAGCAAACTTCAATGATAGTATGTGATACTCACCCACCTGTAGTCTGTGTACAAATGAACAACCCACTTTTTGCAAGACATGTATCTGCCCATCTCTGAACAAGAGGATCAGTTAAACTAACCCATCTAAACTTTCAGGCACAAATTCACACAACTTATAAAAATCTAAGACTAGTCAGGTTAGAGATGTGGCAGAAGACTCCAACAGCTCAATACAGTGTAAAACAAACTAATCCTTTTATGGTATAAACCATTCCCCACCCTCAACAAGTGTCTCACAAGAAACTGGCTACATTAGTGGGTCCAGATCTTACTATAACCAAGCCATTAAAAAAAAAAAAAAATCAACAGAAAGCTCAACGATTGCTTCCTCTACCATAAGAACAGATGACAGCAGCTGTGAGAGAGCAAAGAAATGAAACAGAGCTAAGCTACGAAGTATACATTTTTAATCCAACTGAAACCAAAGGAAGCAGAAATTAACCAAGAAAATGCCGCCAGTCAATACTCAAGCAGGCAATGTGCTATTGACATTTTTATAAGAAAAACTTCTAAGCCTCAAGTTAGAAAGAAAAAAAAAAAAACTTGCCATATTTGGTCAACCAGTTATGTTTGACTGATTTTCTGGAATTGAGTCTACTTCACATCCTAGAAAGGCTAAGAGTGGTGGGAAGGGGGTGGGGAAGCAACAGATCATAAGGATTAAAATCAGTGTACAGTGTACAAGTCTTTCTGAGGCTTACCACCAGACTCAGCACTGCCAGACTATTCTAGAAAGCAGGGCCCACTCCACTTAGTTCTGAACTTCTAATACTCTATGGTACCCACTCCTCTCACCAGGCTAAGTACTTACTTAGTAAGTAATTAGTAAAGATTGCTACTTTACCTAGCCTGAGCCAAGATTTACCATGACATATTTTATCTTACAATAAAATGAAAACATTTTCCTCCCAATTAAAATCACAACCATTTTTCTGTTGCCTCAGAAAAACAATCTGTTGCTGCTGATTTATATCTGGCTCTAAAGTTTCTAACATGGAATATGACATTAGAAGGTATTAAAGGGGAAAATCTTAACAAAGCAGGCATTTATGAAGCGTTGATGTAAAAGAGTCTAACACCAGAGGACCAATTTCAAGTTGACTTTCAGTGCAACAGCCACATCATAGAAGGAAATTTAAGACAAAGAATGAAGAAAACAATGATGGAGGGTACACAAACTAGAAATAGCACCTCTCACAACGGCAGCAGGTGTTATTTGGTAACACCTCTCTCTGACACTTCTCATAATAGGATCTGACCTGTTTGGCTAGTATTGTCTATGGCTGTATTTACTCCTCTTTCTCACAGTCCAGAACTACTTTGATGTCTTCTCTGTCTTGTACTTATTACCAGCTCTCCTCACTTTTCTGTGTGTCCTGGTTAGGTTTTTTTTTTTTTTTTTTTTAAACAATTTGACACACATTAGAGTCACCTGGGAAGAGGCCCTCAAGTGAGAAAGTGTCTCCATCAGATTGCTTAAAGGCAAGCCTGTGAGCATCTTCTTGATGGATGGATGTGGGAGGTGATGTCACTCCTGGACAGATAACCGTCACGGTGTAAGAAAACAGGCTGAGCAAGCTGGTACACAGCACTCCTCCAGTCTCTTCTGCAGTTCCTGCCTTGACTTCCCTCAATAATGATGGACTAAGATGAAATAAATCTCTTTCTCCTCAAGCTGCTTTTTGGTCATGGTCTTTCTCACAGAAATAGAAACCCAAGACAATGCCTATGGTATGTTAGTTTTCACTCTTTCAAAGAAAAGCCATTCATTCAAAGCATAATTATTACGCCTCACTTATAATCTCATCTATGGCCTATCCTTACCCCACTGCCTCCAACAGAAAGACTCCATTCAATCCACTCTTTTACACAACGGAAGTATCAAAGTCTTCTAAAAAAAAAACTTCCCGTCAAAATCGCAACAACACCTGACTTCTACTTTGATTTAAAAATATACTCCCAATACCTACCTAGAATATTCATTTTAAGGACATTTCCTAATTTTCAAAAATTAAATCTTCTCAATGTCCACTTAGCAGGAGTAATGCCAGCTTCCTGCTAGGGAGAAAAAAAAAAAAAGGATACTTCTAACAAAAGAAACCTGTAGTCTCTTCTTGTTCACATTATCATCTCTTTCTTCTACAGGTTTTCTTTTCATCTCTATTTCTTTAACTTGAAATAAATTCAATTCCTTTAATGCTAAATTCACTCTTTCTCACTCTTACTGAGGCATCTTACTTCCTCATCTTATTTCTCCCTCTTTGAAGCTGTCACTTTGCCCGCTACATTCCCACCATTTCAATACTACACATCCCTGCTCACGTGCTAACAAATTAAAATTCAGCTAAGCGAAAACAAATTTTCATTCTACACAAGAGAAAGTCTGCAGCTATGCAGTCTAAAAACTGTTCAGTGATGGTCTTTTCCCACTGCCAAAGGGAGAGAAACAAAGCTCTTCCAAAGTTAAGGTCACAAGCTGCCTCTCGTAAGTTTCTATAAAAACAACTGCTCTGGGGGCTGGAGCAATGGTTCAGCAGTTAAGAGCACTATGCTCTTCCAAAGGTCCCAGATTAGATTCCCAGCATCCACGTGGATTCAGAACCATCTGTAATTGTGGTTCCAAAGATTCTGACACCCTCTTCTGGCCTTTATGGGAATTGCACATCAATGCAGATAATGCAGGCAAAACATTGATACATATAAAATAAAATCTACTAAAAAAAACCAAAAAAACTTCTATCTTCAAAGAAAATTGTATTCTATTTCAACATAATACTTCCTTAGAAACATCTTCCAATCTCCCCTGAGGAGTCTTTAAAGGAAAGTTAGAGGGAACTAGAACTAGTAAGATCTTTATTGCTGGCCATCTTCCTCCTACACTGAGTATCAGGCTCCTGTCAGACTTAAGACTTCATTTATTTCTTTATTTAGGACAGATCCAAAAGAGTAAAATTGGCTCTGAAAAATTGTGAAGGGTAGATCCCATGCCTTCCTTTTTTTTGTCTATCAATTGCAGCTGGAGATATATCCTTCATTCCATGTTCTCCATTCCTCAGAGCTAAATTCACAGCAAGCTGTCACTGATTCCATACCTAAGGATAATCCTTCCTTCCACGCTGACTTATAAAATAGAAGCTACATTAGCAGAGAAGCTTCACAAAGCCAGCTTTCTTCAAATTAAAAGTATCAGCATTTTCCCAATCTGTTTGTTATCACACTCTCTGAGTCCTTCCTACTGCCAAGACCTATTTTAACCCCTAAACAGCCACTATTTTATGACACAGTAATTTTCTCAAAGCATAGCTATCAACACAGTGATTGCCTCCAAACAAGTCATCTCAGATTTCTTTGAGACAGGAGTTCATGAAATCTAGGATGGTCTTAACCTTGCTAAAGGGTGGATGACCTTGAACTTTTGATCTTCCTGCTTTACCTAAGAGAATGCTAGGATTTCAGGCTGGCTACATCACACTCAGCTTTATGTAGCACAATTATTCTACAAATGGAGCAATATCCCAAGACTCTCATCACAAATTTTCTAATGTCTACCCATTTTACCTATAAAGAACATAAAATTCAAGGCCCTTTTACCATCAGGTTACAGAATCGGTTTCCCTTAACTACCTTTCTAGCCAAAGGATCTAATATAATCATGTACTTACCTGCTCATGTTTACTGACTTTCTACCAAGATAAACTTGTCTATGTTTACCAGTGGAGCCTCAGCTCCCCAATAGACACTTGTCTAAAGAATGAGCACATAGACATGCAGCACAAAGAAAATTGACCTGAAGCTAGAAAACAAGCATTTGAATTCATTTCTACACCCCAGCCATATGATCCTCAATATTTTAACTTCTTTGGACTCAGTGCCAGTCCACTTTTCTTTTAAACCCTAACAAACTTATAAGTTCTGTAAGAGGGTGGAGTTCTTACTTTCTGTTCTGAGCAGCTGGTACAATGCCTGCCATACAGGTGATCAACCAAACAGCTGGTGAATCATAAGCATAAAAATGAGCAAATGAACAAAGGAAGTCTTTCCTGATTTCACCCAGTTGCTCAGGTCATCTGTCTTCAGACTCATCAACATGGTACTATTTATAGTAATAACATTAGTCTGTGTTGTTAATTTACTCACCTAATAGATATTAAGCTATCAATTCCTTAAAAACTGCCCTGGAAGTTTCCACTATTGACCAAGGCACTTATATTCATAATTTAGAATTTCCTTAATATAGTAAACAATAAGGGTGTAGAGAAGAAAAAAGGATGTCAACTTACAGAATAAGGCATATACGCTGTGCTAAACTCTGCAACTCATGCATTAAAAGTTCACACGGGTCCTACTCTCCTCACAAGCATAATGAAAAACTACTTTTAAAGACAGAATAGCCACCTCATGTGTCACATAACAACATGCCTTCTTTAGCGATATAAATATGTGGTCCACTCTCACACACTGATTTTCTTCACTTCACTAATCTCTAAACAGCTAAAGTAACTCTTACCAGTTATCTACCCATTCAATTCCCTTCTCCACAAGGTATGAACCCACTTTTTAAAAAGCATTGTCCCATAAGACATGCCCTTTTAAAGTTGTTCCCGAAATATCAGTTTTTATGTTTCTAGGTCTTCCCAAGTCCCCAATTAACCTCAGGCTCCAACAATCTTATTTTCCTTTGCTATCAAGGCTTTATTTTAACTAGCTTCCTCCAACCTTTTACTCAGAATCCATGAAGTCATTCTGACTGTAACAGCTGCTGTCTTTCCATTCAAAATGTCCTCAACATCAGGTAATGTCAATGCATGTGTGCCTTCTTTAAGGGTGCATCAATCCCTGCTTCCCTCCCTCACTCCCCCCCACAGACCAGTACCCATGCGTCACTGTATCTCCATCACACAAGTTCTTTACATAGCACTTAATGAATGCACACGACTCGTAGAATGGTATCTCCCAAATACAGTTTCTTCTGAGAACATAACCTTGTTCATAGCATCTCCCTTTTGCTTAATTTCCCCATCCACTCCTCCTTTTTGGGCTCCCTCTACCCCTCCAACTAACCACAGAAGGTATTATTTCCTATACTCCCAACCCACGATAAAAGAACAAGCTCCCGTTCCCTGCGGTCTCCCCTTCCTCTAATTTGCCCTCCAGTCTGTGTCCTCCCAACCCCCCAGGTATGCTGACTTCCATCCTCCACTGTCGGCATGCATCGCTTCAGGCAGCACTCACTCCACGTTTCCCCTGCAGTGGGGATCAGAGCCCCCTCCACACCCACCTCGAGTCCGGTCGCTGCCTGCTCCCGGGGTGCCTCTCCCCACCCTGGCCTGCAGGCTGAGCCCACAGGCGCGCGCACTCACACATTCTCTTCCCCGCTTCTCCAACCTCCCTCTGCTCACCGCCGGCTTCGCAGGACCTCAGCTCGGCCGGCGGGGGGCCAAGCAGCCATGTGTGCGCCTGCCCCCTCCGGATCCGGGGCATAGGGGGGACGCTGCAACTCCCCCACCACCCCGGAGTCCGCTGTTCCCGGCCCCCCGAAGCCTCTTTCTGTCCTCCCACCGCCACGGCCGGGCTATCGGGACTCACCGGAGATACTGCGCGCTCTGCAGGCTCATCCTCCGCCGCCGCGTCTCCCCGCGAAGCCTCCGTGGGTCTCTCAGGCTCCTCGGAGCGGCCCCACAGCCCCGCGGGTGCTGGCGGCCGCCGCCATCTTCCTTTCCTCCGACTCCTCCTCGCTCGGCGCGGGGTGGGGGGAGAGGGAGGGAGGCGAGGGGGAGGAACGGAGGAAGCGGCTCTAGCTGCGGTTCGGGCCTGTGGGACGCAGGGACGCTCCGGCTCGGGAGGGGGAAGAGGAGGAGAAGGGAACGGGGCGGGGAAAGAGGACGGAGAACCACAGGAAGGAAGTCGGATCCACTCTCGCGAGACTTCAGCAGCGCCGGGCCCGCCGGGTGATTTCCGCTTCTCTGTACCGCTCCCTTTCGGGATCAGCCGGTTGTGCGGTAGCTACGCGCCGGCTGGGGAGGTTGGTGGTAGCGCTTGGCGGCTTCCTAATGGTCCGCTCCTCTCCTCCCGGGCGAGGGGGCAAGCGCACGCTCACCGCCAACATCGAGCCCAAATGAGCCGGGAGTTACACTCAAAGCCTTCCGCCCTTCCACCCTCCCACTTCTCGCTTCCTTTTTCCACTCCTCCACTTTTCCCCACCGGAAACGCCACCCCTTCCTCCTACAGTTCCGCCCGCCAATTCCTTGCCTCTTGTCTTCCCTTGCGCGCCCAAGAGTGACGCAAAGGCCTCCCTTTTCTCATCTGCCCCTCCCCGTGCACTCTTGGAGCGGGTTGGAGGGGGATAGGGCGGAGCCCAGGGAGAAATAGAAAGGAGACCAATCGGTTGGGGCAGGCCGCTGCCATGGAAACTGGAGGCTGTGGTTGTATTGTCATAGTAACCGGTGTGTGTAGACTGGGTGACCCTCCCCTAGAGGAACGGGATCCGGGGAAACCGTCTAGGATTCCCCGCTTGGATTCCCTGACCTCTAAAGACTGGAGATGGAGATTGTCACAGGGCAGCGAAGTCCATTTCCTCTTCCCTTACCCCTCCCAGCAAAAATTGCAGGGAGACCCCCCAAGGCATTCACCATGGCCATTTCCACCCTTCCGCGTGGAAACCACCTTCATAGTTTTCTCTCAAGAGTCAGCCGGGTTGCCGAGAGAACCGCGGCTGAGGAAGGGGAATCCTGCCTGAGGCTGGGAGGCCGGATCACCCTCCCCCGAGGGTCCTTTAGGAAGGAAAACAGCATCCAACATCCGTGATGCAGCTCCGAAATCCAGAATGTTCAGCTTTTCCTAGTGGGTCGACCCCTCCCCTAATTCCTACTCCATGTCACCTGCGAGCCTTCCTGGCCGAGAGCTGGAACCATCATCAGAGAATGATCTCCAAAGCCCTGGCAGTGTTTTAGAACTTGTTACTTTTTTTTTAATTAGACGAAGAAAAACCTTGTATAAAAAGAAGCACTTGGATTTATCAGCATGAGGAACTCTACAAAATAATTTTCCATTTTGAGAAAAAAAAATTTTTGTCTCAGGTTTAGGGTTAAAACAGAAATAATGGCTCCCAGTGACTTGGAGTCTATCATGGAGCAAGTCATTCTCATGGAGTGAAGTATTTATTGGCATTTTTCAGATTTTACTTTCAATTCATATTGAAAAGTTATGTAAGCGTCTATCCCAAAATGTTTTCGATATGTAAGGTCATTAAATCCCCCAGGAATACAGTCCTCACTGTTTAGTTCAAATCAGCATTTTAATGGGATCTTGGTTTTGGTTTGGCTAGCTGATTTCTTCTGAATTTTATACTGCCTAACCAAAGGTTTTCCAGATCCTTCCCTGAATCCAAACCTATTCAAAACCTAGAACAGTGTTTATTTGGAACATGTTTGAGTTCTCAGGAAACGAAAGTACAGCCCAATTGGAAATAAATCTCAAGGACAGATTGTCATTAACGAAATAGAAAGTGATCTGTGCCCCCTTGTGCTACAAGCGCTGTATGATGCACTGTGACGAGGTGACGTGCGGTGATTGCAGAAGTACAATGGACTCAATCTTCCAGCACCAAAGCGCCGCCCACTCACGGGAAAGAGAGCCACCTAGTGAGAAATTGTTCACATCTCCGGTGTGTAGAATTCTACTTTGCTTCAACTCTGGGAGCCAAAGAATGGAGTCTACTACTATATATACTCAAATAGTTTATTTATCTTGAGTTAGTATACAGAGCGATGGGTTCCATTATGGCATTTTTTATGAATATGTTGTATTTTTATTCACTCTCTCCGCTGACTTCAATACTCCTTTTCTCCTCATTACTGCTGCCCTTCCCCATTTAGTACTCCCTTCTGCCTTTATTGCAGTATGAATTCCATTATCTCCTCCACCTTTCTCCTTTAATACCCTTTCTTCCCCTCTCATTTGAACTTTCTTAAAACATACACAATTTAAATCTAGATGCTGTGTATGAGAGAAAATGTAGCATTTGTCTTTTATAGTTTAATTTTCTTTAATATTTGATCTCTGGTACCTTGCTTTTTCCGAGAAAAAAAAAATGTAATTTCCTTTTTATGGCTGAAAAAAATTCATTGTGTGTTACTCAAATCCTAATTGATCTTATAATAAACGCCCAGGGCCAAATTTTGGGGTGAATGCTTAAAGATCAGAGACGCAGAGGAGCAAGCCATTAGAGAAACTTCTCACTACTGCTTCAGGGGAAAGGGGTAGATCCTATCTCCAGGAATCCTCAGACTGAATGCCTCTTGAGTGTTCAGCAGAAAGGAGAGGGAATCGAAGGTTAGGGGTCTGATAAGGGGGCTGAACTCCTGTCTCATCCTTTCTCTGCCCAGCCATCTCACTTCCTGTTTCCACCTTCTTAGTGCCGGGAACAGAGTCATGGTATCCCAAGTGCTGAGATTAAAGGTATGTGTCATCACTGCCTGGCTCTGTTTCTATCTTCAACTGGATTAATCTCCTGTAGTCCAGACTGGCTTGATCCAGACACTTCTGTGCTAAGATTAAAGGTGAGTGCTACAACAGCTTGACCTCTATGGCTAACCCTGAGGCTAGCTCTGTCCTCTGATCTTCAGGCAATCTTTATTTGAGACACAAAATATTTGTATGTAGCAAATTTTCTCATCTGTTGGTGGATTCATAAGCTGATTCCATTTCTCAGCTATAGGAATAGAACAGCAATAAACATGGATGTGTCAGGATCTTTGTGGTGTGTTGGCTTAGAGTCCTTTAGGTCTATACCCACTAGTGGCAGAGCTATCATATGGTAGTTCTATTTTTAGTTTCTTGAGGGACTTCCACAGAGGCTGGACCAGCTTACATTACCACCTACTAGATAAAAGAATTATTTTCCCTATCACATCCTCACCAACTTTTTTTTTTTTTTGAGGGGTAGAATTTATGTAGAAGTTTATTTAAAAGCAATGATTGGTTTTCTTAATGATAACCATTCTTAATGGTGAGATAGAATCTCAAGGCAGATTTAGTTTGCAGCTCCCTGATGAAAATGTTGAACACTCTCTCACATATTTATAATTCTTATTTTGAGAACCTCTCTTCTGTTTATTAGCTCATTTACTGATGATTTGCCTTTTAGTATTTACCTTTTGCATTTCTTTAAATCTTTTAGATCAGTAGTCCTCAACCTATGGATCACAACCCCTTTGGAGTTGAATGACCCTTTCACCGGGTCACATATCCAATATTTATGTTATAACTAATAATAATATTAAAGTTGCAGTTATGAAGTCGCAATGAAATAATTCTATAGTTTGGGGTCACCACATCATGGGGAACTATATTAAGGGTCACAGCATTAGAAAGGTTAGGAACCACTGCTATATACTGATCCCATTTGATGTGTAGTTAGCAAAGCCCCCACCCATCTGCAGGCTGTCCCTCCACTCTAGCGGTTGATTTCTTGCTATTGAGAAGGTTTTTAAAATTTCTGAATCCTATTTGTCAACCCTTGGGATTGTGGTCTATATTGTCAGAGTCCTTTTCAGAAATCCCTAACCCATGCCGATATCTTTGTGTGTTTTTCCTGTTTTCTTCCATTTGTTTAAAGTCTTAGGTCTTATAATGTTGTTAGTCCATTTCAAGTTTGTTTCTGTTCATAATAAATATGTTTCTAGTTTCATTCTTCTACAGGTGGTGTCCAGCAGCCTTTTTCCCGACATAGATTTTGCCTAGTTTTGTTGCTGTGTAGGTTTGCTTGTAGATCCCCTATTCCATTGCTTTACATATTTTTTTCCTGCCAGCATCACATACTTTGTCTTACTGTGGCTCTAGAGTATAATGTGAGGATCAAATACTGTGATACTTCCAGCATTGCTTTCTGTTTAGGACTGATTTTACTATTTTGTGTCCTTTATACATCCTTATGCATTTTATAATTTGTTGTTGGCAATGGAGGTGTTTTGTGAAGAAAGTCATTTGAATTTTATTTTGGGATTGCATTGAATCTGTAGATTGCTTTTAGTAATATGTCCATTTCTATACTCTGTCAATCCACAAGAAGGGGAGGTCTTTCTTTAGTATCTCAAAGTTTTCATTGTAAAGGTCTTGCAGTTTCTTAGTTGGGTTTTCTCAAGGGTTTTTTTTAAAGCTATTGTGAATTTAATTTTCATAAACAAGTTCATTATTACTGTATTTAAAAGGCTACTAATATTTATGTGTAGATTTTGTACCCTAATGTTTTGCTGAAAGTATACAGGGGGCCTAAGAGTTTTCTTTATATCTAGTAGGTGGTAATGTAATTTCTAGGATCTTTCAAGTATAGCATCATGTCATAAATAAGTAGAGATACTTTGTTTTTTTCTTTTTTATATAACTTTTTTATCTTTCTCTTGTCTTATTGCTCGATCTATAATTGCAAGCATTGTGCTAAATATTCTGTTTCTTTCCCAAAATGTAGTTGTTAAATACTTTCAAGATTTTAACAAAAATGTAATTTCATACTAAATAAAATAATCATCATAACAACCTTTTCATGTTCGCGGTATATGTCTTAAATAAATAAAAAACATGTCATGAACTTCTAATAATAACTCTATGAAAATGTATCATCTCATTTTGAAAACAGGAAATGAGATAAGAAAGATGAATTTTATTACTGCTGGCTGATATATTCAATAAACATTTACTGAACATTATTATATTGCAGGAACTGTCCAGGTTACCATGGATACTACAGTGAAAGAGGGATGATACTTGTCTTAGAATAATTCACCTTCTGGTAGAGACATTGCTGTGCACAAAGTGATGGGAATTGCAAATGATGGGTTTGGTATTTGAGATAAGAACAAAACAGAACAGATGATGTCAGAAATAAACTTTGTGTTTATATCAGCTTTCCTAAGAATTTTATAAAGATCTTCAATCCCATTTACAATATGCCTATTAAGTGGATAGACTAATGGTAATATTTATGTCTCACAGAATATAAGACATTGATTCTATCTTTAAATTCATTTTCAAAAATTAATAAAATTGTAAGGAGAATTTTTACAAATCTGAAGCCAGCCTGGTTGTCTTAGATAGGTTTTCTATTCCAAAGATGAAACATTAGGGCCATGATGGGGAGGAAAGGATTTATTAGGCTGACACTTCCACATCACAGTACACCACTGAAGGAAGACAGGACAAGAACTCAAGTAAGGCTGGAACCCGGAAGCAGGAGTTGATGCAGAGGCCATGGAGGGGAGTTGCTTACTGGTTTATCAACAAACCAGTTTGTTGTTTATCAGCCCGCTCCCTTATGGAACCCAGGACCACCAGTCCAGGGATGGCACCACCCACAATAGAATGGTTTTTTCCTCATCAATCACTAATTAACAAAGTGTTTTACAGCTGGATCTTTTGGAGGCCTTTTCTCAATTGAGGCTCCTTCCTTTCAGATAACTCTACCTTGTGTTGTGTTAACATAAAACTAGGGAGCACATTGTCTGCATAAATTCCAGGGAATGCAAGGCTATATAAGGGAGAGCCTGTCTAAAAATTATACAAATGAACAACAGAAACAAAAATTGTTAGATTCAGAAAAAATTCACTACTTTGAAATTATATACTGATAATGCATGTTTTTCTTCTCTTGCTACTGTTTTAATCAGTACCCTTGACCATTATTCTCAAAGAATCAAACTCAGTGGTATTATAGAATACAAACAATTCTGCAGAAGTTTTGCTCAGCCCCCTAATAGATATCAATTACCTTAAACTAAATAAAAGTTTAAGGGCAGCTGCCCCATTCCATTAACCCTACCTGATTTTAAAGCTGTTTTGTTTGTCTTTTGGCCACATGATCTCTTGGAAACTTCAAAATCAAACAGACCTGAGTGTGCCTCCTGGCTCTAGCATCTCATCAGCTGAACTTGATTTTGCTGAAGACCTTGCCTATTACAGACTTCCTGTAAGCTTTAAGGATGAGACATGTGATTTTCTGAGAGCCTGGAATAGAAAGATGACCATTAATAAAGGTTCATTTTCTTTATATCAACATAATATGAATAAGAGACACTGCAAGATAAAACTGATTTGTAGGGTCTAGGGAGATGGCTTAGAGTTTAAGAGCACTGACTGCTCTTCCAGAGGTCCTGAGTTCAATTCCCAACAACCACATGGTGATTCATAACCATCTATGATAACATCTGGTACCCTCTTATGTATACTGTATACATAAATAAATCCTTAAACTGATTTGTAATTTAATAACATTGCCCTAGATTTTGTCTGTGATACTCAGAGAGCTGAATACACTGTTAAATCTATTGTTATTCAAAGATAGAATGTAGATTTTTGTTATCCATGCTTCTGATTACTGAAAATATCAAGGCACTGTGAGTCACCCTTTGGATATTTGAAACCTCAAAAACCTTTATTACTAGCAAACAGACTAGTTTACTCACATACACAGAGAAATGACTTTTCCACCAAACACTAAGAACTTGCTAAGAAGCTACACTTAACATTCCTACATTATAAGAATAAAACCAGAGCTTCTATAACCCAACAATTAATACATAGCAAGCCTCCTCCCTGCTTATAATAATAGATATCTCATCCATTGCATGAGACTTTAACAAGCACTAATTTATTCCAATATTTAGCCTACATATTCTAAATGCTTCCAAATCATATGCATGCAATTGGGCACCATTATATGTGTTTTTATTTCAATGAGATGAGTTTATCAATTGTACACCCACATTTACAATACACATGAAGCTGGCTGGTGTTGCTGAGGGCCTCACCTCAAACCATAAAGCTGATTCAGTCAAGTAAGTGATTCATGATCTTTTGTGGTGATACATTATGTATATCAACATATGAGCCATCATGGGAATACCTTTTCAAATTAAGACTGATAATACTTCAGCATATGTCTCAAGTAAAATGGAAATTTTTTTGGCTTATTACAATATAAAGCATATTACAGGTATACCACGAATCCTACAGGGAAAGAAAGTAGTCTTAGGAAGATCAAATTGAACTCTAAAGGGTATGCTAAATAAACAGAAAGGAGGAACAAAGACCCCCCCAGACATATATTATGTAATGCTTTATTAACTTTAAATTTTCTCAGTGCTAATGAGAAAGAAACAGCAGCTATGGGAAGACATTGGGCTATAGGAAAAACTACTGAGTTGATTCAGTCTGTCTACTTCAAAGTTGTTTGACCTCAAAACGGAAACCAGGATATGTGTTACATTGAAGAAAAGGTTTTGGGTTTTCCTATTGTTTCTGTGGGTGAAAAAAAAGCTATGGTACCATCAAAATAAAGACTTGATTTCAACAGAAGAAACTTCTTGATAAGGAAAATTGATGGATCATCCACTGAAGTGACAATTCTATAAGTCATAAGGAATACTCACCAAACAAGGGTTGAGGAGGGTTTCGTTTTTTTCTTTACAGAAAAAAATAGAAATACCCATATTCAAGAAGTGAAAAGACCTTGGACATCTAGACATCTGAAGCAGAAGGGAAGGCTATCCAGAAAAAATATTACAAGCAAGGAAAAAAATCAGACCTATTGTTATCAACGTACTCTACAGGGTAAACTCTTACTGCTAACATGTATAGCTGTTTACTTCTAAGAAAATATAAGGTTCCAACTCAATTATATGTAAAACTGGCTTTGGAGTTGGAGTGTGGCTCTCTCCTTCTCAAAGCCCAAACATACTTGTTAAAGGAAAATGCAAGATATTTGTATCATATCAGAAGAGCTATCTGATGTGGGACAAAAGAAAAAACAAAATTAAGTGACTATTCTGTTGCTACAAATCTCGTGATCTTTTAGTATTAATTTTCTATCAAAATTTGTAAGATTTATATATATTAAACTTGTTATATTAATGGTCATACTAATTATAGAAAAAATGATTTAATCTAACTTCTGTACATTGTTTTAGGTTTGAGTCTCTCTGAGTCTTCTTCAGTGAACCATAGTGATGACTAACTATAACCTTTGAGGTCTCCAAAAGGAAGATGGGCCCCACAATGATGATTTCATGTAGACTATGATAATGCCATTAAGATGACAAACACCACCTAAAGGTTGGCTTTGGACTACAAACTGCCCAGGACAATTTCAAGATGGCTAGCTGAGATGAACCAGCCTGATAGACTACTCTAGCCAGAACTTGAGGCAAGCCTTGCACTTTCCCATCATGCAGAGACTGGATGACAAATGATCCAGCTACTTCTCCCAGGATTTGGCAGTTAACCCAAATTTTTCTTTTCGGGTTCTCCTAAATTTGCCATCACCTCCAGACAGCAGGAAGTAAATTTAAGAACATGATGCCCACATTTCCAAAAGGTGGGGTGAGTGGTTTTTTCCTCTTTTAATGGGTTATGGATGATTATCATTGTTTAGATTGGTTGGTTACAAATTGTTATTGGTTATGGTTAGGAAAAAAAGCTGACAAAGGAGATTAGATTCAGGGTTTTTGTTTGAAAAAAAGAAATAAAAAGGGGGATACAGATATGATAACACAAAAGGGTAGATTATTGACTCTACTCTGAAAAGAGAATATGGATATAAAGGTAAATTATTGAATCCAATGTTATAAAGGAACTACTAGTTTTAAATAATTTAGATTGGGGGACTAGAGAGATGGCGCAGGGGTTAGGAGCACTAGCTACACACCCAGAGGACCCAGGTTCAATTCCCAGCACCCACATGGCAGCTCACAACTGTCTCTAACTTCTATTCCAGAGATCTGATACCTTCAATACCAATGCACATAAAGCTAAATAAGTTTTTATAAAAAATAATAATTTAGATTGAATTGAATTTGCATATTGTATACAAGTTGTATATATTTATACAAAATTGAGACTAATTTTGTTACTGTACATATATTTCTACTCTTGTTCAAGGTATTGTTCCTATGCAGCTCATCCAACAATGTGATGCAAACTGCTGGTTCTTGAAAATTATTCTTACCCACTAATTAGGATATAAAGAAATGCTAGTTAAAAGTTAGTTATTACAACCAATCATATAGTCATATTAGATATGTTTTCAAGGTCAAACATATATTTTAGATAGACAAGTCATTTTCAAACACTTCAGAGCTCTACAGAATGTGGCACTTAAGATATTTTAATAACATGAGTTCTTTTTATGACAATGAGGCATGTCTGCTTCCGGTAGCACCAATATACTTCAGAGAAGATGATAAGCATTGAAGAAATTCGATACGGTATTGACTTTCTTTGTGGCAAAAGTAGCCATTGGGTAAGAAAGTGCCCTTGACTTGACTCCTGACAGTGTGATGTCCAAATGGACAAGCAGGACACAAAAGAAAGAACTGTCAATCCTTGCCGAGACAAGGTAGAAAGGTCTTTAAGAATATCCTGCTTCACAGCTAAGTCTGTCAGATATGCTAGACCTGTAGGCTAAAGATGGATGCCCCAACATTGCAGAGGATCCTTGGGTGACTGCTCAGACAGTGAGCTGTTCCTGGGTTTTCTTACCTTTTTTGGAAGTTGCTTGCTTGCACTTTCTATTTACTCAGTTAATATTATTTCTTTCTTGGGTCTCTGAGGGAGTTGAAGACTAAATAGTTATAATTTTACTAGTCACAGATTCAGAAAAGAAGCTAAGAGGTATAAAGTATATGTTTGAGAAACAGCAAAAGATAGTTTTCAGTTGGTAATACAAGTTAGATAGAAAGTGAATTAGAAACAATACTTTGGAATCACCAAGATAGGATAAATGATGGAATATTTTGTCTGAATTAGTCATTTGCTAATGGACTAATTAGACATTATTGATGTAACTTTTACCTGAGTATGTTATATAGCTATTGTGATTATTATAAATAGTTTTCTTTTATTAATTATAACCTTTTTTAATTTTTTGACATAAAAGGGAATATGTGGTGATATATTGTGTATTTAATAAACCTTATCTGAAAATCAGAGGACAGAGCCTAGCCATGAAGGTCAGGGAGTGGTGACCCAGGCCTTTAATCCCAGCACTCAGGAGGCAGAGATTCTCTGGATTTCTGTGAGTTCAAGGGCATCACATACTTTTAATCCCAGCACTAGGAAAGTTGGAGGAAATGAGATAGCTGGGCAGAGAAAGAGAAGGCAGGTGTTCTTCCCTTAGCCTGCCCTCCCTTTTCAATGAGGACTCAGAGGCATTCAGTCTGAGCAGTCATGGAGACAGATCTACCCTTTTCAGCCTGATGAGTGGCTGGGTGAGAAGTGGCTGAGACTTGTTTCTTTGTCTCTCTGATATTTCAGCTTTTCCCCAGTATTAGGCTCTAGGTTTGTGTTAATAATACCAAGTAGAATTCATGGGCTGGAGAGATGGCTCAGCGGTTAAGAGCACCGTCTGCTCTTCCAGAGGACCCGGGTTCGATTCCCAGCACCCACATGGCAGCTAACAACTGTCTGTAGTTCCAGTTCCAGGCAAACACCAAGGCAAATAAATAAAGTTTAAAAAAAACACAAAACAACAAAAAAAAGATTTCATGCAATACTCTTTAAATAGTGAGAAAGATACAAATTGACATTAAACTCAGGCCTACTTAGATCAGGGATCAGCAGCCTTCCTCAAAGAATTTACCAAGTATGAATCTATCCATTCATCTCTAATAGTCATTTAACCTGGAACATAGTTGTGAAGCTTATAGTTCAAAGTGTAGGTTTAAAACCTTTGGATTTAGGGTCTGGGGATATGGCTCAGTGGATAAAGCATTTGCTGAGCAAGGATGAGGACCATAGCTTGGATCTCTGACACTAATAATAATGATAATGATACTATTACCAATAATAATAATAATTTCTAGAAGCTGAGCAGGCATCAAAATATCTGACATCAAACTCTGTCCTCCATACATGCACACAGAAGTACCCACACACATGTTCACCATTCTCCTAGTATTTACTATCAAAAACTGAATTCTAGACAGCATGGCTATGGAGAGTGAGAACCTGTCTTAAAAAAAAAAAAAAGTGTAGAGACAGTATGAAGGCCAAAAGAAGTAAAGAAATGCTCGGGTTGGAGAGATGGCTCAGCGGTTAAGAGCACCGTCTGCTCTTCCAGAGGACCCGGGTTCAATTCCAAGCACCCACATGGCAGCTAACAACTGTCTCTAGTTCCAGTTCCAGGCAAACACCAAGGCAAATAAATAAATAAATAAAGTTAAAAAAAAAAAAGAAACGCTCATAGAGATGGTGGAAAAGTATTTAAAATAGAGTAAAGACGTAGTCTCTCATACCCTATTGGCAGAGAGCTTTAGGGTTAATGAAACACTTTAGTATACAAAGCACAAGACATCTTCTGAAAATACATTTCATGTCAAAGTCTGTGGTACTTCCAAAACTGTCGCTTTCCCTTCTGTCATCTAACTATGAGAAAATAACCAATATTTTCTGTTTTCTTATTTGTGTAAAGTAGATTCTATTTCCGACACAAAGACTATGATACTGATGTTCATTGCCATACATTTGTTCTTTAAAATCACGGGGAAGCACATGTCTCCTTTTCCTGTCATCATTACTTCAGCATCTCCATTTGCTATTATTTGTGTTAAACTGTGGTAAAGATCACTTTGAGACATAACCAAGGCTATGCACCCCAGCACTCTCTTCCTTGTCTCAATCCTCTAGAGTCTTGCTTAGAAAACTTACGGCTATCTGAAATGTGGATAGTTTGTTCCATACTTGTAAAAGATTCTCAGTATTGCTGGAGTAAGACATGAGCATATTCCAAAACACATTGTCTCCATATGAAGCTTTTTATAAAAAAAATTTATTTATTTATTTTTATTTTATGTACAGTGGTGTTTTACCCTGAAGCTAGAGTTACAGACAGTTGTGAACTGCTATGTGGGTGCCGGAAGAGCACTCAGTGAACCACCTGTTCAGTCCCCATCTGAAGCTTTTAAAGAACATTTCTTTGCATGATTTAACATGGCCCGTTGGCCTTCTTTTCATTACCCTTACAGCAGAGTTGTCAGTCTTTAGGTTACCTCTGTTCTGGCCTTTTCCTCTACCTCCCCTACCTACCCATTCTTGAAGCAGAGTTATGGGGGACATGGGTAAACAAGGAAACCCAAAGCAGGCTCTCTGAGATGGCTGCTTCTTGCTTCCAGAAGACTATGGGAGGAGAAACACAGGGGTAGGTTTCTAGGACCAGTAGTGGGAAGGGAAGGTCATTGGGGTTCTGTAAGATACCTAAGCCAGCATCTGTTTAATAGAGTTTAGCCTTAGACTTCACCAATCCTGAATGTAAAAAGTTGTTACTTCTTTTCTCCATGGTGTGCTCTTCTTTCTGTCTTTCCTGGCCTTGTGAGCACCAAGGAAGGCACTCCATTCCCCTAGACAACCACAGGACAATCTGATCCTGACCACATTGGCTATCATGACCTTGACCTCTTAGATCCTTTGAAAAGGGATCTTTTCATTCCAGAGCCTAGGACATAAATAGTCTTTTATCTGGATACCATTTCTCTTTAGGCGGCTTTTCTTATTCAGGAATCCTCAAGCTTAATTCTCCTAGAGGAGCCCCAGCTGTCCCCCACCAACCCTACATGAAGGAAGCAGCTACACTATTTGTTGGAGGTCCCCACAGTACTCTGCCCTTCTTCAGAACAGTCATGTTGGCCCTTCTGTGTTCAGTTTGGTTTACCTTGGATTGTAGCTCCACAGCACTAGATTTTGTTCCTCTTGTATGGAGTGTAGTCATTGTCCTGGCAAAGTGGCTGGAATTCCATGTTCAATAGTGTTCCTCAAATCAGTTAACTTAAAAGATGTTATAGAAATTTGGATCATGACTTTTATGGACATGCTTAATTGTTCTTATCACTTTATTGGGTATGTTCTCTAGAGGAAATCCCTAAACAATTAGAAGGAACTCTACGTGGCCCTCCATCCTTGTGGGTAATTGAAATCTACTCTTATGCTTAACAAAATGAAAATTTTAAAATTTACTTAGACACTGAGTAAAGAGAACTCATACAAATTCAGGCTATTTATTTTCCAGCAAAATTTCATCCTTCTGTATAGAAAAAAAAAAAACAAGTGTTGAAAGTTTTATTTTTAAATTTAACTTTGTTTCTAATTTGGAATTGTCTCAAGCAGTTTATTACATAGTAGGAGAAAGATATACACTCCCCCCACCCTGGAAAACAAGAGGAAAGGCCATCAGTTAATGAGAAAATAATACAGAAAGTTGAGGTTTAAGATGTAAAGAACCCGGAGTGGTGGTTTTCCTTTGTAATTCCAGTACTGGCCTAAAGTAGGACCACCAGACATTCCAAGCCAGCCTGGGCTACCAACTGAGAACATATGTCAATAAAAATAAAACAAAACAAAAAAAATGAAAATAAAGGGCCAACAAAATAGCTTGGTGAATAAAAGGATCTGTCACAAAAGCCTGGTGGCCTGAATTTAATACCTGAAACATACATAAAGAGAGATAAAGGCGATATTGAGATAATCAATTTTGTAGTTGTTCTCTGACATCATATCCACTCACACACATTATGCATTCACATGCACATTAATATTTTAATAATATATTTAATCACAAAGAAACTTGCACCAGGGCCTATGATGAAAAGTTCAAGAATCTATTTTTCACCAGGAAAATGTTAGTAAGTTCTAGCATTATTATTTTTTCTTTCATAATGGGATAAAGATAATAAATTGATGTAAGATTCTTGAAAAGTTACTTCAGATTTCAAAGCAAATGGGATAATTAAATTAAATTTCTGGAGGCAAACTATCCAATCACAGTAACATATAGTATCTGAGCATCCCTGGCACTTGATAGAAGTCTATCAAATGTTGCTACTCTTATTGTATACACAAAATGAAAAAGAATTTACATACTCTTGTCAATGTAGGTTTGTTTTTAACAAGAACAAACAGGAAATGATGTAGAACTTTATTGGAAGAGATGGAGGTAAAGGGTATCCTGCCCCAAGTCAGTTATGTCATATAGCCAAGGATAAACTGTTGAGAGAAAGACCAGCTTTCATCTACTGGTGGGGGAATGTCTCAGCTCATTAGCTGTTTCCTGTTACGAGAGGAGATGAAGAGCTGTCAGAAAGCTGAAGAGGGAAAGGGAACTTGACAGGAGCTAACCCAGCTAGCCTGGGCTAGTAGTGCATCCCAGGTCTCCCACGGTCCTGTGCTCGGCTGAGATGTCTCTGTCATGCTCTTCCAAGTCACCCAATCCTTTGTTCAAGAAGACATACACGGTTTTAGTTCTTTAGTACATGGTCCTGTGGTTGGACCAAGTCTATAGGAGATGACAAGTATTGGAAAGCAATATTTTCTCACTGTACACAACAGTGTACATTAGCTGTAGAGAGAAGGTGGGGTTAAGTTTAGGTAAACATTAAGAGTCCTCTAGTTTAAGGAATTAAAGCACAGAGGGCAATTAAGTAGATATGAGTTCAGGATGTGAAGAGAATGTCTGATTGAAAAATGCCTAGATAGAATTTTCTTCTCTTCCAAGACAAATACCTAAGTCTGGCATGTGGTCCATGAAAACCCTGTCTGCAAAACAAAACTATAAAACAGATAATTCTACCTAAACCACAATTTTACCTCTGGGAACATCTATCTGTGCATATCCTGCTGCTAAGGGGAAGTGTGCTGAAAGAATCTAGAGATTATTTATTTGTTCTTTCATTGAATCTTTAAATATGTATTAGAGATTCCATTGTATTAGGAATGTGCTAGTGGCTGGTGTGCTAGTGCTAAGCAACCATCTTGCTCTTAGTGCTTAAAGTTTAGAGAATTAAGTTAAGGAGTGGTAGTCTCTTAAGTAATAATGCTACAGCAACGATCATTGGAGTCATTCCACTTTAAGATGAAATACAGACATGCAATCAAGATAATCTTCTAAGTGTCCCAGCCCACTGAGAAAAGAATCCACTACAAAGTCTTTCAGGATGAAATGTTGGGAGTTTTATTTTCAAATTTTATTTCCTATTCAGAAGAGGAAAATATACAATTAAATTTTCAAGAAGGTAGCAATTTTCACTGTTGAAGTGCCATACACTAAAATGTACCCAGAAATCACAAAATACAAAGTATTACTGTGAAATAGGTGTGTATAGAAAATGGTGAAAATATAATAAAATGTTAGTAGCAGTTATTTCTGCTATAGACTTTCTCTGGGTAACTTTTACTCCATATATCTTTTGGTGTGTCTCACTATTTTAAATAATTGATTTTATCTTGGGTTTGATGTTGTTATTTTGTTGAGACATGGTGGTAAACTCACACTTCCCAAATAAAAAAAAATGAGGATATGACTGCTCCTAGGTATGATTACTTGTAGGTTTATTGTAGACGTGAGGGTGAGTACTACCAGAGGTGTCTGGGAGGGTCCAAACTGAACATGGCCAGCAGACTACACCAGGCTATGAGAGGAGAGAGGAGGAAGATGGGGGTGGGGCGCGAGGATGACCAAGAGAGATCCAGGAGCGGGCTAGCTAGGAGCCAAGAGGGTTCATAGCCAAATGGCTGAGTTCTATAGGAAGCTGAAGCTGGGGAAGCCTGGCCCCTGGGCTAGAGAGATTTAGAGTAGGGGGCGGGGTGAGAAGTGCTGGGAGGGGCCACAGGTACCAAGGCTCCTTCCAGGCAGAGCCCTAACATTCCTGTCTCAGCTCTCCTCAGGCCACCGTGGTCTGCTTCAGTTTTGCTTTGCTGCTGCTACTGCCATTAACAATGTCCATTTGTGAAGCTGGGGCTCCAATCCCGAGCCTCATGCATGCTAGACAAATATTTATCACTGATCTATACCTCAGCCATGTTTCTTTCTTTTTTTAAAAAATTTATTTGCCTTGGTGTTTGCTGGAACTGGGAACTGGAACTGCAGACAGTTGTGAGCTGCCATGTGGAATTAAACCCCCGTCCTCTGGAAGAGCAGTCAGTGCTCTTAACCACTGAGCCATCTCTCCAGCCCCCTATTTATTTATTTCTAAATGCCTGGACTATCTGCTATGTTACAGAAGACTGGAAGTAACCTGGGAATTGGAAAGAAGTCCAATTAAAACTAACAGTTTTTTATTTGTTTGTTTGTTTGTTTAATATAAGATGATGCCCCGTAGTTCGAATGCATGTCCAGCATTGATACTTACAGGGTGATTTTTTTTTATTACACTATTGCTGACCAACAGTCTTTGGTGATTTGGGATTCACTTCTGAGAATCATCACAGGGTAAGATTTACAAGACAGTGGTTGCTGCCTTTATCTCTTCTCCTCAACTTTCAGGCACACACTAGCCTCTCCTAAAATATGAACTTCTTTGTTTCCCTGGAATATAACTAGTCAGAAAACCCAATACTTGCTTGTTGTTTATCCATTTTTATTATTCAGAAAGAAAATAAGTGAAGGACATGGTGGCAGGCATAAGCCTTTAATCCCAGTACTCAAGAGACCTCTGAGGACAAGGCTAACCTGGTCTACAGAGCAAGGTCCAGAGAAAACTAAAACAAGAGAGAGAGAGAGAGAGAGAGAGAGAGAGAGAGAGAGAGAGAGTCTGGAGGAAGAGAAAGCAGACAGGTAAGGATAGAGACAAGCCTTCTCATTGGTAGGCCACCCTCGCTTGTAGGTTGTATGCTTTGTGTCTGTGTGATTGTGCATTTACATGAACACCCATGGTCTATCACTTTTATTTTTTTATTAAATTTTATTAAAACTATTATTTTTATTAAATTCTACCAGTTTATTTCCTTGAGATTGGGTCTCTCTGAACCCGGAACTAGCAAGCCTCAAAGATCTGCCTGTTCTCCATTCCCTCCATAGTGCTGGGGTTTCACTAAGTCTGTGTGCCTTTTACACTTAGTGCTGGGGATTCAGTCTCCAGTCCTCATGTTCGGCAAGTGCCCTTACCCATGGGGCACTCTCCTAGCCCCACCTATCATTGTTAACCTACTTTTCCTCAGAGGTTTTAAGTCCCAGGATCCACTATCTTCCTGAGAGTCAGAAGCAACTCTGGTCTACAGGGCACACTTGCAGATTTATCCATCTCTAGCTCTGAGTGGGGCATTCCTAGTTCTTTGGTGTAATCTGTGGTAATGATGCTTCCATGGAAGACCCAATTCAAGGAGCCCCACATACTCCTCAAGGACCAGCTCAGCTGAGGCAGCACACAGCAAGGACAGTTAGGACTGGGAAAGCAAAAGAGCTTGACTCTGCAACCCGGCTTAAATTTCTTGCCAGCAGAGTTAAGAATTTCAAACAGTTTATAAAATTTGCTCCAAAGGTTGCCTGCAGAGACAATATTCTCTTTATTTAAGAATATCCCATCATGCTATCTTTTTTATTTACTTAGTTTTACACAGGGTCTCCTGTAGCCCAGGCTGGCCTGGAACATAGTGTAGTTGAAGATGACCATGAACTTTTTAAATTTACATTGGGGGGGGGGGACCAAAGGACAACTTCCAGGAACACATTCTACTCTGTCACTAGGTGGGTCCCAGGAACCAAACACAAATTGTTAAGCTTATTGTCAAATACCTTTACCCTGTGAGCCACCTTGGTGGCCCAATCTTGAACTTTTGAATCTCCGGCCTCCATTCCCAAATCCTGGGATTGCAAGCATTTACCACAATGCCTGGAGGTATTTCCAATAGGGATGCTAATCTAACAGTGGATGATCCTTGAGAATTGAGCAAGCATGGCTGGAGTATGGCCTTCCTCCTTTCCCAGATGTGTGTCTTCAGAGTTCTGGATATCTCAGAAGGTTATAAATTTCACTTGCAGTAAAACTGTAATTTAATCTGAAGTAACCCTTGTGACCTTTCTCCTTATCATGTAACCTTGCCCAAGGCTCCTTAAGAACCACCCTTAGAAATCTTTAGAGGTGTGGCTTGAGAAGCCACCAGAATCCTAAAAATGACTACTGTAAGGACACTTCAGTGAGATCGTTTTGAGCCTATGTCTACTCTTGATGTGTACTATCCTTTCCTTCAGTGCTTCTTCTTATTAATCCCTGTGATTACGTCTATATTAACATTTCTTCTAATACCAACTCTGCTTCACACTGACTCATCCTGAGATGGTTTTTTCTACTGAAAAGTCAATTGCCTGGCTTCACTTTAGTACAGGTCTCTGCACAGAACTCCTCAGGCTACTACAGGTATCAGGGTGAAACTGTGTCTCCTGCCCCCTCTCCTGCTGCTGAAATCACTATTTAAAAGATTAATATTCTCCCAACCTAGTCTACAGAGTGAGTTTCCAGACAGCCAGGACTGGTAAAACAAAACAAAATAAAAAAAACCTGCCTCAAACAAAACAAAACAAAAACAAGAGACCCATATTCTCCAAAGCAAAATAGCTCAGGCTGGCAATTTTGCTTCTTCCTTGGGAGTATTGAAATTGCAGATATGGTGTGGGATGCTTGGTATATATAGTTAGCAGGATAGAACTTTTATAAGTTAAAAAATTGCATTCTGAGATTTTAATATTTATCAGTACTTATAAAGAAGGTTTATCAGTATTAATAGCTTTGCTTTATACTATTTTCCTGATACATAACTTTGTCAGAGGGCTCCTGCAGGTGGTCATGGAAGGCAGGAAAGTAAACAGTGGAGAGATGAGAATGTAAACTCTGCTCAGATTGCCTTCATCAACCTGGATCAAGACTTCAGGGAGTCTGATGGCAGGCTGTTTATTCCCAACAAAAACACAGTATAATTTAGGGGGAAAAAAGCTTCCTGGTGTAATACAATCCTCAGTGCACAAGGAAGTGTAATTACAAAGAAACTTGTCATTTCTTCCAAGAATGTGGGTTTGAGAGATAGGCTATCTGTACTAGCTTTAAGGTCTGTCTGGCCTGGGCTCAGTCATACAGATAGTGAAGAGGCCATTTGGGCTATTAGCTACTTCTTGTCCTGGTTGTGGGAGCTTGGGGAGCCCCTGGCAGTATAGATAATGTAAGAGCCATTTAGACTATTAGGTATCTCCAGTCCTATTTGTGGGAGCTTGGGGAGCCCCTGGCTGTAAGGGCCATTCAGATTACTTGCCATCTCCAGTTCTGGTTGTAGGAGCTTGATATGGTCTGGCTCAACGGATAACGCACATCACCTGACTATTAATCACCTGGCCCAATTCCCCAGTTTCTGGATGGAAGAACAGGTTTTACATTTTTTTTTTTTCCATTGGAAAGACAATTCTGCATGCTTAGCATCTCTGGTTGCTCTGGAGACCTCTAGGGGAGAGGACCTTCCTGCTGTGCTCCCAACACTTTTGTTTCACATGTTCTTTGTAGAACTTTCCCATGTACTGTTTTCTTTATTCCCTTTATAACCACCTCTTTTATAAACAGCTTATAGCTGGGCCGTTATTCCATTTAAATCCTGACACTTTCTGTTTATAACGAATTCACAGAGCTACTAGGCATCTGAGGTGAAATGTACTATTTTCCATCACGTACTTCGGTTTGTTTGTTTGTTTACTCATTTTTTATTTGTCTTCTTTCAGACAAGGATTTACAATACAGCCCTGGCTGCCATAAAATTCTTTATCTAGACCAGGCTGCCCTCACACTCACAGAGATTCACCTGCCCCTGCCTCCTAATCAATAGAATTGAATATGTGCACCACTGTGCCTGTTTTTTTCATGTACTTTTGATTTTTTTATTTGTAACTTTTTTTTGTTTTGCTTGATAACTAGAAAATTCCATTTTACTTTACTTCTGCTGAATTGAACCTTGTACATTCTACTTTTAATTAAACTTTTATTATTATGAGCAAGTGCATGTGTGGAGATCAGAGGACAATCCCTGGAAATCTATTCTCTCCTTTCACCAAGGGCTCAGACTCAGAAGACAGAGCTCCTTTACTCAACAAGGCACCTCACTGGCCCCGAGATTACATTTTGTTTATAGTTTTAAAGGCTACCTGTCAGTTTCTGATAAGCATACCTAATTATTTCTTTTCTTCATAGTTTGGAAAATAGAAAAAATAGCTATCTTCCCACCCCCAAAAGGTATGTTTTAACTGCTTGATGTATTAGTTATTTTTATCTAGAAGTTGATTCCATATTTGTAGGAGCATAAAACCACTATACAAGCAGTGAGTTCAATTTATAAGCATAATTTATTCATTTTTATGTTAAGTATTTATCTATATTAATATTTTATGCTAAATTCATTTTTCTTATTGGAACATACACTTTAGTTTTAAAAAAATTAGCTGTAGAGATAGCTTAGCAGTTAAGAGTACTTGCTGTTCTTCCAGAGGAATGGAATTCAATTCTCAGCATCCCTCTTGGTCATATATAAATATATAATTCTGAGAACCTTAGAAAATTCTTTGTATCATCTCTGCTTATTGCTTCTGAGCAAGAAACAACCATGTTATTGGGTTCACAGATCCACTATGAATTTCAATAGGTATAGTTTGCCTCCATTTCACAGTATCCAGGGTGTCACCAGGGAAGACTTTAATTGCTGGGGAGTTTTTAAAAGACAAGGGTAGAGTGACAAGGGGTGAATTGAAATACTGTCATGTGACTTTTCTAAGTGGTTTGGGTCTCAACATAATGGCTTCAGGGTAATTGGATTTCATACAAGGTAGCTCGGAGATCCAGCAGAGACTATTCCAGCAAACATAGCTTTCATGGACTTTTGACCTCTCTCCTCATGAGTCATAGGGTGTTCTTTTCACTCAGTCCAAGCTCACTCAAACTCAAGAATGAAGAAGAGCTTGGCCCAACAGTTACTGTGAGGAGAATTTGTGGGTATAATTTAAGACTATCACAGTATGTCATCTCTTTAATTTAATGGAGGATTCTGGCTTTTTAAAAAGATAGGTCTCAGTCTGTAGTTCTAGCTGGCCTGCAGCTTGCTATGTAGATTGGGCTGACTTGAATTCATAGAGATCTGCTTGCTTCTGTCTATTGCATGAATTCTATTTGGTATAATAAAAACACTGAGCCAGATATTGGAGAAAAGCTGAAATATCAGAGAGATAGAAAAACAAGCCACAGCCAGTTCTCATCAAGCCAAACTCCTCAGGCTGACAAGGGTAGATCCTGTCTCCATGAACCCTCAGCCTGAAGGTATCTTAGCCCTCAACCAACAGGGAAAGCAGGTGAGGGGAAGAACTTCTGCCTTCTCCAGCTTTATCTCAATTCCTGGTTCAAAATTTTAGTGCTAGGATTAAAGGTGTGTGCCACCACCACTTGGCTCTGTTTGTCATTGAATTTACAGGGATCCAGAGGACCTCAGCCTCCAAAGTGCTAGGATTAAAGGCATGGGTCACCACTCCCTGAACTTCATGGCTTGGCTCTGTGAGTGGCTCTGTCCGCTGCTATTTCAGGCTTTCTGTATCAAATATACAATACATCACATCTATCTCCCAAGTGCTGGGATCAAAGGTGTGCATCACCACACCTAGGGTTGTGTGTGTGTTTGTGGGTTTTTGTTTTGTTTTGTTTCAGGTTCTCACTCTAGCCCAAGCTGGCCTAGAATTCACTGTGTAGCCCTGGCTGGCCTCAGACTGTTGACATTTTTCCTGCCTAAGCTTCTTAAATGTTACGATTTCAGGTGTTGGCTATCATATGCAAGTTCAAGGTTAGCCTAGGCTCTGGGATACTTGAGATCTTGTCTCAAAAATTAAAGAAAATAAGGAGAAAATAAAACTATAAAATGCCCTGTAGATGGCTATACACACACACACACACACACACACTTAACTACAATTTTAAAAATGAATTTTACTTTCAAGCACATTCTCTGCCACCCCCTCACCTCCTCTTCAGAAAGTGTAGTTTTACTGGAGCTGAAGATGACCTTGAACCTCTGATCCTCTTGTCCCCACCTTCTGGGTGCCAAGATCACAAGTCTATACCACAACGCCTTTAGTGCCTAAACTTAAGGGCACATGAGGCAAATCTTTCTTTACTAACATCAGACTATAAATTCCAGTTTCTGTATTTAAGAGAAAAAGACTTTCTGAAGCTCATTTTAGCCCCAACACAAAAGCTGGAAACCAGTTATATCAACTTCAGTAAAAAAATATAAAGTAATAAATATATCAGGAACAAATAGTTTACCACAAATGTAGAAACAGTCCTGCAATTCCTAAGAATTGTCTAAGCTATCTTACTATCAGACTGAGGAGGAACCCACAGCATCTCTCAGTTGGTAGAAATAAAGAATTATGAGTTGGTGAGATGGCTCAGTGAGTAAAGGCACCTTCCCCCAAGCCTGTCAGCATGAGTTTGATCCCTAGGACCCCAAGGCAGAAGGAGAGAATTGACTCCCCTAAGTCATCCTCCCAGCTGTCCCCCATTGTCCCCAAACACAAAAATGTAAACAAAAATTTAAAGAAGCAAAACAATAAAGACCTAAGAATCATAATACAAATGAAAATCTCTTGGCCATCTTGGTAGAGCAATGTATGAAGAGTTTAAAAACCAGCATAAATAGGCTTTAGAATAATTTCTGCTAGAAGCAGGAATACAAGCTTGCTGTGGCCTGTGCAAATGTGATACCTCAAGTTCTACTCTCGTTACTCAAGGGGAAAAAAAGCTACTAGAAAATAAACAAGAAAACATGAAAAATGTGTGCAGATAATATCATTCCTTACAAGAAATTCAACAAGAAAAATAACTATCTTAGCATTCTTGCTAAATGTGGGATCACTATGAAAAAATCAGTAGCAGTTCTTCATTCCTTAATAACAAGAAACTCATACACCTGCATCAAAGGTCATTACAACCACAACACAAACAATCTTAGACTCTTACAACCTAACCAACAAGGTGCAAAACCTTCGTGAAAAATATTTTGAGTATCAAAAGGCAAAAATGGGACTAGAATAGAAAGTACATAATGTTAAAATTAGAATAGAAATCAATAGGGTAAGGATTATAATTCTTCATTGCTCACTATGTTTTCGAAATCTCAATAAGATTTTTTTGTGTGGAACTTGATAAGCTGACACTAAAGTCACTTACACAGAGAACTGGTCTAAGAGAAGCCAAAACAATTCTTTTTTTTTTTTAAACACTTTTATTTATTTATCTTGTTGTTTGCCTGGAACTGGAACTACAGACAATTGTGAGCTGCCATGTGGGTGCTGGGAATCGAACCCGGGTCCTCTGGAAGAGCAGACGGTGCTCTTAACCGCTGAGCCATCTCTCCAGCCCTCAAAACAATTCTCAAAAGGGAATTAAATGCAGTTTGCTCCCCTTCTTTCAAGGAAGGGTGCTCATTGTAGAATTAAAGTAATTAGACCCTGCCATATACCGACTTTTAAAAAGAGAAAACAAAGGAAGACATGTGAATATGGGGCTCGATATTTGATAAAGTGGGTTCAGGACATATTGACTTACTGTCCTAAAAAGAAAGAGAAAAAGAAAAAAAAAAACTACACTGGTATCTCTTATCTCATGAAATATGAGTTTTCATACCTAGTAATTTCAAACTGATTTCAGGATCCCTTTTTGCTAAAAAGCCCCACAACTGTTTGATTATGTGAATTATATCCATGAATCTTTATTATATTAGAAGTTAAAACAGATTTATAAATCATATGATGAGATAACACACATTTCATTAGTCATCAGAATGATGGCATCATTACATGTTGTTAAGCCTCTGAAAGAGTTCATGGCTCATAAAGAAATCAGAATGGAAGGGACAGTATTTTAATAACATAAAAATGCCTTTGACCATGCAAAAGGGTTTGGGGAGTCGAAATTTCTCCATATTACAACTTAAAAACAACATCTACAAATTAAAAGCTAAATAAATGTCTAATCCTAAAAAAAAATACAGCTTTGTTAACTACTAGAATAAACTTTGAGAGAACACAGTGAGACCATAAGGAAAGTAAGAATCCTCAAATATGACATCAAGAACACAAATTATAAAGGAATGGCAAATAAATCTGAACACCATAAGTTTAGTACTTTTGTTTGACAAAATATCTCAAAAGCATATTTAAAAGGAAAACTAAAATCTGAAAGAGGTTGATTCTAACATACATGTACTTTTCTGAGGTTGTGATAAAACATGACCAAGATCATCTTAGGGAAGAAGGAGTTTACTTTGGTTTTTGGTTCCAGAGGCACAGAGTGTCCATAATAGCCAAGAAGGCATGGCAGGAATCTGGAGCTGGCTGATCACATCTATATACAGGAAACAGAGAGAAAGTGCAAGAAGTAGGGCATGGCCATAAATGCCCAAAGTTGCTCCCCAGTGACATACTTTGTCCAGCAATGCTGCTCCTCCTAAAGGTTTCATTATCTCCCCTAATCAGGGACTAAGTGTTCAAATACACAAGCCCAGAGGGGATTGTTTTCATTCAAACCACCACAATTGACCTCCTGGCCTTCATGGCCACCTCATGATGCAGGATGCATTTAGTCCAACTTAAAAACTCCTGAGAATATTCAAGCCTCCACATTGTTCAAAGGTCCAAGGTCTCTTTGGAGACTCAAGGCAATCTCTTTAACTGTGACCCTTTGTAAGATAAAAAAGAAAAAACAAAATCAGTTATATACTTCCAACATAAAATGGCATAGAATATACACTTCCCACTCCAAATGGGAAGATAGAAGCATGATTAGGTGGAAGCCCCACCTCTCTCTCCTCAAGCAGCAGCCCCTCCCCTAGAGCTGCCCTCCAGTTCCAGATGCCTGCCCCTGAGGAACCAGTCCCTCCCTGGGCTGCTCAAGACCACAACTACAGGTTACTTCAGGCCCAGTAGCCATATTTGCCTTGTGTCTCTTCCTCCGTCTTTCCAAGGGTCACCCAGGATTGCTTTGCTCTGTTCATTAAACCTGGATTTATTAATTCCATTTGATTGGTTTATTGCATCAGTGTTGGCGGGAACTCAGCAACCTGTTTAAAACTTATCAAGGCACAGTAAGGAAACACTGTACTGAAGCTAACCCAGAATCCAGCAAATCCTATAGCTCCATGTCTAACTAATATCTAGGGGCTTCAGTTTCAAAAATCTTAAATGGCCCCATCCCTCTGGCTTTGTTGCTTGTTCTTGAACTGGTTCTGCATCCAGCATGTAGCTCTCCTTGATAACTATCTCATTGCTCCAGCATCTCCCCATTTAGGGATGTTCATGGAACCTAGACTTCACCTTCAGAGATTCATGCAATGGCATCTCAGTGCCTACTCACAATGACTCCAGCACTGTATGTACTTCTTGGCCTCAGCAGCTCTCTGAAACCTCAGAGGAAGCATCTATAACCTAATGCCCCATCTTTCATAAATCTGAAACCAGTACCACATGGATCATACTGACTGTCAGCCTGGGATGGACTCTGGCTTCCTTGGACCACAGTTGCAGAACCTATTGTAGCATTCTAGGAGCAGGGAACCCCTTGGGCTATTTTATTTCACAAACTGAAGCCTTTTCCCTAATGCTGCTAATCTCCTCAACAATTGCAGTCTTTTGTGCTTTATGTTGTGTTTGCAACATTAAGAAGTTTCCTAATGCTCTTTTCTGAGCTCTTTTTAAAACTCCTCTCTTTCTCTCTCTCTCTCTCTCTCTGTCTCTCTCTCTGTCTCTGTCTCTCTCTCTCTCTGTCTCTCTCTCTGTCTCTGTCTCTCTCTCTCTCTGTCTCTCTCTCTCTCTCTCTCTCTCTCACACACACACACACACACACACACACACTGTAATTAGAAATAACCATGCCACAGTGTTTCTAGAAGAACAGTGGAAGGAAGATGAAAAGTTCTCATCTAGCCCTACAAAGAAGTTAACATTTAGACATTTATCATAGGGCTTCCTGGGTAGTCAGAGTCACCATGGGGACACTAAGCATTTAGGAGAAATGAAAGAAAAGACACAGTGTAAACAGGGTGTCAGATAGACAAATTTATGAAGCACACTCTGACTTAGAGCCAAGTGAAGCTTTACAATGAAATTCTAGAAAGGTCAAAACTCACAGTGATTGAATCCTAGGGCTCTGGGTATTTCAGTGTGTGTGTGTGTGTGTGGGGAGTGCTGTCATAATAGTGTGCTAATATTAAACTATATATATACATATATATGTAATCTACTCCAAATATAATTGATTGATATTCTAAAAATACTAGTGTTTTGTAGGATGAGTAATGTTGCTAACATAATGTATGTTCCCAGGAGTGCATAAATTAAGTAGTAGTTCAAGTAGGCTTTCCTCTTTTTGGTGATATTTCAGAAAATCTTAACACAGAAATGTGTACTTCCCCAATGGGAACAATATGCAGTGTACTTGAAATTATCTTCCCAAAGGACTCTTTTATGACAACGTAGCTCAGACTGTTTGGCACACTGGGTTCACTGTACTTCCTGCTATGGCTTTCACCTCCCATTTCTTCCCAGAGAATCACTTTACCCTGCTCTGCCTGACTCCCTCAAGTGACACACACCCTGTAGGATGGTTCAAGCCTGGAAGATGCTGATGATGTGAAATGATGAAGAAACATTCATCCTAGGTCACTTTCAACACTGACAACCATACCTCAGTGCATGGGTACAAACAGGAGGCTCTGACTGTTGGTTTGAGGATTTGGGGAACAGAGTCTCACAGTATATCCCCAGGCTGGCCTTAGTCTTGGCTAAATCCTATGCCTTCCTAAGTAATTACAATGCATGACAAGACTCAGAACGGTGTCAGGTTAGAGCAGGCCTGCATGTTGCATCTCAGTGTCCTTCCAATACTGTGGTGTTCTCTGGGGTACTATCTTGCCTTTCTTAGGCCTCAAAATACAGTTTGGTCTTATGGTTTCCTGAGGGAGTTATATTGCTTTTTCTCATGCATCTTTCTGATTCCTTAAAGTTTTAAAAACATTGATGAGGATTAAATTTCACTAGAGTTAGAGGTTCTAGACAATAGAATGCTGATTTGAGAGCAAACAGTCTCTAATAGTGAGAGATGAAGCTGATCATGTGTCTGTGGTGGGGAAGGAGGTGTCTTAGTTTGCTATCTATTTCTGTGATAAAATATCATGATCAAAAACAACTTGAGGAAGAAGAAGTTTATTTCACCTCCTAGCGTTATAATTTATCATTGTCTTACTTAGGATTTTATTACTGTGAAGAGACATAGTGACCAACCACGGCAACTCCTAAAGAAAAACATTTAATTGGGGCTGGCTTACAGTTCAGAGGTTTAGTTCATTATCATCATGGTGGGACATGGCTATGTTCAGGCAGACATGGTACTGGAGAAGGAGCTGAGGGTTCTACATCTTAATCTGCAGGCAACAAAAAGAGACACATTGAGAATAACTTGAGCATAAAAGGCCTGAAAGCCCTTCTCCACAGAGATACACCAAGGCCGCACCTAATCTAACAAGGCCACACCTCCTAATAGTGCCACTCCCTGTGGGCCAAGCATTCAAACACTTAAGTCTATGAGGGCCATATCTATTCAAACCACACCAGTCATGAAGGGATGTCAGGGCAGGAACTCAAGGGAAGAATCTGGAAGCCAAAGCTGAGGCAGGGGCCATGGAAGAACACTATTGATTGGTTTGCTACTCATGGCTTGCTCACAACGCTTTCTTATGCAACCTAAGACCACCTGCCAAGGGTGACCCTACCCACAGTGAGCTGGTGTCCTGCCACACCAATCACTAACCAAGACAATACTCCCACAGACTTGCCCTACCAGCCAGTCATGACAGAGGGATTTTCTCAATTGAGGCTCCTCTTTTTAGATAATTCTAGCTTGTATCAAATTGACAAAAAACAAAACAAAACAAAAAAACCTGAGACAGGGTGAATTGTTTGTATGCATGTGTGTGCCTGTGCATATGTGTGTGTGTGTGTGTGTATAAATGTAGGCTTTCTTTAGCCTTAGTGTTCATCTCACTATTTTGTTCCATTAAAAAAAAAAAATCTTTAAAGAACTTGAAAAAAAATTAGTTTTCTTCCTTCTCTGGAAAGAATAGCAAGATACTGAATCATTTCCATGGCAGACATAGATCTTGGTTAGGTCTGTCTTTCTTGCTCATTCCCCTGGAGTTCACAGTGCACAGCTGCCTTACATCCAGACCCTGCTTTGTAGTCACTGTGGTCAGCTCACAGCTCCCTGCTTTTTCCTGTCCCTTTCTTCTTCCTTCTAGATCTTTCCCACTGTCATTGTCTCTCTTGTTTGAGACGTGGTCGCAGAAGGCAAACCTGAATTTGTGATTCCCCCCAGAGCTGGGATAACGGGTGTGTGTCACCCACCCAGCATCATCCTCTGAATTTGTGATTCCCCCCAGAGCTGGGATAACAGGCATGTGTCACCCACCCAGCATCATCCTCTTCTTCCTCCTTTTCTTCTCCCTACCCTTCCTCTTCCTTCTGTTCTTTTTCTTCTTCAGTAATAGACACTACATTAGATTCTCTCTAACATTTTCTACACCATCACTTCCCCATCATTACATTACCCCCATGTACTCCCTTCTCAATGAAGCTGGGTAAAAACAGAAGGGAGTACACTTGTCTCTGATCTACAAATGCTGCACAACGTGTATATGTGTATCTTATACAAAATGTTACCTTCTGTGCCCATGTTGTATGTCCAGCAGAGTACCTCCACACAGTCCTTTTGACTTGTTTAAAAAAACTGACAAACTGGTGGACCAGTAAGACATTTTTATTGATGCTCCTGCAACTAGTTCATTTAAAAAATTCATACCTCTATTTAATATCACAGCACAGAAAATGGACTCAGAGTTTCCCCCAAAGTAGTCATTAAGTTGTATATGATTAAAGCAAATGAACCAAATATCCAGGTATTGGTCAATTATGTGAGTAAAGCTTCCCATCTATCTTTCCCTGGCTAGATAAGCCGGACTCACATGAAAAGGGCCTTTTATGTCTTTCTTGTGCTGAGCATGATAAGAAAACCATTGCATGGGAACTAGGTCAGCTGCCTTCCGCTGTTATCGGTCATCAAAGCCTGTTTCTTAGCCTTAGAAGTTTCATGTCTATTAAATGGATTCCTCATTCTCTTCTCTCCAAGCCAGAAGGCTGTGAGCTAGTCATGCACATTCAGTCACATTTTATAGCACAATGTAGAAGGGGTAGGTTTATATAATTTTTCCAAATTATGGTTATTTTTGACCTGCATATCTTTTTTTTTAATTTTTTTTAAACTTTTTTTTTATTTATTTACTTATTTGCCTTGGTGTTTGCCTGGAACTGGAACTACAGACAGTTGTTAGCTGCCATGTGGGTGCTGGGAATCGAACCCGGGTCCTCTGGAAGAGCAGACAGTGCTCTTAACCGCTGAGCCATCTCTTCAGCCCCTGACCTGCATATCTAATTGTTTGCAGAACAAATACTTCGTATATAAATTATTCAAACATATAATCAGGCTGAGTCCAAGATTACAGAGTCAAAGGCAGGAAAATTCTCAAAAACAGAAAAGAACTTAGAGCATCAGGAGTTCAAGACCAACCTTGGCTATATGAGACCCTGTCTCAAAAACAAAACAAAATACCAAACAGTAACAAAAACAAAGAAAAAATAGACTTAAAGAAGAAAAAAAATCAGAAAATAATATAGTTTCAGCTGTGGTCTGAGTGTGAAATATTCCCCTACTGGTTCAACTTTTTGAACACTTGGTCTTCAGCCAATTGTGCTGTTTTAGAAAGAGAAGGAACCTTTGGGGTTAGGGTTCTTAACGTGTGGGTCCTGACCCCTGTGCGAGCCCACGTGGCCTGTTTACAGGGGTTGCCTAAGATCATCAGAAAACAAGGATATTTTCATTATGATTTATAACAGCAGCAAAAATACAGCAAATTTTATGTCTGGGGGTCATTACAGCTGGATTAAAGGAGCGCAGCATTAGGAGGACTGAGAAGCACTGCTTAGGAGATGTAACTTTGCTGTGGGCAGAAGGAGGGTACCTGGAGGCTGTATAGCTCAGTTTTATCTCATGTCTCATCTTTACTCTTTGACTGGGGGGTATACAGTGTCACCCACATCATGTTCCTCCCACCATGGTGAACTGTATTCCCCTCAAACTACCCGCTAAACAAACCAGCTAAAATTCCCTTTCCATGCTGCTTGTCGTGGATTCGGTCACAACCATGAGAAAGTGACTCATACTATTTCTGCTTATGTTTGGTCAGACTGAAATCAGGATCCAATGGTGACGACCATATCCTGTTGCCATGGAGATGATTGTGCTGTCACAAATTTAGTGCTGTGGTTTCACTGCGAAGAGAAACAGATGGTCTGGGAAAGAATGAAGGGTTGGAAGAAGGTAGAAGCATAAAATGAGAAGCAAAGACGACCTCCCTGTAGCTATACAAACGCCACTCAGCAAGAAAGAGCTCAACCAGATAAACCTGCAAAGCCTTAACTCAGATTCCTTAACTTAGCATGGAGTGCAGGTGAGAAGGGGAATAGGCTGCTGGGAGTCCACCGTATCCCACCGCCGACTTGCTACTGCCGCCCGCCGCCGTACTGACCTCTATATTGAAGGCAGAGGTGTGGCTAATGCTAGGACTCCTGGGAAGGCTTGTGTCTGCCATACATTTCAAGCAGCCTCATCTTTAGCATGTTTGTTTGCTGAAAATTAACAGTTCTAAGACACAGGCTCAGACAGCTGTGTTAGGGAACTCAGAGCCTACACTGTAGAGTCGGGTGCGCCATCTTGACCCTGACCCAATCCTGTATCTACCTTTGTACTCTAGAAACTGGTGTCCACTGGCCAGACAATGAAACTGGGATGTTCCAAAACTGACAACATGCTGCCTTTTAAAACTGTTAGCCCAGAATCTTTCAGTCATAATACTGTTCATTTAAAAAGTAAATAAATCCCTAAAGCTTATTGCCATGATATGAATATATGCCCCCCAAATTCCCGTGTTGAAATCTTTTAAAAATACATTTATTTTATGTGTATGTGTGCCTAGGTGTGTGCATGTGCACAGTATGTGTAGAGGAGTCCATGGAGGTCAGGAAAGGTGTTGGATCTTCTGGAGTTGCAGTTACAGATGTTGGGAGATGTGTGTGGGTGCGTGGAATCGGGCCCAAGTTTTCTGCAAGAGCAGCGAGTGCTTTCACTGTTGAGCTATTTCTCCAACCCTCCTGTGTTGAACTCTTTAATCTCCCTTCGCTTCCTCCCTGCTCCTCTCATCCTCATCCTCCCCTTTCTACCTCCTTCCCTCTTCCCTCTGTTCAAAGCCAACACACACGGGCACACACGTGTACTACTAACCTCTGTGTCCAAAACACCGTCTGTTTCCCCACGCTTGCTTTTGTCTTTAGGGAGTTTTCAAGGGCAGGTATAGTGCACACGCGCACACCTAACACAAACACACACACACACACACACACACACACACACACACTGGCCAGCTCTATTTCCTAGAGGATGAATTCCAGCTGCATCGGGCCATTCTCAGGAGAAAGGTGCCTCATTTCTTCCCATGTCCTGCAAGAGCAGAGAGCAAGGTGGTGAGAAGCCTGAGGATCGATGTTGCTGCTGAGGCATCCACTTACCACACAGCACTGGGAAATGGCCACCTTTTGGTAGCATATTTAACTTGGATTCACATTATGGCTCCTGCACTTTTTCCAGAGGGGCTGACAAAGCAAAAGGCTCATCATTTATTAATTATTATTTATTTATTAATTTATTTATTATCATCATTAATTATACTAAGTTTGATTACTTCAGAGTACCCTTTCAGTGCATTTATATAGGGAAATGAACTCTCTACTATGTATTAATGATGCCTCTGTATGTGATGAATTTGCCCAGATGATTCTGGAAATAATTTTACTGGCCTAAAGGAAGATTTAAAGCATTGTCAGCACAAATGGTCTGCTTTTTATCTCTATCAGGAAGTCCCCCTACCCTCTCTACCTTCTAACATCCCACAGCTGAGTGGGCAGCAGAGGCCTCAGCAGAGATGGGTAAGGGTCAGACCATTGCGGAGTGAGACAATGATGACCCTCCACAGCCAGTGCTGTGTTACTTTGTCATATGTCTCTGAGTTCTCTCTGGTGAGTCTCCAGCTGAAGTCCCTGAGGTACCAATGAGGCTGACACAGAAGGTTCTTCTTAAGCTGTCACGCTTGAGAACCAAGAGCTCTCAAAGGTAACAAGCAGGTGGAGACCCTCACTGGATTCCTAGTTCTGGGAAGTTTTCATTCTCAGTGGCATCCTGGAGCCTCCTGGGCCTTGGGCTCTGGGGGACCTAGCTAGCTAAGGCCCTGGCTGTTCTTTGCAGGGTGGTTGGATGATTTTAGGCAAACTATTCGAATTCTTGGAGTCTTTCCTCAGTTGGAGAACATGATGCTAATCCTTACAAAGCTCTCCTGGACACACAGAGGGAGAAAGAAAAAGTCAAAAAGCATCCAATTTTTCAGTCTCCCTGCAATTTCATTTTCCACCTCTGAAAACTTATTTCCTTGTATTAGTCTGGAGAGTAAAACAAGTCCCTATCTAGAGAAATGGAGGGAGAAAAAAATGCATGGCCACCTCACCTATGCAGGCTGATGGATGGTCAAGAAAACATTAACAGAATGCACCATAAAAGTGAGTCCCACAATGCCCCCTCCCCATCTGCTTTGTAAAAGAAAATCTTGGAATGTCTGAGTTTAACAGGTTCTAAGTACCTCTTTGCCTTCAGCTTAAATAACTGCAAACCATCTGTTTGTCTTAAGGCTGACAATATGTATAATAATATTGTGGACATCCAACATGCTGTCATGCTCTCTGTACCACCATTCGGCATCCAGCATCCATCTGAACAGAAGTTCAGAAATTTCTATGTGTGCCACACACATGCTGCTCACAATCTCAGAGTATCCTGGTTTATTGCATCCTCTTTAGACCGTCCTTCCTGAGAGTTGTGAGCAGAGTGGGATCTTGCTTCTTCTTGCATTTCTGTTCCTACCTAGCTCATCTCTAGACTCAGTTAACCAACAATAACTGCCACCTGGATTTGCTGGTAAAGATACAAGTTAAATGGCAGCTGACCTGATGGAAGGAGGGGTGGGGCGGGAGGCACCTTAAGGAGGTGCTTTCATCTTAATTCTGAGGTCTGGCACAGATGCATGGGTATGTATGGTTGTGCCTGTTTGTCACAGGCTATCTTTCTTTTGCCTGACCAGACAGAGCCTTCCAGACAGAGGAATAAGAAAGAGAGTCGACTTTTTTATTTGGTTTTTCTAAATAGCTGATTGTTATCCTTCTCTCCTCCAAATCACATTTGGATGGCTATTTGTTTCTGACACAGAACTGGTGGGAACTCTTGTGTGATTTTTCCTCAGGAGATGAGAACAAATGTTTACTCACCCAAGGCACTGACAACAAGCAATTTCATCAAAGGCCAACTTGGTGAACTAATGAGCTTATTGGGATTGCTTACAGAGTACAGAATCATGGATGACTCAAAAGCAGCTACATTACTAAAGGCCCACCTCGAGAAAGCCAAATCCCATGAGCTCTTCTAAATGCCTCACAGGCAGTCCCACAGGTGAGCACTCTTCCCAGCCATCATAGCTGCTTACACAACCTTCAGTAATGGGTTTGTGAATCATTTAAGTTTTAGGAACTTTCTGAGATTTGTGAGTTGTTTATTTTCAGAGCTTGCTAAATTCTGTTTGCTTCCTAATCCTCAGCAAGCCTCCCTATAGGTTATAAATTTAAATTCAGAGGAAATTGTTACACAAAAGGATCATCTTGCTCTCTCCTCCCCAAAAAAGGGTCCTCATTGCACCATAATTTAAGTAGGAATGACCAAGATGATAAGTGTAAGAACTACAAGGAAGCCATGTGGAAGGTGACCAGGTCCTTTGCAAAGAAGGTATTCCATTCACCATGAATGACAAACCAAGTCAGCAAAGGATGTTTGTCTTATTTAGGTAAATAGGGGTTGGAGCCAGGCTTAATCTCACTTTACCCTAGTTTCCTCTTTAATGAGTCAAGAAGTTTCCAGTTATATTTTCATGCAGAAAGTTGCCAGTATAGGGCATCAATCACTTACCCTCTTGGACTATTTGTACAGTGCCAATGTTTTATTCATCCAACGCAAAAATTGTCTTTACTTGGATTCCAAGTACCAAACGCTGGTCATTAATATTTGTATGATAAGCATTTTTACCAAATGAGCCATCTTACCTGCCCCATCTTGTTAATAATAGTAACTTATTCCTAACTCAAAATCAACTCTTCTATTGTCATGTGGAACCCTAAGATGTTCTGATCATCTTCTCACTCTTTCCAGCCATTTCTCTGACCTTATATGATCCATTCTTCCAGACATCTCCATTCCCTGGCCCTGAAGCACATACACAGTGCACATATGCACAAACACTATAATTCTTTTACTCATTATCCTAATTCCTGTTGATTTCTTATTCATCACATTTTACATTTTCAAAATAACTCTTTTCATTTTTATCTTTCCTGTATAAAAAGAAATTGCGGTAGACACAGCAATCAAGGGGGTGTGTCAGTTACAGACCCTAGTAGGCATTTCAATAAGAAAGAGGTTAAAAGAATAAGTGCTAATAAAAGGGATCAAGAAACTAAAATTATATTTAAAGGAGACACCATAATACTTAGAGAAGTCAGTTGTCCAAATTGCCTTTTAATTCTCATTACTTAGGCAGCTACTGGCACATAAATGTTGACCTCAAACACTGATCTACAACAGCAGTAGAAAAACAACTTCCGCTTCAGGATTCTTCCTAAAATCACATCAAAGGCAACTTTCTGATACAATCTAGTAAGTCCAGAAATCTAGCTGCAAAGGAGGCTGAGACACAAAGTCTGTAGTCATCTGAAGTTCAAGTACACATGTAGGAGGCTTTGGGAACAGATGTCAACCCATATAATGAAAATAAATCTGTATTCCTTATAGATCAGGAACAACAGAGTCATAGTTCAACAGAGAACATTCCAGAAGAAGAAAGAGGGTTCCAGGATTACATTGCTGTGACTATTAGATTATTCCTGCACTTTTCTTAAGTTTTAATATATTTAACCTACAGTAGGAATTTTTTAAAATATTTATTTTTATTATTTTTATGTGAATTGTTGTTTTGCCTGCATGTATAGCTGTGTAAGGGTGTCAGACCTTGGAATTACAGACAGTTGTTAGCTGCCATGTGGATGCTGGGAATTGAACTCAGGTCCCCCTGAAGAAGAGTCAGTGCTCTTAACCACTGAGCCATCTCTCCACCCTCCTAAAATAGGAATTTTTAAAAATGTGCAAGGAGACTGTTTCAAGCCATAATAAAACATTCCCTCATTTAGTAAATAAATATATTTTGAACTGTTATTGGGTGCCAGGCTGTGAAAGACACCACAGCTATAGTTGTAGACAAAAGAAAAAAAAAATCTTGGAGCGTTTAGGAAAGTAGAGTTTTAACTTCCTTGGTTACTACTCAGGTTCAAGGCCAGTTTTGCCACTTAATTTCTATATTGCTTGAACAAGTTGTTTAGGGTCACCAGACAGCATTAGAGATGTTCCTCACCACAGCTGGTTCCTTTTCGTCTCATATGAGGACTGAAAGCAGCTCCCTGTGGGGCTGGAGTAAAAGGGAGTGGGGGGGGCATGCAGAGCTGGACTGTAAGATGGTTAGTAAGCTTTATAAAGAGTTAGACGTTGACTCTGGAGGTACTTCTGGGCTCCTGGGAGACTGAAAGCCAGAAGGTGGTATAGTAACACCTGATCTTTTGAAGACTTCCCATTGGCTAGAGTGTGGACGAAAGCCAAGAGTGAGATGTTTAATCAGACTTTAATAAAGAGAACTGTGGTAGAGAGATAAAGTGGTACCATTCTGGAAGCATTCAGTAAGTGACTGACTAGAAAGCTAAGTATGCTCTAGGTTGTAATCTGTATATTCTCCTTTAAAAAAAAAAATTCCCTGTTACAATTATTCTTTCATTCATCTAATCTTTATTTATTTATTTATTTATTTATTTATTTATTTTAGTCTCACCATGTAACTCTAGCTGTCCTGGAGCTCACTATGTAGACCAGACTACTATGTAGACCAGACTGGCCTTGAGCTCACAGAGACCTGCCTGCTTCTGTCTTCCACCTGCTAGGATTGAAGGCATGCACCACAGCACCTGGCTATCTTACTGTTTTTTGTTGTTGTTGTTTAAGACTGAGTTTCTATATATGTCCCATACTTGAAATCATAATCTTCCAGCCTTGGCCTCACTGCAGCCGCTAAAATTACAGGCTTATGCATTTTCATTAGGAAACAAAAAGCCTTTTAATCAGTTATCTTAGGACAATTGTGCTGTCTGGTCTGTTGGTCTTTCAAAACACATGCCCACATGGTTATTTAACGTTATTTCAGTTTCAAGCTTTGGGTGGGCATAAAGATGGTGCCTTTGCTTTGGTGGCTCTGGAATTCTGCAGTGTTGTTGAGAGACACTGTACAGGTGCTAGAGAGACAGCCCAGCAGTGAAGGACATGTGTTACTCTTGCAGAGGACCCAAGTTCAGTTCCCAGAACCCATGTCCAGTCTCTCACAACTGTCTATAACTCCAGCTTTAGGAGTATCTGACTTCCTTTTCTGGCCCACACACTTATAGATAAAACAAATCTTGTAAATGCGCCATTCGTTCTCTTTTTAGAACAACCCTTCAATCTAAGTTTCACAAGTAGTGAATATTAACCATTTATCTTCTGGTTCCTAAACTACTTTTCATGGTAGAATTTAATCTGGTATGTTTGGAGTAGCAGATATGGGACAGAATTTCTTACAACCCCCACACAAGATCTGTTTGGAGGCAGACCTATCTGGGAACCCTGTTTGATGAGCCAGGATGGTCCTATGATGCAAGACCAACCAAAGAATTCTCTTTCCACAGAATGAAACGGGGCACAAAAAAAGAAGTTCAGGATGAGGGAGCTAGAGGTCACATTCATTCTGTACTGTGAGAAACCAAAGCTTGCTTCTGGAGAAGCAGGACGAAGATGTTTACAGAGAAGAGGACACTAGTATATGGCTCAGATGACAGGCGATGGCAAGAGGGAGGGACCAGGAGCTTCTAGATAATCACCTTTGCATCCTTGTGTGTGTTCCCAACATTTGTCTCAATATCTGAAATCTACAGCAAAGCATCTTCCACTTGTCCATGAGTGCATCCATCTGAGGCTGCCTAGCTCCTTTTCCATCAGCTTCTATCTCCCACAAAACCAGAAAGCCTCAGCATTTTTTTCCTTCATAAAGTACTAGAGTTCCTTTTAAAACATATATTCTGTGGGTGAAGAGATAGCTCGACAATTAAGAGCACTGCTTGCTCTTTCTGAGGACCTGGCTTCAATTCCCAGCACATACATGTGACTTACAACCATCTGAACCTCCAGCCTGAGGGGATCTGACGCCATCTTCTGGCTTCCTAGAGCACCAAGCACCATACATGGTGCACAGACATACATGCAGGCAAACCCATCATATATATAAAATAAACTTAAACATTGAATAATTGCGTGTGTGTGTGTGTGTGTGTGTGTGTGTGTGTGTGTGTGTGTACGTACATAAGTGCAGCTGCCTGGAGAAGTCAGAAGATGATGGTGTCAGATTCCATGGAGCTGGAGTTATAGTGAGCTGCTTGACGTGAGTTGAATGTGGGTTCTCTGGAAGAGCACAACACGCTTGCAATTGCAGAGCCATCTCTCTAGCTTGATATTAGAGTTAGTACTATCAACAAGATGTTTTCTGGTTATTATTATGCTTTGACATTTGTGCTATGTTTTCTTTTTCTAGTGACATTGAGGATATAATATCACCAAGCTTTACTCTGCACCTACTAAAGCACTCCTACTGAGCTCTGCTCAGTCTAAATTCTTGGGGTGGGGTTGGCCTTCCTTCCTGATAAGGTTGATCCATCAGAATATTTCTCTTTGTAGTCACTGACCAAGAATGGCACATATTCAGGTCAACACTAAGCAGTGGCTCTTGAGTCCCTTTTGATATTTACTCTTTTTGTTTATGTGTATGTCTATGTCTGTCTTTGTGTATGTGCACATGAGTGTAGATTCCTGGAGAAGCCAGAGAAAGTGCCAGATTCCCCATAAAGCTGAAGTTCTTTTTTTCTTTTTTTAATTATTTTTTTTATTTTATGTACATTGGTGTTTTGCCTGCATGTATAACTGTGAAAGGGTGTCAGATCTTGGAATTACAGACAGTTGTTAGCTGCCATGAGGATGTTAGGAACTGAACTCAGGTCCTCAGGAAGAACAGTCAGTGCTCTTAACCACTGAGCCATTTCTCCAGCCCAAAGCTGAAGTTCTAAGGAGTTGTGAACCACCTTATGTGGATGCTGGAAACTAAACTTAGGTCCTCTGGAAAACCAGACAGTGTTCTTAACTGCCGAGCCATATCTCAGCCCCTTCCTTGAGCATTTTGCTCTTGTTCTTGGAAAGGATGCTGTGTGTGCCCTCAAGATCATGACCTGACCAAGGACAACACTATGAAAGGCTGCCAGTGGCCATCTTGCTCTGGTATGAAGGTCTTGCCTCTGAGATTAAAGCAATTATATGAGTAAGCAAGCTAGAGATGCTAAGAAAAGGAAACAGAGTCTTGAGAAGCCCCACTTGAGTGTAGGAACAGATCCCAGCACCTGGGAGGCAGAAGCAAAGAAAGAGTACTGTCATGAGTTCAAAGTTAGCCTGAACAACAGATGAGCTTCAGGTTAATCTGGGCTACAGAGTCAGATCTTGCCTCATATAAAATCATACATACATACATACAAAAATAAATGGCTATTTGAACCTGTGCCTAGAGCTGAAAATACTCTTTAGATTGCCCACACTCATAAACAAAAATTCCCTCTTTGAATTAAACCTACTTTGAGTTTCTGTTATTTGCTTCTGGAACAGTTCTGCGTAACATGGACAGACATGAAAATCCGGAAGTGTGCAGCTGCTAAGTTTGATCTACCTCTTCCCAGCCATGGGGTGAGTATAAATTCTGAACATCGAGACCAGTAGATTGAGTGATGCAATGTCTTCTTACTCCACTTCCTCTGCAATAAGTTCCGTTACTACCGGCAAGTCAGCACTGTGGCTCAGTGGTCAAGGCTGTGTTCTGATATGCTCAGAGTAATTGGGTGAAGTTATAGGTTAGTTCTGACCTCACATTACAAAGTATTGATCTAATGGAAAAATACTCTGTATTTTAAGTTCCCTGTTCTTGATTTACTGCTCCCTTGAGTATGTGTTTTCCATTTTGGTGACTTAAAGGCAGGAGACAGAGATATTCTCGGATGACATTTCAGGGAATAATTTTACTTCTTAATCAATTAAACTTCTTTCCAAGTCTCTTAGAACTGATTTTTCTAGCTCCGTTTCTGCTCTTGGGAAAAGAAATAGGAATAGAAGTATTGGTATCTTCAGCCTCCTGGTGAAGTGATGTTTCTACTATCCCAGACATTCGAGAGAAACAGGAGAGAAAAAACTGCAAGTACCTGAATCTGATGACGAAATCAGTAGACACTGCTTGCTGTCTAGAGGGCTTTTCCTATTTTATTATGGAACAGCAACATTGCTGTGTATAAGATTGAATGCCAAGCTCTAAATTTAGGAGTGTCATTCATTTGTGAGATGAGATTTAAACAATTAGAAATATTCCAAGCCTAAGTGAGTTCTGAGGTAGAGTTTGGAACTGGAGAAAAGGAAATCTTGCTGAAGAAACTTGTGCTTTGTTTTGTCTTTTTGAGATATAGTTTCTCTGGGTAGCCCTGGCTGTCCATATTTGGTTTAGCTTTACTTGTGTTTGTTTTATTTCTTTTGGGGGGAGGCATAGGGTTTTGTGTAATTCAAGCTTGCCCTAAACTATCATGGAGCTGATGATGATCTTGATGTCCTGAATCTTCTGCCTCTAGTTCCCAAGGGCTAGGATTACAGGCATGTACTGCTAGGTCCAGCTGCATTTATTTATATTATTATTAGTAGTAGTATTAGTATTAGTGTGATGTGTGTGTGTATAGAGATGTGCAAATTCCATTCATATGAGGGTCACAATTAGCTTTTCCCATATACCTATATGTGAGTTCAAGGATTAAGTTCAGGTGCCCAGGCTTGCATGGCAGGCACCCGTTTCAACTGAGCCATCTCACTGGTCCTTGGCCACATTTAAAAAATAAAGATGATAGTATCTACCAAGACATGAAGATGTGCTGGTCATTGGTGATGTAGATAAAACATTGAGCGCATTCTGACAGCTAAAGAGAATGCTTAGGAGAGGCAGAGGAAAACAGGTTTAAAATACAGCTAGGTCAATACATTTTCAGCCTTATAGGCTAAGCCTTAAGTAACAGCTTAAATTCTAAACTTAGATTATAAACCTAACTGCATCTCTTTTTATAGTTCATTTTATAAAATAATTAATAGTTTACATTTATTTATTGGGGAGGAGCAAGACATGCACACAAAACCCAAAGGACAGGTTTTTGGGATGAGTTCTCTCCTACCGCGTGGGTTCTGGGGATGGAACGCAGATCATCGGGATTGTGGTCAACAACCTTGTTTACAGAGTCATCTCATTGACCCTGTGATAGTCTCTTTCACTCTTCATGTTCTCGTATATATTCATATAGGCCTAAGAAGGTCTTTGGGATTAGGATGTGAAAACATGGAGGCTGGGGATAAGAATGTAGCTCAGTTGGTAAGGTTCCTATGCTACGTGCATGAATCTCTGGGTTTGCTCCCCAGCATGATATAAACTGGGTGCAATATACATAGTGAGTGCAAGTGTTAGTCCAGATTGGGATATATAAAACTGTCTAGGGAAAAGAAAAGAAAGCGGGTAGGATGTGGCCACTTGGTAATTAGCTCTTTCATTGCTAATCCTTTATGTTCTCAAGTGGAACAGTACCTATTTCTAGGCTGTCAAGATAGCTACTATAGCATACAGTAAGATTTCCTGGATCTTGCCAGGTAAACACATTGAAATTTATTTCAAGCTATTATCCATAAGATGGATGCTACAGTGCATGGACCATGTATTGTGATGTGGGTCCATAAAGGTGAGGAAAGGGCAGTTTCCTTTTTGTTTGTTGACTTGGTTTTGCTTAAGGCATATTGTCAGTTTTATGATAATTGTTTGGCATAAAACATACACCCACTGTTTTTAAGGTTTTTTTTTTTTTTTTTCCTACCACTGGTAGCTATGAAGGATGTTTCTGAATGAAACAATCACCGAAGGGAATTGCTTTGAGGTGTGTCAATAATCCGTGTAGTACAAGTGAAAGTAAATAGCTCATGGCATTAACATTAATGAAGATTTCAACACTCGTTAATAAGATACAGTTGTGAGGGAAAATACAGAATTAGGGATACCACTTCTCATATAATATTTATAGTGCTCTATTTCCGGGAGCGCTTATTTTAACCTTGGTACTATAATTTGGTCTGATATTTCAGCTTTCTGGCCTCTGTAAATTGCTTTAGGCTGAAAAGAAGTCAATCCCTCTTCCACTGCCTGTACCTTGCAATCTGCTCCAATCAGGTGAGCCTCCAAATGGCTAAAGGAAACCTGTTTCCCCAGCACTTTCTTATTGTAAATCCCGCCCTGGTGGGGCAAGGCTGGCGTGTCTATTAGGTTTGATATGAAATATGCATATGTAAAGTCAGTTTATGCATGCTAAATGATCTCCTTATTAATAAAAATTATTGTGTATTTTTATAATAGTTTTTAAGATTTATTTTATCTTTAATTACATAGGTGTGCATATGAATACTGGTGCCCAAAAAGGCCAAGAGGCATCATATACCCCTCTCCCCAGAAACTGTAGTTGGTGGTTATGAACCATGTGATATGGGTACTAGAAACTCTACTCCTCTGTGAGAGCTGCATGTGTTCTTAGCAGCAGTTAAGAGCATCTCTCCAGCTCTACTGCATATTCTCATGACAAGTAATTTCATGTTTGTAAAGCTGACTTCCAAAATAATACTAGGGATTGTCTCTTGCAATGAAAGCAAAAAGGCATACCCAAAATGGGGTTCCCTCAGTTCCTGGGACCAGGTCATATATAAATGTCCAAATGTCATTGCTCTGGCATGAAAACCAAGCAAAAGGATAGTAGTGTTGGATGCAGAGCAGAACCTTTGATCAAAATGACCAGCGTGTGCAGCAGGCTTTGAACATACCAGCTGTTTGAACTCAGATTATTTATTTTTCTCTGTGCTTCTATATGCTCCTCCCTAAAATGGGATGCACTTAGAGGCTTATAAATGTGAAGTAAATTAAACAGTGCACAGTCCCAGGGTTTCTGAATGCACAATGAATGCGGCTACTGTTATTAATTTGTTGTGCTCTGGGCTGAATCTGAGGGCCTCTTGTCTTCTTTCTATATCTATATATGGGGTGACTTCATTCCATCCCATGACTTTAAAAATACGCTATACTAACGACTCTAAAATATATGTCTCCTGCCAAACAGTTCTCTCCAAGTGAGAGCCAGCTCATGTCAGGCCTCTACTCATACTCACTGCTGTGGTTTCCTTTCTCTCTCACTAAACAACCAGAGCCCCACTGAAAGCCGGTGAGGCTCTTCACATCCTTTCTACATTGTTGATCACCTCCAACCCTTTCCACATTCTTTCTTTTTCAGCCATGCTGCTGTTATAGGTTGAGCACCCCTAAATACTCTTGCTCCTCAGACCCTTTCTGTTTCCCATTCTGCTTTGCATGTTCATCTCTTAATGTTCATGCAACATGACCCTTTGTGTGACTGAAGTCCCAGCTCAAATATTACCTCACAAAAACCTGTCTATCCCTGACCCCCGTGAGACAACGCTTTCCTTTTCAGTTTCTTCCCCTTGCTTTACATTTCTATATGACCTGATTACTAATGCATGTATTCATTTTTTTTAACAGTCTGTTGTTTTTGCCTAGAATGTGAGCTGAATTAGAGTGGACACTTCATTTTTTTTACAGCCCCTAAACCAGTGCTCAGTATATGGCAAGCATTCAATAGATATTTATTGCTTAACTATAATTATGTTAATTGCCCAGCTTATAAAATCTCTTGCTCTTTCTGCCCCCACTAATTTGCAGCTTATGCTAGAGAAGTTACAAACTTCTTTATGAATTATATTGGTTCTTAAGACTCTTATACTGAAGCCAGAAACTTAGGGGCTAGTTATATAGGGCTTCTCAGGTAAAGCACTTGTCACCAAAGCTAGTGATGATTTGAATTCCATCCCCAGGACTCACACTGACGGAGGGAAGAGCAAACTGACTCTGTAGATTGTCCTCTGTGCACTATAGTAGTGCTCTGTAGGAATACGTGTGTGTACACACACGTGTACACGGACAAAGTAATAAACATTTTAATAAACTAGAAAATTTCTCCATAGTAGGAATTGGTTTACTATTCAGCACAGAAAGGTCACTCCATACCTGCCACAAATGATTAGTTAAAAAAAGAGTGAGATGGTTGAGCAGTCAGATGTGCTCACTACAGGGTCTCGCAGCCTGAGTTCAACCCCTGGAGCTGACTTTTTCAATGAACTGTCAGAAATGTGAGGCCTGGGAAAGCAATACTTTTGCAACTGAATCACTAAGCTAATTATTGGTTCTGCACTGCATGCAAACAAAGCACTTTATCATTCTTCAAACCTTTCCTTCCCCTCACTTATTTTTCTGAATCTTAGCCCACTCATATGCTTATCTCAATTTTTAAAACATATTCCTAAGCTCTATATCCCATCCATCTGTAAAGCTACAAAATCCGTCTATCCCGTTACTGCCTCCTCCCTGCCAGCCCGCTAAATCCCAGGACAGGACCACCGGTCTAAGGCTACCCACTTCCTCTTATGTTCTTATCTTTTTGTTCGCTTTTCTTTCCACCAGCCAGGGAGCTCATAAAAACATAAAGCACGAAGTGCTCTCTTGCTTAAGGGTTTCAAAGACTTCCTTTGTTAGCCACTGTAAGTCAGTGACTCAGAAAAACTTCTGGCCCATTATCCTAGCCCATGTGATGACCGACACCCACTCATGTGTTCATGAGCACAAGAAGCCCTACCCTGTCCCTAAATATCTGTATTAGCAACTTTTTGTCTAAATGGGCCCACCTTAAATGCCATGTCCCCAGAAAGGCTTTCTCAGGCTGTCTTGTCCAGTCAGTGCTGTCAGAGAATAATTTAATTCATTTACTATGTTTTTTCACAATTGCACCTAATATTTTCTTTCTGGTCATTATCAACCTCCCCTCAGTAGAATATAAACTTAGTAAAGAGACATGCTTTGCTCTTTCAGAGAGATTCATAACAGCATCTATGAGAGAGTGAACCCTCCAGACCTAAGGACAGAATGGTTAGCAGTCTCAACTTGGATAAAGTGATGAAGAAACACAAGTTTCCTAATACCTACCATAGTAATTTCCTCATTCACATTTGCTCAAATCCATAATTGCTTCAACCTATACAAAAGACCAGTGTTAACAGAAGGGCTCTCAATCCTCATTATTTCTTAGTAGCCACTGGTCAAGATCTGGTCTCCTTTCAATAGTTTAGAAACACTAACTGAGGGAGAAAAGAAATCTGAAATGAAGATGATTGAAAAGAACAACTGTCTTTTGTCACTTAAGATATTGAGGCCATGTGAAAGAAAATCCATAAAAATCAAAATTTTTGTAGTTAGATATGTTAGGGAATGTAGATAGGGAAAGAAAAAGAGCGAGATAGGAAAACAGAATCTGAAGGAGGCAGGACACAGCCCATACATCATACGGAAGTATTTAAGGCTCTGGGTTTGGTACCACTTCTTGCCCTGTAGATAAGCTAAGAGGGGTGATGCAGTGAAGTGGGATGAGGAGGATAGAAATGATAGGGTCAGGCATCAGGACCAGTAACGCGAAAGAAACTAGAGAGGAAGTAGGACTGAGCACGGAGAGGAGAGCAATACAAAAGCAACCTCGGATCTCGCCGGAGTTGCAAGCGTTAAAGAGAGGCGGGGAGTGACGCGGTTTGCGTCTAGAGCGGCTCCTTGGAGTCCACAGCATCCACCGCCGGAGCCTCGCCTTCCTTTCTCCGTCTGCAGACATATCGAGACACAAAAAGAGGCAACCCCCTGGACCAGCGCGAGGGACCTACCCCCATCATGACCGAAACCACAAAGACCCACGTTATCCTGCTGGCCTGCGGCAGCTTCAATCCCATCACTAAAGGGCACATTCAGATGTTCGGTGAGTCCTCCCGCCCACCCCGGAGGCTGCTTCCGCTGCTCTACTCTCGCCAACACCGTGGTTTTCCAGGGCGACTGGGCAGGAAGGCGTGCGCCCCTCCGGAGGGGTGCGCCCGCTGATCTGGCTGGTGCCAGGTCAGCCCCTGCGATCACCGCTAGCGAGAGCCGACGCAGGCTGCGTTTTTCCAGGCTTCTCTAGCTTGGGGCCAGATCGCCTCGCCGAGGGCCAGGGGTGGGGGAGGTGCGAGGTTGGGGGGTGAATCTCCTCTGGGGCGGGGTGGGGGATCCAGGTTAGAGCCTTGGAGTGCGACATTGCAGAAGCTTTGACTACTTGGCGGGTGAGGGTAGAGATGAGGGCAGAGGTTGGAGTGTGAAGAAGGGAGGGGAGAGGATGGAGATAGCGTGCTGTTTGTTTAGGATGGACAGAAAGCTCGAAGGAGTTAAATGTGCCTCGGAGACACAAACACTCGCACACCACACACCAGTGACAGACACTGGGGTTTCAAGGAGACGACTACCAGGTTTGGCTGGTGGTTCCTGGAGGCTCAGGGACAAATATTTGGGGGTTGTGGCTGTGTGTGGCCCCGAGCGGTGGATGCTGATGGTGAGGGGTACCCCTGACCGGCTCAGGATTGGCTCTAGCTGCTTAGAAAGGGGAGGGGCGGGGCGGCTGCGGGAGGTGGTCCATGAGCTGGCGAAAGGGAACCGGGTTCAAGTTGGTCAAGGTTCTGTCCAGGGCGGCGGAATCCGGCAGCCTTGCAGCGTGAGTGTGAGGATGGATTCGTGGATGTGTGTGAGAGTGGGGTAGGGACGCGTCTTCACGAGTTTGTTTTTGAGGTTTGGGACGTACAGCGAGAGGGATCGAGCCCCAGCGTCTGGGTGCGTGCATAAAGGTCCAGCAGAGCGACGATTGTCCACGCAGTTTGGAAATTTCTTGCCACTGATGCGGAAGCCACGCGGCTCGGAGGCTGTTCCTGTAGGTCCCAAAGGCGCAGGGTGTGTGCGCGTTTAGATCCCTGAGAGAGGGACGTGGGGATCACTTTAAAGGCAGGAACTGAGAAGTTAGAAGTTGGGGATGCTTTTTCCTTGGGACTCAGGGAAAGTAGGTAAGAGCTAGAGCGCCGGGGATGGAAGAAGGAAAGGGTGAGAGGCCCTGACCCGGCCCTGCGGTGAGGCGCTCTCCACAGGCGGCGGTGCTGAAACGCAGCGCACTGCCACTGGCTGCGGGCACACGTGTTTGCCCAGGGCTGGAGAACTGCCATAGATTTCCTAGGCTGTTTAATGAAAGTCATAACATAAAGACGACCCCAAATGTTCAAGCTAAAAATAATCGTCTCTAAACCTAAAACATGAATCTTCACTTGGCCCCACGATTTAAAAGCTCACAAGGTTATAAAACTACCCTGCACACAGGGCAGACCCGGTAGCCAGTTACAGAAGTGGAAGAGGATGCCTAATTAGTAGCCATTCCTTTTGCATTATTGTGCTACACGTGCTTATTCAGAGATGACGCCAACTTGCCTGTTAAACAGGGGCTTTGTTATTGCATCAAGGTTGACCTGGCAGGGGTGCGCCACCTTCTCGGTCCTCTGAAGTAGCAACATGCCAGGCATTCATCACATTTTACTTTCTTGTGAGTCCAGTGTCTTTCCTCTTGTATTCTTTGTCCTCACCATCCATTTTTCCGTTGGCATCTTTATGTTGATACTGTTTCTCTTTCCCTTGGCCAGGAAGAATTGAGTTTCCTTGGGGATTCCTTAGCTCTAGGAATCGTTAGTGGGCCAGTGGGCGCTTCTCCTTTCTTTCTGGAATTAAGGATATGGAAAATCCCACTTGCTGCAGGATCAGAAGTGGGTTGAATTTTGATTGAGAGCAAGGGCACTCACTGTCTTGCAGCTGGAGAGTTTGGTAGCAGTGATAAAGGTTGCTCCCAAGGAAATGCTGGCCTGCCGATTCTCCAGGAGCTAAGGGGGCAGAATGTGAAAGCAGGCACGGGTTGTAGCAGAAGGTTTTACATTTGGAACAAGTGAAAGGAGACTTTTGACAGCGGCCATTATTCACTTTCCATTGGCATCAAGGACCAATCGAGAAGATCTGTCAACAAAGCCTTTTGAGGATCCATTAAGTGTAACCTAAAGAGCTACACCGGAGAAAAAACTGTGACGTGCTCACAGTGAGTTTGGCATTTATTACCTAATGGAGGCTTTCTAAAAGTACATAAACACGTGAAAAGGAAGAAGAGGGAACAAAATATATATTAAACTATATGTTGTGGAATCTTTTTACTGGTGTCTTTGAGCTTCTTATACATTTTGAGGATTATTTTCATGGCGTTTATTTCTTTTGTGTGTGTGTTCATGCATGTGCTACAGTTTCTGCATGGGAGTCAGAGGGTACCTTGTGAGAATTGCCGCTCTTCTATAGTATGTATACTGGGTACTGAGCTAGGGTTATCAGCTTTGGTGGCAAGCACCTTTGCCTTCTGAGTCATCCAGCAGCCCTGTAAGTCATGTTTTTATTTTCTTACTTAACTATTTTTGGAGACCCTGTCTCTGTTATAACACCTTGGATGGCCTAAAATCTGCTATGTAGATCTGGCTAGTCTTGAACTCACAGATATACTTACTTCTGCCTTTTGAGTATTGGGATTACAGGTCTGAATTGATTTTATTTCATTTTATATTTCTTGATAACAGGTCTCACTCTTAGCCCAAGCTGGTTCCAATAAGTTACAGTAATTCTCCTGCCTCAGCCTTGCAAGTGCTGGAACAGGCATAAACTACCACACTTGGCTTTACAAGTTACTTTTGTATGGCAGTTTCTAGTTCAAAGCGTCTCATGTATATTTTGAACTTGTTCATAATAACAATCTTACAAGACAAATATCATCTCTTTTGTGAGTGGGGAACTGGTAATCAGAGACTGAGCAAGTAACAAAGTGATTTGATCTTGAGACAGCATCTCAAGCACCCTAGGCTGGCCTCAGCATGGCTGTGCTGGCAAGGATGACTTTGGACTCTTGACCCCCCTGCTTCTGCCTCCCGAACATTGGGATTATATGAGTACATCACCACTCCCTTGACTGAGTTGTCTAGAACCTCACATTTCAGATCCCTCTTACAGACACTGATATACTGCATGATCCAGAAAGAAGTGTTCAACTAATCTAGTTGGGTTGTCTATTAAACACTATTTCCTTTCAGTGTATACTAATTAGATTGAAATTGTCCATCAGCTCACTGCATTCTGGGTGATGCATTTCCTTAAGAGCTTTTGCTCATTGCAAGAGAGGCAAGTTATCTATGAACTATTTCCTTTTAAAAATGATGCTAAGATGTTTCCCCCATGAATACATAAGTACTTAACATAATTAAATTATCAAACTTTCTTTAGGTACGTGAAATGTGGTGGTTCATGCTTTTAACCCAGAGGTCAAGATGCAGAAGTAGAATGATTAGGAATTCAAGGACAGCCTTTGCTGCACAGTTGAAGGCCAGCTATATGAGACACTATCTCAAAAACACCTAAATTCCTTTACTGGAGCACCTGTATTTTTTTTTAAATCCAGTTGCTTACTAGAAGGGAAGAAAAGAGAAAGAATATAAACAAACGAACAGAATTAGTACTGAGAACTAAAAAACTCGCTTATTTTTTTTAAATGCATGCGAGTATATTTATGTGTGTGCAGGAGCACATATGTGTAAGGGGACATGTGTGTGAACAGGTGTTTGTAAAGGCCTTGGAACAACTTTGAGTGTCATCCTCAGGAACCATCCATTTTTGGAAAGACAGAGCCTCTCGCTAACAAGCCCCAGGGATCCACTTGTCGCTACCTCTCCAGTGCTGGGGCCACAAGTCTGTGTACCAAGTTTTTTTTAAAATGTGGGTTCTGGTAGTTGAACTCAGGTCTTTTAGAAGAAAGTACTTTATTGATTAAGCCATTCTCCAAGCTGAATATTTAATTTTTTATAAATTACACCTGGTACAATTTTAGATAGTTATAAAATAAATATGAACTTTTCTTTTACTCTGAACTTATTTCTCTAATTTGTGGAGTATAGAAACACAGGAAAACAAAGTATTTGTGACTGAGATAATTGACAATTTTATACTCATTTGTAACTAAAATGTTGTTAGGATAAATGAAAAGCTTTTAGCAAAGTAAATCTATAAACTAATGATGCCATATTTCATGGGTTAATCTTAGTGGATGTGAAACTTGAAGGATTTTTATGTAAATTCTTAGTTTTTATAACTTTAAAGGACATTATATTGAAATACCATTTCTAGCATACAAATATGTCATCTCTACTTAAAGATTAAGAATAACAGATACTTATATTGATATATTTATTTGTATGTTTACCATTGAGTAGTCAAAAAGCAAGTTTAAATAGAAAAGAAAAGAACCTGATTAATTAGTTTGGGCAAAAAAAACTAGAAAAATGAGATAATTTAATCAGAGCCAAAATATGTCCTGGTTTTGATGACTGTATAAATAACTAGATTTCCAGTGTTTATATTTCAACATGTCTTTGAGCAATTGGATCATTTGAAAAGAGGAATACTCTTTCTAAAGGGTGGTGAATGGCTCTCTGGGCATGCAGATGGAATGTAGCCTCTATTGTTATAGCTGGTAATGAACTTGGGGGTCAATGATAGGGGACTGCCAGGAAATAAGAAAGCATTTAACACACTAACCTTGTCTATATGGAAAGTTCCAGGCTAGCCAGAGGTTCATACACACAAGACGTTATGAGGGTGGGATTTAACATGCTTGAAATATTTATATTATTTAAAGGTCACTAAGCACAACATAGTGTTCCATACCATGGATTTGCTTGCTTTCTATGAGAAGAATGGATTTGGGGTAAGGGGGAGGGGAGAAGTGGGAGCGTATGAGTGAAGTTCTCATTATGTAGCACAGGCTATGCTACAACTTGCTACCTTGAACTTACCATCCTCCTGCCTCAGCATCCTGAGTGCTGGGATTAACACCTGTATGCCACTATGTCCGACTGAACTAGAGCACAGTATCACCTCCTTTACAAATGGCAAAGCAGAAGCACAAATGTGTCATTTGCTCAAGAGCATAAGTGAAAATCAGGAAGGAATCAGTTTTTAATCCATCCAGACTCTAATCCACTATACCCTTTCATCCTTATGAGTGCAAGGATGACATCAAGAGTCATCAGCATTGCTGAAGCAGGGGGGGGGGCATCAGCACTTAGCTGACAACAGAGGGTGAGGAGAACCTGCAGCTGTTCCGTTTTGGTGACACAGGCCGCCAACAAAGTATATTCAACAGAGACATGGTCTGCTCATACCAAGAAGACGCCTTATTTTTGTTAGTACTTCCTTTTCCAATTTTACTGTACTCTTGGAACATTTCCGCCACCTTCCCCAACAATCTCTTCCCTTCAGCTGACACCTTTATTTAGGTTTTCACTTCCACAGTACTTTCTCAAGAGAACCCCGCTGACTCCCAAAGAAGCCCGGCTTCCCTAGCATGGGCTGCCATACCATCTGATACTGTTGCTGTGACACAGCTCTCAGTTCGCTTCCAACTCCCATTTCATCCCAAGTGCCATTTTTCATGCTATAATTGAATTTATGTAAGGAGAGGAAGAACATGTGGTTTCATCGCTATTTCCTAATATCTAGCATGGAATAGGTGCCCTATCATAGTTGCTGAATAAGAAGGAAATAAATGACAGTATAGAAATATGGGCCAGACATTCCTGAGCATGTTCACAGCCTGAGACAATGAAAGGGACTCCTTAGATATCAGAATCAGGAAAAGTTCAAAATGCCCCAGGGAAGGAGTATAAAGAGAAGAGATGCGGGGCTGGAGAGATGGCTCAGCGGTTATTAGCACTGTCTGCTCTTCCGGAGGACCCGGGTTCGATTCCCAGCACCCACATGGCAGCTAACAACTGTCTGTAGTTCCAGTTCCAGGCAAACACCAAGGCAAATAAATAAATAAAGTTTAAAAAAAAAAAAAAAGAAGAGATGCTAGATGCTAGAGGGGTATGTGAGGTCTAATCAACTGTGGAAGTTTGGGACTTCAGATAAGGGACATAGACTTTATCCCAACAGCAGTGAAGAGACATTGTTTTGCTTTTAAGTAAAGAAGTAAAACAGCCGTATCTGTGTAATTAATACCTAACTGGATTATCTTTATTTATAGATATGTGCATGCCTTGGAGGCCAGAAGAAGGCACAGGTTACCCTATACTTGAAGTTTCAGGTGGTTGTGAGCTGCCTGATGTGGGTACTGGGAACCAAACTCAGGGTTTTATGGAGGAGCAGTGAGCGCTCTGAACCACTGAGCCCTCTCTCTAGCCCTTGAGATTGAATGTTCAGCATAGGTGGCTAGGAAAGGGGAAGAATGTGCTCATTTCTCAGGCATGCATTTCAGCAACACAGAGGCAACACAGAAGATAGCCATCTGGCCCGGCTGCTGCTGTTAGTTAGGGAGGGCAATGAGCTTCTTTGAAAGTCACTGAGGAAATAAAAAGAGGTCCATATTTGCTGATTTGTAAGTTCCTGACCAGGACAGGCAATAGGAGACACCAGAGGAGAAGCAGGTGTTAGTTGACGGACAAAGTGATATGAGTGGGTTTGACTCCAAGTTTTAGAAATACGTATTCTTCCCAAACACCGAAACATGAGAGGTGAATAGCTAAGTTCAGAGTCTCTCTGCAGTCTGATGAATCTAAGTGCTCCATGGAAAACTCCCAGGCGGCTGGCTCCAGGGTCAGTCTTCAACGTTCTTCACACATAAACAGTGCTGAAGTTCATCAGCAATATGGAAGTGTAAAAGATCAAAGGGTTTTTTTTGTATGAAATTGGAAGATAATCAAGATTGTAAATTGACTGTTTTTTTTTTCTTCATGTGCTGGCTGTGAGATGAAAGCAGCTGATGTTATATAGTTCACAAAACTTTCCAAAACTTGTCTCCAAGATGGTAGTTGTAGTGACACCATCGGGCAGTGCTAGAGAATCCCACCAAACCCATTGCTAAGTTAAAAGTCTCTAGGAAGGTTAAACCTGGGCTGCTCATGGTTGCTTCTCTATGTGTGCTCATGACACAGGAAGACTGGGCTGGAACAGCTTAACCTGTTTTCTCTTGCTGAATTGAGTGGCTGCCCTCATGTGAACATGAGCTGATTCTAAGAGACAAATCTCCCACCCAGAATTCATCCCAAGCCAAAGACAGTCTACAGCAGGGCTGTTGCTTTGTTTTCTTTTCTATTTGCAGCCATTTTTCATCTAAAACATTTTCCTCCCAACCCTGGTTTTTTTTTAAACACATAAAATAGATATATAAACCAAACATTTACTAATAATAAATCATAAAGGAATTTATTCTAAACAACTCTTTGATATACATGTACTTTTATCATTTATTAAAGATGAAAGCAAATTTGCACACTAATAAGATGAATGCTTTTGTTTACTTTTGCATAAAGAAGCAAGGCCTGAGGCTAGGGATGTATTTCTTTTGGTAGAGTGTCTTCATACTATTCATGAGGTCCTGGGGTTTGATGTCCAAATAAACCTAGTTTGGTGGTACACTTAGGAAGTAGATGGGAGAAGATCAAAAGCAGCTTAAGGTCATCCTCAGCTATACAACAAGTTTGAAGTCAGTCTGGACTATATGAGAAGCTGTCAAGACAAACAAACAAAAAACAAAACAAAACTAAATCCCTAAGCAAAAAAAATCTAAAAAACCAAAGAGTTAAATCTTGGCTGAGTATTTGATATTGCAGGACACGGAACATTTTCATGTTCTGCTACTGCTGTTTTAATGTTCCAATCATGGGTGCTCTCATGGATACATCAGGTAGACGTACACTCAGGCCATTTCAGAAACTGTTGAAATTCTGTCCTAATCTGTAATGGTTGATCTTGCTTGTTGATGTGATATACCAGAAGAGAGAGCTTCAAGTGAGAAATTCCAGCCACCAGATTAGCTCATGGGTGTCTCTAGGGGCATTTTCTTGATTGCTGATTGATACAGGAACACTCAGCCCACTGTAGAAAGCACCATCTCTGGGCAGGTGGGCCTGGCTGTGTAAGGACCCAGGTTGACCAAGCCAGAGGAAGAGAGCCTGTAAACAGTGCTCCTTGGGGACCTCCTCTTCAATTCCTGCCTTGAGCTTCTGCCCTGACTCCCTTCTTCCATGACAGAAGGTAACCTGTCATCTTAAATAAACTTTCTTCCTCCTCCTCCTTCTTCTTTTCCTTTTTCTTCTTCTTCTTCTCCTCAAAACAGGGTTTCTCTGTGTTACAGCTCTGGCTGTTCTGGAACTCACTTTGTAGACCAGGTTGGCCTTGAATTCACAGAAATCTGCCTGCCTCTGTCTCCTAAGTGCTGGGATTGAAGGCCTGTGCCCACCGCCCAACTATCAATTTCTTTCTTCAGTTGCCTTTGGTTAGGGTGTTATCTCAGCAACAGAAAGCGAATTGGTATACAACCCTAAGCCAGAAGTCATTTAAGAATATTTCATGAAATTTAAGCCAGAAACTCAAAATAGCAATTTTTAAATAAAAGTTTGAACACAATACAATCTAGACAGATATTAATTTGGTGCTTACATGCTGAATTATGACAGTAAGAAAATATTGAAAGTCTCTGTTTTCTGTAACCATTATGTTTTTATGAGCAAAAAACATTTCTCTATGATAACAGTTTCCCATTATCTTAAATCTGACTGACTTGTTTGATCTCTCTCTCTCTCTCTCTCTCTCTCTCTCTCTCTCTCACACACACACACACACACACACACACAAATTGTATATTGATCATTATACATTGTATACATGTACTGGATTCTTATACTATACCCTATAAGTAAGTACAGTTTTTATCCATCAAAAGTAGTTTGAATTTTTTTAATGGGAATTGAAGTGTGAACCACAGAGAAACATTTATATCTAAATCTCCCATGTTAGACTATTTTAAATGAATAGCTGAAGACACAACCTGCTAACACTTAAGTTTGAACCTCTGTTTCAAAGATGCTGTCAGCCATGAGAGGAAAACACAAAACAGGATGTGTGTGTGTGTGTGTGTGTGTATGGTGTGTGTGTATGTGTGTGTATGTGTATGGTGTGTGTGTGTATGTGTATGTGTGTGTGTATGGTGTGTGTATGTGTATATGTGTGTGTATGGTGTGTGTGTATGTGTATGGTATGTGTGTGTATGTGTGTGTGTATGTGTGTGTGTATGGTGTGTGTGTGTGTGTATGGTGTGTGTCTATGTGTGTGTGTATGGTGTGTGTGATGTGTGTGTGTGTATGGTGTGTGTAATGTGTGCGTGTGTATGTGTATGGTGTGTGTGTATGGTGTATGTGTGTATGTGTGTGTGTATGGTGTGTGTGTATGTGTGTGTGTATGGTGTGTGTGTATGTGTGTGTATGGTGTGTGTGTGTATGTGTGTGTGTCTGTGTGTGCGCGTATGTGTGTGCAGATACAGATAGGTTTACACATATGAAGCCACTTCTCTATTGACAACCAATAGCTGTAGAAGTAGACAGTGTGTGACTGGAACAAAGAATGAGAACCCAATTTTGAAAATGTTTCTTTGAACCAGATGAGGAGACTTTTGCCTGCAATCCCAGGACTTGGGAGGCTGAGCAGAGGGTGCTTCAAGTTTAAGACCAGCCCAGGCTACATAGGAGTTCAAGTCAGCCCTGGCCACCGAGTGAGAACTCCAAAAAAAGCTCAAACAAAAATGAAAATGAAGAACCAATCAATAAAACAAAGTTTCTCTCTCTCTCTCTCTCACACACACACACACACACACACACACACACACACAGACACACACCACACACACTCATCTTTGCTTTTGTTTTAAGACAGGATCTAACTCTATGACCTTGACTGGCCTAGAACTCTCAATGTAGTCCAAGCTGGCCTTGAACTTGCAACAGTCCTGTGGCCTGAACCTCCTTCATGCTGGGATTATAGTTGTGCACCTCCATACTGGAGCCAAGCCTTTTATCGGCAAGCATTGTACCATAAACTTCACCCTCAGTCCTGCAGTTTGAGTCTAATCATAGTATATTTATATCATTTTCCTCCCAGCCAACAATGCAGTGTCCTGTTGGTGGTAATTGCTTAATGAATATCTACGGCATTGCAAATATACTTTCTAGTGGAGTTCTTTTTTACATTAGTGTTTCAAATACTCTGAATTGCTGAAAAAAGATCCTAAATATTAAAAAAGATGCATTAAGACAGGAAAAGAAGCCTGGTAGTAGTGGGGAATGCCTTTATTGCAGCACCTGGGAGGCAGAGGCAGGTGGATCTCTGAATCTGAGGTCAGCCTTGTCTACAGAGTGAGTCCCAGGACAGCCAGGGCTACCAGAGACACCCTGCTTCAAAGCATCTTAGAGAGAAAGAAAAAAAGTACAAACCCCACAAAAAAATTTACAAAATAAAAAGGAAAATAACAAAACTAGAGAACAAACATAAAAATGCATTAAATACCTTTTCAATACCAGTTTTGTTTCAAAATTCTCAGCACACATGATTTTGCTTCACCCAAGACATTTGCAATAATTCTTTTGGAGTTGATACTGGAGACCTAGGACATAGAAGCTCTTTTGCTAGAGAATCATGCTATATCTCAAAACATGTAAAAGCAGCATCAGTTCACAATGAACAAATGCTTCCACTTCCAGAGATCTAATTATAAGCATTCACAGGCATAGATCACATTTTTTTTTCCTTTTGATACTTTTTGGCAGCTAGCCTCAAAAGTATTTTAGCTTTAAATGATGGTTCAATGCTTCCACGATGTGACCGAAGTTCCCCCCTTGACTCTGCTTCTCTTCTGTACTTCACAGTTTTTTAAAATTTATGAATTTTATAGCAAAGTCAAGTACAGTCCCCAATAACACCTTCACCACAATTATCCTCACTATGGCTACTGTATCTGAGTGCTTAAAAATCTATAGCCACGGGCTGGAGAGATGGCTCAGAGGTTAAGAACACTGACTGTTCTTCCAGAGGTCCTGAGTTCCACAGCAAGCAGCATGGTGGCTCACAGCCATCTGTGGTGACATCTGGTGCCCTCTTCTCTATCCTGTATACAAAATAAATCTTTAAAAAACATCTATAGCCACCCAACTGTTTTTCATTAAATCTGCTGCATAATGTTCTTTAGTCTTGGATAAGGAGCTAGTCAATAAAATTTTTATGATTTGGTGGTGATGGCTGGAGAGATGATTGAGTACTTGCTTCTTTTTAGAGGACCTGGGTTTAACTGCCAACACCCATGTGGTTACTAACAACCATCTGTAACTCTAGTTCCAGAGGATCTGACATCCTCTTGTGCTGGCCTCCATTGGCGCTGTATATATGTGATGCACATACATATATGAAGGCAAAACATCCACATGAATAAAATAAAATTAATACCCCAATTTTTATAATTAGGATGATAATGAAGCCAAAAGGAGGAGGTAGCCAGAGGCCAGGAAAGCTGAAGGGCTGGTATCTCCATGGTACCCTTGTCATCTGCATCACTGTTGCTACCCACTATTTGAGTAGCCAGCCATGCTGCTGCATCTGGATTTCATTTAACATCACATTACCATGCCAGGCAGTGATGGTAGTACATACTGTTAATTCCAGTACTCAGGAGACAGAGGCAGGCGGATTTCTGAGTTCAAATGCCAGTGGGTCTACAGACCTAGTTCCAGGACAGCCAGGGCTACACAGAGAAAGCTTGTCTTGAAAAGCCAAAAGAAAACAAACAAAAAGCATTTACCACACACAAAAGTTGGAACAGGAGACTGTCCCCAAGTAAAAGTAAATGCTCACAGCATCTCACTTGTTGCTTGCTTAGACTAAAACTTTTGGAATAGTGCTTAATGCTTCCCCATTTTGTACCCTACCAGCGTCAGCAAATCTTTGGGGAAATCTTTGTGTCTTCTCTGTGTAACTAGGATCAACCACCTCAAGTCACCTACACCCCCATCCGAAGCCACTGTTGTGGTTCCTCCAATGACTGCAACAGCATTTTTTAAAATGATTTTTATTTTCTGGAAGACAGAGCCTCATGTAGCCCAGACTGGCCTTGAACTCCTGATGACTTTGAACTTCTAATTCTCCTACAGTTTTACAGGCACCAACCTCCACGCCCAGTTCATGTGGTGCTGATTGTTGAACCCAGGTCTACATGCATGCCAGGCAAGCCCTCTACCAAGTGAGCTACACTCCCAGCTTGCTGTCCTCTTAACTGGACTCTCTACTTCTGTCTCTGGCCATCAATACTTAATTTTTCCCCTATCTTCTTGCATTTATTCATTCATTTATATTGTGGGGTTGGAGTTGGGGCTGGTTTCAACACTTAATTTTTTTTTTTTTAGCAAAGTGTCAAAAAGATCCTTTTTTTAAAAAAAAAAAATGTATGTCAGATCTAAGTCAGATAGCATTCTCCTCCAGGGGCTTCCTGTTTCATTCAGAGCAGAAGTACTGAGTGACCTGTACAGGCCTCCTTCAGCCACTCCACCCTAAAGTCCTATGCTGTTCTTAGCCATGCTCAGCTCTGCTTCGAAGTCCCGTGTCTAATTTGCTGGCCTCTGTATTGTAACCTCCTCCCCTGGCTAGGCAGGTCCTCCTCCCCAGACAGACAGTTGGACATGCCACTCCCAGTTCCTCTAGCTTCATTACTTGTACCTCTGTCCCCTAGTCTCTCATCGCCTTTTCATAAAGCTTTTCCTTCTTTGCTATGTCTATTTAATGCCCACCACCTCCCTAGAAGAAAATTGAGGCTCTGAAGGCCTGGGATCAATCTTCACTTATGTCAGTTTCCAATACATGAGGTACCTAGAACAGTGCCTGGCACCGTGTGTATTTAGCCAATGTCTATTGAATGAGTAAATGGATGAAATATTAGTACCATATATATTCTTATCTGTCTTTAAAAAAATTATGTGTCAGAGTGTTTTGCCTGAATACGTGTCTATAAGTGTGCCTGGGTACCCTCAGAGACCAGAAGAAGGCTTCATAGCCCCTGGAATTAGAGTTACTGATGCTCTGAGTCACTGTATGGATGCTGAGAATTGAGTCCTAGTCCTGAGCAAGAGCAACAAGTGCTCTTAACTACAGAGGCATCTTTCCACTCCATCCCAAGGCTTTAGTAGATTTGTGGCAAGAAAGCGTGGAGTCCCAGAAGGTTCTCCACTGACCAATTCACTCCATGAGTATGTATTGAGTTCAGAATGTGCCCCAGGCACTGCACTGCACCTTAGAAATACAGAAATTGGAAACACTCCCCGCAGTGCCTTAAAGGGAAGGTCATCTTGTGGATGAGCTCTAGAAATAAGCAAAGTAAACACAGCAGGTCAGATGTTCACTTGCCATCTTATCCTTGGAATTTGGTTTTCTCTGCTGCAAAGGGGCAGCAGGCAAATCTGGATAGAACCCCTGGTGTAGAGAGGAATGTTCTACCAGGAATAGTCAGGATCAGTCTGTGGGCTACATGTGGGGAAGAATAACTATGGGAGTATGAGTTTGAACATTGGAGCTTCCCAGGCGGGGCTGGGGAGAGCCTGGCATTTGGGGCTGACAGAAGGCTAGGTGTGAAGGTCTCCAAAAGTGTGGCATGCAAAAAAATTTCCAGGAAGCCAGCTATGAGGAAGACTATGTATGAGGATGCACAGGGGAGGGTGGGAGATAAGAGACAGAAAACAGGCTGCTGGAGGTGCCCAGGGCTTCAGACAAAAGTAAGCACTTTTATTAATTCTAAAAATTACATTTATTGTGTATGCGTGTGTACGTGCACCCTTGTGCGCACATGTGTGTGATAGATGCATATGGTGGTCAGAGGGCAACGTATAAAAGTCAGCTCTCTTCCCACCCTGTGGGCCTGAGATCAAACGCAAATTGTCAGTCTTGGCAGCAAACATGTTTACTCTCAATTCAGCACCTTTTTTTTGAGCCCCAGAGAGGAGATGACAGAGGCCGAGGTTGTGCCACAGTCATGAGACCTGTACCCCAGATGTAAGCATTTTCTCTACTAGCCTCCCATTAGAGATAGATGACCATGACATTGTGAAAACGTTGTAATGCTATTTTCTCTGGCTTGCTTCTGGAAATGGGATTTTCCTTTTATTGTGATTTTACTTATTGATTTTTTGAAATGAAATCACTATGCATTGTGCAAACCATCTCTATTGATGAACAGAACTGCTATACCACCTTCTAAAACATTAACAAACCAAAATCCTAACCCACTAGGTCTTCAGTCTCTGTCTTCAGTCCCTCAGAGGATGTGCCTGCTGGTCTGGTGTTCCCAGGGTTCACACCACCCTAGTTATGTCTATAATTGTGAAAAAAAAAAATTGGCTATGTGCCTTCTCCCATCTCCACTTAACTGAAAAGTAAATAATTTGAAAACCTTTCCTTTGACACTTGTTTTAATTTATCCTGGAGGCCTTAGACAAATAATACATTCCCGTTTTGGTATAAGACTCATTTTGTATGGCTGGAAATTATTATTATACCCCTTTAAAGACTCAACTAAATGACACTCTGGGGAGGGGTTGGCTTTCCAATACTTCATTTTTTTAACATTTTTCCAATCCTTCATCTTGGTACCCACAGAGAAGCACAATAATCATCCCATGGAGTGCTGAGGTAAAACTACACCAATAAGTAGCTGTGCTGGTTTTGAAAGTATCTGTATACTGATAAATATTTATCAGCGCGTGACTTGTAAACTGCAAGTTCTTTAAAACAGAGCAGTGTTTTAAAATTTAGAGAGTATCATACATCATAAACTAAAACTAAGACAATAAAGTCTCATACATATAAATCCAAGTCATAATTGCTTTATTTACTATGAGCCAATCTTGCTAAGCATCATTAAAAAGTTATTTACTCATTTTGCTCCGGGGAGTCAACATTGATGTATAATATATAATTTTTTTCCTTGCTGTGAACAATGTTGATAAAAAGTGGATAAATATACCATTTTTTCTGCTTCATTAAATACTCTTTTTGTGTGTGTGTATGTATGTCTATCTGTGTATATACATAGATGTGTTCATTATGCATGTATGTGCATGTGTGTGTGCATAGATGTAGAAGTCAGAAGCTAACCTCGGAGGCCATCACTGGCCTTGTCCTTTGTCATGGTGTTTCCCCTGGAGCTTGCTGACTAATCCCACCACCTGGATACTAAGTCCCAAATACCTGCTTGCCTTTCTACTTTGCCTTGCTTATTTATATGAGTTCTGGGAGTCGACCCTAGGCCAACCCGTTTGCAGGTCCAGCACTTCCCTGACAGAGCTACTTCCCAGAGGCATTTTCTCTCTTTAACAGGCTGCCTAAAATTGGTTTTTAAAATATATTTAATTTCTCAGAGCCTTATCTTTCTCATCTGTAACACTGGGGCATAGATATAACTCAGAGGTTGGCACATTGTGGCCAGTGACCAAATGTGTTTTACCATCTGCTTTTGTAAGGTATGAAACGTTAAGAATGGCCTTTATGTTTTTTGAAAGGTTGAAAAAAAATATAAAATAAGGATACTCTTTTGTGACATTTGAAATTTTTTGGAATGTAAGATTATAGTATTCACTAAGGAAGTTTTAATAGCCGAAAGCCAGGTTCCCTCAGATGTACATTATTTATGGATATTTTGTGTTAAAACAGCAGAATTAAGAAGTCTCAACAGCTTATAAACTGAAAAATAGAGAAATCTAAAATGGACATTTATAGAAATAGATTTTCTACCTGTGGGGGTTGGGATGACAGTACGTTTGAAGGGTCCTTAAACAGGACTCGACGCCAAAGGCCATTACCTAGAGAATCCATTTAATGAACAATTTTCAGTCTAATTGAATCTCTAGAAAGACTCATTTAGGCAGCAAGTATAGTTTCAAAGTCACAACTGTAATTTTTCTGGCTGGCTAGGCAAATGATCATGTGTATAGTGGGGATAATTTTGTGACTTTGGGCTTATGCTTCCCCTTGATTAGCTCTGGCCCTTGCCATCCATCCATCTGCTGTTGGACACAGGTGTATTTTATCAGAACTCAGTTCTGCCCTCCTTGACTCCCAGTTCCTCCTTTGTTAAGCTCAGGACTGACATCTCTTATGCTGGAAGGCTTAAAGCACAGCATCCTTTGCATCATGAGTCTGCAGGCTCCTCTGGCAGGCCTCTGCATCTCACCTCCCTCAGAACCTTAATAGCACTTGGTTTGTACCTCTCTCGGAACACTTAGCACATCTTGTTGAGCTATTTATGCCTCTATTTCAATTTCCCTATCAGACTTGGGACCTTGCCAGGGTCTTCTGACTTTTTATGTCTCCTGAGGTACCTAGCACATGGCATATGAAATGAATATTTAGCAAATGAATAAATGGATCATTAAACTGTTAAAGATATTCAGAATCTTGATGCCTAGGTAAGCAGGTGATTAGAGAAAAAATTATTTGGGAGGAAAGAAATACAGGAAGCAGATAGCCAAGTGAGACAATGTTAGAAAGCAAGACAGCCAATACAACATGCCAAGGACTCAAGGACTTCAAAGATTAGATAACTCTTGCTGCAAAATGAGGATGCTCAGATCGGCTTGGTGGCTTGTGGCTGTATTTCCAGCACTTGGGAGGCTGAGGTAGGAGGGTTGTCATGAATTTGACACCAGAGCGGGTTACATAGTGAATCTGATGCTAACCTGAGCTGCAGAGGGAAATTACCAACCAACCAACAAACATAAACAAGGGCCGGCAAAGGTTTCACTGGTAAAGGCTCTTTTACTGCCTCCTGTCAACCTGAATTCAACTCCAGGATCCTGATGGTAGGAAGGCAGAGCAGTTAGCCTCCAGGCTCTTCATGGGTATATGCCCAAATAAATGTAATTACAGCCAAAAGAGAAACATACTTCCAATAAGAGGAACCACTTCACAGAATACAGTCTCTCCGTGTATGGAGGGTGGGAGGGTCATACTTGGTGTGTAACCGCTAGGAGTGAAGATGTGGTGCTGAGGATAGAGTCAGATGCTGATACTCTGGATGCTTTAGTCAGATGCACCATTCATCCAGGCATACTGTGGTAGAAGTCTGAGTAGGAGAAAGGAGTGGGATTTGATTTATTCACAATTTGAGAAAGGTTTTATGTACACGGCGCCAGGCCAAGAGAAGCTTTGTAAATTATTTACTCTACTTCAGACAACTGAACAAGATAGACAACGGTAGCAAAAGTGCCTTGTGGCTTGTCAGTTGTAAGTTTTCGTCTTTAGAAATCACAGAATCTCTCTTGGAAAACTGCAAAAGCCATGAGGCTATGCATCTAGTCCTGAAATCCTTGGGAAAACAGCGTCCCAAGCGTCTGTCCTTTCTCTACTCAAGGTTGGTAAGGCAGCCACATGTGACAAATCTATTCCTGGGACCATGTAACACGTGTCTGTTCACCTCAGATAGGGAGCCCACCACAGACTTGGTGAACCAATGAGTTTTACTGGGGTTACTTACAGGAATATGGGGGAAGGGCTACTTACACTAGCAGAAATGATCCAGGGACCGTCCACCCCAGCATGGATGACAGCTCACAAAGCTGGGAATCTGGAGCATACTGTACAACTTGCAAGCAGCTCAACAGGTTGGAGCATGGCCTTTTCAGATCAGATACCTCCGCTGGTTTAAACCTCTTCCAGTCAGCTGGTTCCTGCTTCTCCCAGGCAGCTTGGCTTCCTACATCTGAGAGGGATTCTCAGCTTTTACTACTTACCTTGGCAGGGACAGACCTAGAGAATCTGGTCAGTTTCAGAAACTTCCAGAAACTCTCTTAAGTCATTTGCCTTCCTGCTTAAGGAGTGTCCTTGTAGGGAAGAATATTTCAGTCTCAGAGGAAACTATGACACAACACTGAACAGTGCTTGGTTCAATTGTACTTTTTCAGAAATGTTCTTTTGGGTTAATGCTGGTTTCCTGGGACCCCCACCTGTGGTGATACATATTTAATAAAATGAGTCTGGAATAGCAGAAGGCAAAGCCATCTTTGCAGGCTTTTGTTTTGTTTTGTTTTGAGACAGGGTTTTCTGTGTAACAGCCCTGGCTGTCCTGGAACTCATACTGTAGACCAGCCTGGCCTTGAACTCACAGAGATCAGCCTGCCTCTGCCTCCTGAATGCTGGGACTAACAATGTGCTCCACCACTGCCTGGCTTTCATGGCTTGGCTCTGTGGTTGACTCTCTCACATTCTAGACTAATTTTATATATATATCACCACACCTACCTGTTGGCTTTAGTTCCTTTCCTTGATATCCAGGGATCTGTCTAGTGTGTCTTCTATTTGTGAGACACCCAAACAATGGAAGCCAGCCACTCTATCTGTCCCCAGCCTTCTCTTTAGGCTCTCTTCCCCTGATAGCCACATGGTGCCCTGTGGCTCATTTTTTAATCTTTCCTTACTTTGAAAATGTAATTTCCTTTGAAAATGGCACAGTCAGTTCATGCTGCAGCTTTTTGACAGGGCCTGATGTGTGCTGGGTGACCAGCTACTAAGCTTGGCTTAGTAGGTGAGTTCCTGTTTTCGTGATTGGCTCTTTCTCACGGAGTCAGATTAGGCATGCTGTGGACATCTGCATGTTGAAACATTCTTATTATTTGGTCAGTCTGGGGTATTAAACTTCTAAATGACTAATTTATTTAAACAGTCTAACTGGTATGTAGTTAAGCTATGCTGTCTTTGCAACTTTGCAGGGCAACATTGAAATGTTTAGTCCTATGAGTTTGTTGTTCATGTGTTTAGCACTGTGGGTTTGTCAGCTATACTCTAGGAAAGGCATTCAGTAAGAAAGACTTCTTGCAGATTCCCGGGGCTGAGATTAGATCGTCAGGGTCTACACAGGGACAAAGAGCTGATAAGTTCTGAGAACTTAACCTATAACCTGTTCTTTCCCCTCATTTCTTACTGTGTCAATGAAGCATGGTACGTGCACTTCCCAACCTTCATGCTCCCACTTTAGGGATCACTATAATGACCAGAGTGCTCCCAGGACAAACTGACCACTGATCTCTAAGCGTGAGAAACAATCTTCTTTATAAATACTAGAATCATGACTGTTGGAAAATTACCAGACTCTGCCCAACACAGCAACCCCATAAAAAGCCCGACTTCTCTTCCTGTCAGAATTGTGTGCTTTTGAAGGCCAGAAAACAACTTTCAGAAGCCATTTCTCCCCTTCCATCCAATGTGTCCTTTGGTATCAAAATCAGGTCATCAGGCTTGCTGGCAGACTGCTGAGCCATCTTGCTGCCTCTCTACTTCATTTTCACTGTCACTGAGCCAAGTCTGCTAGCATCCGGAGTAGAGCTTTCTGAATTCTGAAATGATCAACTTTCTTGAGTCAGATTGGCCACATGCAGCACTACAGAGCTGAAGATGATTGTAAACTTGTGATTCCCCTGCCTCTACCTTCCCAGTGCTGAAATTACAGGCATGCGCTACCATGGCAGGCTTAGAAGTATTAACATTCACACTCCAAAGGCATTAGCTCAACTATGTTCGTAGCAGCATTATTTGTAATAGCAAGAACCTGGAAACAACCTAGATGCCCCTCAACTGAAGAATGGATTAACAAACTGTGGTACATCTACACAATGGAGTACTACTCAGCAGTAAGAAAAAATGATACCCTAAAATTTTCAGGCAAATGGATGGATTTGGAGAATATCCTTCTGAGTGAGGTATCACAAACCCAGAAAGATAAGCAGGGGATGTACTCATTCATTAGTAGACTTTAAACAAAAAAGCAAAGCATGTCCAAGCTGCAAACCACAACCACTGAACAGCTTGGGATCTGAAACACCTTGGACTGGCACCTTGGATGCCACTCCCTTTAGAGGGACACCTGACTCAGTCTTGATGTTGTGGTGAGGAAAGTGGATCTTTCAGGAGTGGATGCTGAACTAAGCCATATTGGGACCTTGGGACCTCCTACCCTTCCTTGCTAGGGAGGAGACGGGGAGATGTGGAGAAGAGAGAGTGACTGGAGGGGGTGGGAGGGGGAAGGGAGCTTGAACAAGGATATACAGGGATAGAAAATGTGACTTTATTCATAATAAAAAAGAGAGAAGAAGTATCAACTTTACTGGCACGTCACTGAAAAGATGGTTATTTTTGAATGGGTTTTGTGGAGATTCCAAGTCATCTAACTGTTGTCCATGTGGAAACACCCTGGCTTCCCTAGCCACAGCCCTCCTGGCCATGCCTGGACCAGTGCCCAATTCTCAAGTCTTTAATGGCAGCTAGGGGCCCTTGTTCCCTTGTTCCCTTGTTCTCCGCAATGGTGAGTTGGTTCCAACACAAATATCCTGAGTCACACCTAAGTAAAGATAAAAAGAATAAAAAAGATACAAGATAGCAAAGGAATAAAAATCAACTTTAGGGGGGGCTGGAGAGATGGCTCAGCGGTTAAGAGCACCGTCTGCTCTTCCAGAGGACCCGGGTTCGATTCCCAGCACCCACATGGCAGCTAACAGCTGTCTGTAGTTCCAGTTCCAGGAAAGACACCAAGGCAAATAAATAAAGTTTTTTTTAAAAAAAAAAAAAAAAAAAAAAAAAAAAAAAAAAAAAAAAAAAAAAAAAAAAAAAAAAAAAATCAACTTTAGGGAGGTAGAGGCAGGCGGATCTCTATGAGTTCCAGGCCAGCCAGGGCTACATAGTAAGACCTTGTCAAAACAAAACAAAACAAAAAACTCCAAAGAACAGAATGCTATTGGGAACCCTGACTTAACTATCAGCTTGCATGGGTTTGGTAATAATCAACTTGCTGTGTATCCTGATTTATTGATACCATCAGCCTTGCCTTGTGCTATTTCAAGGGGAAACCCTTTCTGCTGCAACAGAGATGCTTCTGGCTGACCCCTTTTCCCAGCCAGGGTTTCCTCTTGCCGTTTTATTTGCTTGCTAGATGCTTTGGGCTGCAGATGAGGCTGGTATGGGGAGAGTCTTTGTACAGACAGCAGAATGCCTCCACTTGTTAGCAGGGGTGACATTTATCACAAGCAAGGCCTTGAGAGCACATAGGGATTTATGGCCCTTCCTGTCTTTCTCACATCATGGACAGCCTCTGAGGCATTCCTCCACTGCAGCTCCCCCTGGACACAAGAGACCATTCTTCCTTGGCACAAAACATTGAGCCCTTTGCCCATTGTCTTGATGTTACACGACTAGTGGGATGATCCCGAATCATTGGCTCTTAGCCTGGGGCCTGAAACAACCATACATTCTCACACATTCAGAATAAGGGTCCAGTCTAGGACTCCCAAAGTCCCTCCCCCTCTCCTCAGCCAGCCACGTTTCTTTTTAATGATACCTTATCATGATACCCAGGCTAGTCTCGAACTTGTTCATATAGTAGAGGATCATCTTAAACTTTTGGTCCTCCAGCTTCTAATAGCTGAAGGGTGAGATTCCCAGCATGCATCACCACTCAGGTTTTTGTGGTGCCTAGATTCAGCAATAATGGAACGCAGCATTTCCCCCTCCATTCCCTGACAAGAGAAGGAAAATAATTAGACAATCCCTATTTGGTGGCCAAATTGGCTCCTGTAGAAGCATTTTCATTCTTGTTTGGCCCAACTAAACTCCATATAAAATTAAAATAAAATCCTTTTGTCTGTCCCTTAATCCTTCCTTTCCGCTGCTTTAAATCGACTTTTCAGTATATTGTCATCTGCTTTGTTAACATTTGCATTTAAATATAGTGGATAAAGAACTTTCCCCTAGCTCACCGATGGGAGGGTTTAATCCCTCTACCCCAGTTTCCCAGTAAATCATATGGCTATGAATATTCATAGAGAAGACCTGACTCCTCAGTGCTTTGGGGTTTGCCCTTCTTGGTCCTGCTGGCTTTGTTCTGGCTGGCTTTGTGGTTTTCTCTGGCATCTGAGCTCTGACAGTGGGCATGGAGAGGGAATGGGGTTGGTAGATAAGAACCCAGCTACTTTAATTAACACTCCCTCCCCACTTCCCCTGACCCCCCAGTCATGTGCATAGATGCACTTAGACACAGTTTCTTCTAGATGCAGATTGGTTTATTTCAGTCTGTTGTGATTTGTGAACATTTTGTTTAAAGCAATGAAAAATAAATAAATTTATTTCTTCAGTCCTGACACAGCTGGAAGGTGGGAAAAGGGATAAGAAATGAGTATGTGCCTGGCAAATGTTCCCTGAGCTACTACCCCAGCCCTCTTTTACATTGCAAATGACAAGAGGATCCGCAGAGAATTCACCTCTCCACGTGCCCTGTAAGTGGAACATAACACCTACCTCACTGGCCCATGTAAGACGTTAATGAAATAATGTGTACCCCTTCAGCTTGTCTGTCCCCTGTGTTTTATTGCAATCTCTGCGAAGTCACAGAACAGATCATAAGCACTGAGAAGTGCTGTGGATTTTCTTCACCGGTGTCCAGTATATATCACCGACACTTCCATGATGCCCCCATCAAGCCCAAGGAAAGGAGAATGGATACTTCCCTTTCTGGAGTGGGTTCATTATTTTTTTCTGCATTGCCCTGCTTTTCCTATACCCCCGGCATCTTCCCCAGCTGAGCTGTTCCTGTCACCTTTCTTTGCCCTTCTCTAAATCCCTTAGCTGGCCTACTCCATTGCAGTAATCAGAAGCCATTGTACCTATGAAACTTTGATTAACAAACTCCAGGCACATCCCTGTCACATACATTAGGGCCACAGCCCATCATGTCACATATGGCATTCCTAAGTGCACTGTGTTAGTGACTGGCTCATAGTAAGTGGTTGATAAATGGAGGTAATATTAGCAGTTGTTGCCAATGTCTGTGATCTGATGTCATGCCTGGGCCAGCACACTGTCACAGTGGAGGGTTAATTGCCCAGGTGAATAGGCAGCTGGAGGAGAAGGGATAAAAGGCAAAGAAGAATTGCTGATTGCCATCCAGTGTGCTGCAAGCTGGCCAGGACCTCAGAAGGCCTGTAGACATGTCTACACTGTCATCGAGCCTCTTGAAGTCACCAAAGAAGCAGCTTCCTGTGCAGAGCAGTTAGCTCTATTTTTTGCTGTTACTGTGGGCTTACCTGTCAGAACAGAGGGATATGAAAAAAAAAAAAAAGGTTGGCTGTGCCCCGTGGGCAGAGAACCTGGATTAACTTCAAACCCTTGTTGGGTCCTGCAGAGAAGGCTGTGGAGGATCTCACAGTAGATGCAGGTCTTGATACTTGCTGGAAGGATCTGCGGACAGTGTCACAGGCCTGCTCATCCTCCCTGAAAGCTGGCACGAGAACTGCACTTTGGGCCAGATTTCCATGCCTGTCCTCACCCGGTCACCTTTCTTCATTCTTCTGGGACTTGTCATTGAAGCTGATGATGAAAAGGGTAGAAAGAGATTCTGCAGAAACAGAACATAATAAGAGCTGCAGTTGGGAGAGGCCAGAGGTCATTTGCTTGCTTATTGGATACTTTCCACAACCTGAGCTCACTTCCAGTCTTTCATTGCTGGGCAGCTCCATTTGTTAGAAAGCTCTTCCCAAGTTGTGAAAATATCTGTGCTACTGAACACTGCCTGCCTCGAAACATTGGTTGTGTTGCCTCTGAGACTGCCAACCAGGCTATTGTACTTAGCTTTAACATTGCCCAATCTTGACCAATCATACTGGGACCCATAAACATTTTGAGACCCAAATGTGTAAATAATATATTTTGTGGCATTCCCAGCCAGTGATCTGAAGTACCACCTACCTCTTTATCAGACACAGGATTCATGATTAGCATGTCCACAATATATTACTAGATAGCTGATATGGCTTCTGCCCTGCTCATCACCAATTTCCTCCCCTCCACAGTGCTACCACCCTCTCACAATATTGTAAAGCTGTAGATGTCTTTTAAAGAAAAAAATAAGGGTTAATCCTGGCATTCAGAAGGTAGGTGGATTTCTGTGGGTTCAAGGCCTGCACAATCTCCATAGTGAGTTCTAGGCAGCCAAAACTACATAGTAAGATCCTGTTTTAGAAAAGAGAGAGAGAAAGAGAGAGAGAGAGAGAGAGAGAGAGAGAGAGAGGAGAGAGAGAGAGAAGATTGCTAGAGAGGTGGGGGACAGAAATTGGGTTAGCCTGGGTGTAAGATATCAAGAGGGCTACAATTGGAGAGAATGTATTTTAGACACTTTATTAAGGAGCAGTAACAGGAAAGTACGCAGAGAAGAAGGGCCTGGGCAGGGCCACAGGATTTACTTTTTCAAGATGGGAGAAATAACTCATTGCATGATGATAGGAACCATCCAACAGATATGGAAAACTCAACAGTAGAAGACACAGAGGAGCCCAGCCTTGGGAAAAATGCCCTTGAGTAGGAGATGCTCTTAGCACAATGGATGAGTTGGCCTTGCCTATCAGTACTGACAATACATCTGACCCAGAACAGAAAGTAGAGAACATGAGGTCATGTGCAACTGGCCGGACACATGTAATGGGGCTGGGTGGGGGATTTCTCCTTTGAGAGCTTCTGTTTTCTCAATGAAATAGGGAGCAAGGTTGTCCCGAAGAGTGAGAAGGAGTGTGTGGGTTTGCAGACGAAGCATCAGGATTGGAAGCAACATGAGGTGTAGGGAAACGCAGCAAGGACAGAGTCCAAGTGACGTGGTGCTGGCCATACTTTCCTGGGTGCTTAGGGGTCCACTCTGGGAAGGGAACTCTTAGGACCAATTCCTGAAGCAAGCTTAGACATATGTTTGTAAAATTCACCGATGCATCACACTAAAGAATTTCAGGCTTACGAGCTCTTAGACCTGTCACAGTGTTTTTAAATCTTAGACTACATGGTAGGGCAGTGCTGGCCGATGCAGTTAATTTAGCACTCAGGAAGCAGATGTAGGTGGGGTTTGAGGACGGCCTGGCCTACCACGGTACTCCAGGTCAGCCAGGCTGTATCATGAGCTCCTGACCCAAATAAATGAAAAAATAAAAATAAAAGAGGGAAAAAGTGAAAAAGTAAACAAAAAAAACCCCCCAAAAACAAAAAAACCATGTTATGCACTGACACAAATTGACCTCCCAAATGTCTGCAGCTTTACAGGGCTGAGTTTTGCCTTTATATCATTAGACTATCAGTCTTCTCTTAGGACACGAGCATTTTTTCTATTTGGGTTTGGATAAATTAGCTTCTCTTTAAATTTCCTTATGACATAATGACTTTTATTTATCAGGGTTGGGATTCCTAGCCTGAGTTATATTAAGTATTTAAATTTTTTACATTATATTTGCGTGTGTGTGTGTGTGTGTGTGTGTGTGTGTGTATGTTTGTATGTGTGTGTCTGTGTGTGGTATGTGTATGTGTCTGTGTGTGTGTGTCTGTGTGTGGTGTGTGTATGTGTCTGTGTTTGTGTGTCTGTGTGTGCCAGTGCCATGATGCAAGAGTGTGGAGGTCAGAGGACAGCTTGTAGGAGTTGCTTCTCTCATTTTTCCGTGCGGGTCCCTGGGTTGGAACAGAGGTCATAAGGTTTAGTGGCAAGCGCCTTTACCCACTGAGCAGTCTCACAGGCTCTGCTTTTTTTTTTTTTTTTTTTTAAAAAACTTTCTTTCTTTTTTATTTATTTATTTGCCTTGGTGTTTGCCTGGAACTGGAACTACAGACAGTTGTTAGCTGCCATGTGGATACTGGGAATCGAACCCGGGTCCTCTGGAAGAGCAAACGGTGCTCTTAACTGCTGAGCCATCTCTCCAGCCCCGCAGGCTCTGCTTTTAACTGTTCCTGCTCACTGCAATCAAGACCTTCTACCTAGAAGCTCTGAGTCTTCAATTAGGGTTTTAAGTATAGTTTGTGTAACTAGCATTAGAATTAGTCGATCAGTATTTTTGAGGCAATTTTGATACAGCTGCCTGGGAGTCAGTGTGCAGTGATGGAGCATGTACAGTTGGTCAACAATGCCAGTGTGGGTAGAGCAGGATTCCTTCAAAACCCAACTGTGTAATATTAAGTTTCTGGCCTATCAGAACTGTGATCCAAACACACAGAACCTGCAGTCCCACAAGAACACACAGAGGTTCGTATTAATTACATGCTGCTTGGCCTATGGCTCAGGCATATTGCTGGCTAGCTCTTGCATCTTAACCCATTTCCATTAATCTGTCCTGCCATGTGACCTATGGCTTGCCTATTTTTTTACATCTTGTTTCTTGGGCAGCTGGATCTCGTCTCTTGTGACTCTGTCCTCCTCCTCCATTATCTATGCTTGGATTTCCTGCCTCCTCCTAAGATGCCTGCCATAGGCCCAAACTGACCCTTTATTAATGAATGATACTCACAGCATTCAGAAAGACATCCCACCTCACAACTGCTCATAGTGAGGGAACTGAGGACTGACGGGGTGGTTGGGATCTTGGCTTGTGACTTTTTCTCATTGTGAGCATTAAGCCAAATTTCTTCTAGTCATTAAGATGTGTATGCCTGTTCCCAAAGTTGACTGACATCATGGATGGATACTTCCTTTGTCTTTCTCCTCTCCCCTTCTCTTTCCCTTTGCTCTAATCCTCTTCTTTTCTTCAGTGACCCAGACTGGTACAGAACTTCCTATATAACCCAAGATAACCTTGAACTCCTCATTCTCTTGCTTCTTCATTTGATGTGGTAGAATTCTAGGTATGTACCATCATGCATTGCTAGTTTTTTTTCTAATAATAAACAGCTCACCCTACTCATTAACTTCTGAGTCATAAACACAGAGAAAAACCAGCAGTGTTTCCATCCCTTTGACACTGCTGTCTTTGAACTGTCCGGAGTAACTGATACACTCCAGGTCGCAAGTACTGCAGTGTGTTCAATGATGATGGACCTCTATCACACTATCCCGAGGAACCTCGAGTTTCCTTGTTCACAGTGATTTGCACTTTCAAGAGTTTACATCAAGGACAAATAGAAAACTCCCGTCTTCCTCAGTGCCAACTCTCCTTTGGATGCTCTGCCCATTGAATTCTGTTTCAGTCTTAGAATAGCTATAATATGTTATAAGACTTAGGTGGTAAGGCATTATGTAATTTGACCAAGATCATGACCTACAAAGTGGTAAAGACTTGGGATCAGATTAAGGTCTTTGCATGTGACAGGAATTATAATGATATCTGCAAGAGAAAAACTTTTTAATCCCCATGCTTCTTTCTATGGAGCCAGGAATGTATTGCAGCAAGTAGGCCCTTTGTTCTTTAAAGATGGATAGCAGATTGGAGAAAGCTAACCATAGACTAGACTCTTCTTTGCACAGTAACAGGGGATGCAGAGACATGAGAGGAACTGAGGCCACCTGTGACCTGCAGTGTAGGAGGGTGGCTGTGTGAGAGGGTGGAGGGATGGCCAGCTAGCAGCTAAGGCAAGTTGCTGAGGACAGAGGCCCAGTAAAGATTTGAGGAGGAATGAACAGCTATGCTTTATGAGATGCCTCTTCTGAGAGGTCTTAAACAAAGAATAAACGGCTAACATGTAGAAGCTCACACTACTGTCCAGGCTCGCCCAGCATCCCTCAGTCCCTACCAGTTACAGGGTCTTCCCGGTTGGCATGCTCACCCCACCCCCACCCAAAGCTTCTCCAGCCTTACTCTAGCTTCTCTGGCCTGGCCCTATATAACTTAGCCATCTGGGTTATGTCAGTCTCTTGGTCTAAGCTGCCCCTCTTGGTTGGTGGCTCCTCTATTTCTCTTCCTCTCTGTTTCTCCTCACGTGACCAGACTCTGGCCATGCTCACTCGGACTCTTTCAGACATCTCTGTCCCTGCCGCTCCCTGCACTCTCCTCATATCTACAATAGACCTCCTCCTCCTCCTCTTCCTCCTCCTCCTCCACCATACCTAGGGGTGGCCATGTCCTTCTTTTATTCATTTTTTTTCATTCACCTTCCTCCACCTGCCTTTGGAGACGTCCTGCAGAGCCCTTTCCTTTCTTTGTATTCTAAAACATGAGTGTTTCAAGCCATAAGGAAATGAAACAGTGTCCACTTGCTAACTGGGACTGGGCTGGCTACACACAATGGTCTGGTGAACTCCCTTAAGGCAGTTTCCTGTTCAAATATCCACCTCATGAATATTTACTCAGTTATTTCTACATGGTGGGCATTTTTTAAGGTGCCAAAAATACTATGTTAACACAAGAATAGAGTCTTATAATGCAGACTTAATTTTTCAATGTTGGATAAATGTCTCCATAAGTATCTTTGACAAGTGTCTGCCTATTAAAGGACTATTTGTTTGTGGATATTTGTTTGAAAGAGCTTTATTGATCACGTGCAAAGTCCAGTTCTGACAGTACAGGCAGCAAACTGGACATTCTTCAAAGTGTACCTGGTCAGTAGTGAAGATGTGACAAGACTTGTTATTAGAAAGAGATGAAGTACCCATAATGAATAAACATTATACTCTATTTTTCCAAGGAACATTTCTTTAGGACCTTGAATTGGCCCAGGGTCGGGGGAAAGGCCCAGAACCCATCTTCACCCCCATCTGTGGTCTTACTCGGTTCCATCTCTACCTGCTTCATAATTCTTTATCACTCCCACACCCGATTAAACATACACTCCACATCTGTCCTCCTGCTCACAACTGGTCATTTCTGTTAGTCTTCACTAAGGTAGGGAGTATAATGGCTCTGTCCATTTTCTCAGCTTGATCACTCACAGCTGAGCCACCTTGGGCAAGCTACTTTCCTTGTTAGAGCTACCTAACCTATCGACCCTAATGTTAAACCAACTTCATGGGGTTCTTATGAAGACCAAATTCAATAGTATACTTAGAGTGATTAGAAGGTTACCAGGTGTGGCAACTTTTTAGCTAGAGTTAGTTGTTTCTGTTCTGGTGTTAATCAATCTCATCAAGATTCTCCTTGGTGGAAACCCCCCTCTCTCGTTCATACCTGAAGGTCTAGGCCAGTGCTGAGTTAGGACTATGAAAAAGACACTTGTTTCTCCCTGAGACACTGAAATGAAGTGGATTTGAGTTGGACCTGGAGATGGGGAGGATGCAGGCACTTGGGAAGAAGGGAGGGAAAAGCCATCCTAGTGAGACACTGTGAACAGAAGGATGGGGTCCTGAAGTCGGACGGGCATTGAAACACTGTTCTATTTTTATCTGAGTGCTGAATGCACAAGGTCAAGGCTATGAGGCAAGTATGGAAACATGAGAAGCTGGTTCACAAACTGTGGAAGCCAGTGAATGCTAAGGATGTTGGTGTTAGACCTAGTGAGCAAATGAAGAACTGTTATGGATTTGGGGGAGTCCTGACTTGCTTGCTGTTATAATGCAATATGCAGGTGTAGTGGCTGATTACCCCAAAGCTGAACAACTCAGAGTGATATAATGTATAAAACCTTCTCTAACTTATTATTTAGCTAATTTTTTGTATCTATTAGATATTCCAAGAAATTGGCCAAGAAAGCAAATGAATTAATTTTATATTCTAAATCAAGCTATTCCACAATTTAAAGAAGATATGAAAACGATAGGGATTTTTTCATTACACATACATAAATTTTTAGGGTGTACAAATGACATTTAAAATAAATCTAATCTATGAGTATTACTACTAAATTTGAGAAATGGTGAATACTGTGAAATAATATACTAATTTATAAATCTTGCCCTCCCCCCATTTTGTAGCACTGGGGAAATGAACCAGGGCTTCACACATGCTCAGAAAGCTCTCTAACACCAAACTACATACCCAGCTTTAAATATTGCTCTTCTTCATGTACATTTCATCAGACAGTTTTATTCAAACTCATCAAAGACATTCTCAAAATCAATGCCTTTGTTAACAGCAAAGTGGATCTTTGAATCATCAAAAGATTTTGAATAGATCTGCAGAGCTGCATAAGTAGTTGTATTCATATTTAAGTTGTCTAACACAAGGTACTTTTTGCAAGGCATTATGGGTATATGCCTGTTATGCCAGCCCTTGTGAGGATAAGCCAGGAGAATCACCAGGAGTTAGAGACTTATTTGGACTGCAATGTCTCAAAAACAAAACAAAACAAACAAAAAAACACCTTAGCTATAAGATAAAAATTTAGTTGTTCTTATTTTACATAAATGAATATTTGTAGTTGAAGATAAAATTTTGCTATACACATGACGTCTACCATATAACTACCCATCACATTGCATCCTTTGAATTACTAAAGAATTTTTTATTTTGTGCAAAATATTGGCACAGTGACTTCAAGTAGAAAAGGCAGGATATATAATTATAGAAGGATCATGTAATTTTAATTATGGAAAAACATCCCAAATAGTTATTTTTATTTTTAAAAGTCTCGTATTCAATGCTCACCCTTGTCATTGTGAGTTTAGAGCTCAGGAGCAAGCAGTACAGCTGTGCTAGATCTGTCTGATTTTCCCTTTTGTTAATATCGACAGATGTAGGTGACGGCTGGCATAGGTATGGCCCACACAGACTCAAGTGTTTGAATGCTTGGCCCATAACGAGTGGCACTATTAGGAGGTGTGGCCTCGTTGGAGTAGGTGTGGCCTCGTTGGAGGAAGTGTGTTACTGTGGGGGCGGGCTTTGAGGTCTCTTAGTGAGACAAACTGTCTCACTCCCAGTGAGACAGACCACTTCCTGATGCCTGCAAGTCAAGATGTATTGACGTGAGCTTCCGCTCCAGCATCCTATTTGCCTGCCACCATGCTTCCAGCCATGACAATAATGAACTAAACCTCTGGAACTGTAAGCTAGCTCCAATTAGATGTTTTCCTGTATAAGATTTGTTGTGTTGTTGTGGTAGTGGTTGGTGTCTCTTTGTTGCTATAGAAACCCTAAGACAGATGCCTAAATGGAAAGAGAGGTGTCTGAAGTCAATATTATGTTCTCCAAGTAGTATGTAGCTGTAATTGAAGAACACTTCAAAATATGTTTTTATAAGAGTTTAATTTTTTAAATTATTTATTGTGTGTTCATGAGTACACATGTGCCTGTGGTGGTCAGAGGACAATTTATGGAACTTGACTATTCTCACTTTCTACTGGGTGGGGATCAAACTCAGGTCCTCTTGCTTGGCAGCAAGCACCTTTACCCAATGAGTCATCCCCCCCCTTCTATAAAGATTTTATGTGAGATAACTTTTCCTGAAGAATATTTTGGAAAACTTCGAATATCTATTAATAAATGATCTCCTAAGCAGATGTTCTATCACCGAAATGCACTCCTAGCCGTGTGTGTGTGTGTGTGTGTGTGTGTGTGTGTGTGTGTGTGTGTGTATGTGATATGCTGGGATTAAACAAAGGCTTTGCTCACACTAAGCAGGTACTCTATCACTGAAATGCATCCCAGCCCTAAGTGGGTATAATTTTGCTTGAATGGTCATTCTTCAGGCAACAAAATGCTAGAGTTAAATAAGCACAATGGCAGTTTTTATCTTTTCTGTGGACATTGGATCCCAGGTCTTCAGTGTCTCTTGTCCATTGTTCCTGACGTGTGGTTTAGTTCTGTTCTGTACTCTCAGCACCCAGAACCTGTCCCCTGGAGGTTCTTAGCAGCTCATCTCTTCTACTCCGATTTTCTATAGCTGACTAGATCAGGTGTTCTCAACCTGTGGGCCATGACCCCTTTGAGGGATCAAATGACCCTTTTACAGGAATTACATATCAGATATTTACCTTACGATTTATAACAATACCAAATTACAGTTGAGAAGTAGCAACAAAAGTAATTTTATGGTTGGAGATCACCACATCATGAGGAACTGTGTTAAAGGGTCTTAGCATTAAGAAGGTTGAGAACCATTGGACTAGATGCTAAGTGTCCTGAGGGCAGACACTATGTCTGGATTTTACCTCAGTCCCTAACACAAAGCCAGAGTCAAGAATGTAAAGAATAAGAGCCACACACCATCACATGATAAGGAATCATTCCAGTATCTTAGAGAGTTAGTACAGATTTCAAGCGGATGTCATATGCAGACTTCAACATTTGTTGATTCCAGCTATATACACACATTCAGATAATCGCCATCTGTTGCCTAAATGTATGGGTGGCTGAATCTCAATCTGGAGATGATGTAGGGAGGACAGAGAAGGTTTGCTGCATGGCTGTGGGGGCTTTCCTGAAAAGGATCCAGGCTCTGTCTGTTTGTTTATGTGCAAGGCTTTGGTGAGCATGCCAGGCCTCTTGTGTTCAGAGGAGACACACAAGTTCAGTGTGTCTGTAGACTGCAAATCTGCTCGGGCTGTTTCATCTTTACCAGGTCTCAGCCTGCCTTCATGCACGCCCGTCTGCTAGAGATGTATTTTTAGATTGTTAGATAGCTGCTGAAGATTTTTCCCCAGGAATTTCTGGTGACTGGATTTTAGGGCATGTTCCACCCTACTGAGCCGCTGTCAACCATTCTCATTTTCCAAGTACACACTTGCACGTATGTGAGCATTGATCCCCTTCACCCACCCTATACACATACACACATACACACAATATTTTTATGCCAGTTTGTCTGGTTTTTTGCAATGGTCTTGGTCACAGTGAATACATAGCATCTGCCTAGCACTCTGTTTGGTCATACTTAGTGATTGACGGGGAAAAAATAAATAATCCCATTGGTAGCCATCTTCAGTGACTTCTAATTTATGTTCATCTCTAAGCCAAAGAGCTGAAGGCAGAGTGAGACACTGTAGATGAGTTGGGAAATCAGACCTTGTTTCTGCTCTTTATCATCTGTATGGTCTAGAGCATCACACTCACTCTGTGTCCAGTCTTCATGTTCGCTGGGTATATAATAGCTCCTGGTTCATTGGGGTTTATCACTGTGTCTCACACAGCCAATATTTATTTTACTATTTTTGAAGGTTTATTTATCTTTATTTTATGCATCTAAGTGTTTTGACTCCATGTACATATGTGTATCACATTTATATCTTGTTGCTATGGAAGCCAGGAGAAGGTGTCAGATTCCCTCAGAACTGGAGTTACAAATGATTGTGAGCAGCTCTGTGGGTGCTAGGAACCAAACCTAGGTCCTCTGCAAGAGCAGTAATTACTCTTTATCATTTATCATGAGCCATCTTCCAGTCCCATTAGCTGTCATTTTTAAAACTAACCAATTGATTGAAGGCAGGGTCATATGATGTAGCTCTACCTGGCATTGAACTTACAATCCCCCTGTCTCAACCTCCTAAAAGCCTAGGTCACAAGTAAACATGCTGTTGGTTCTAGTCAGTTAGGAAGAAATTATGACCAGCCAAGCTGAATTTTTCCCTCCCTGGCTAGATAAAAGTGTGGTAGCTTATGCTTTCTCTGCCTGCAGATGTTGGGAGAGGGAAGACTCACATCCTGCCCATCTTCCACCCGGACAGGCAATCCTAGTAGTGCCCATCTTCCCATCTATGCATATCATCACTCTGGTCAGGCATCTTCACAGCCATTGTCTGACCCTTTCTAGAGATTCCCTGCCTTGGTGTATTCTGTCTCATTTCTCCCCAATTCTCACAGTAGCTGATTGGTATTAAAGCTGAACCACTGAAGAAGATACCCCAACTCTTTCCTCTATACCTCTTCTCACCAGCATCTCAAACTGCTTCTGAACACTGCCCACATCATCCTTCTCTGTTGACGGCACCGTCCCCCACATTGTCTTCACAGTGATATAAGAAAACCTCTGTTATCTCTGAGAACCTCCTACCCTATGTCAAGAGCTCATTTCCCCACACTCCAGCTTACTAGCTACTCTTTTTCTAAATTACCTTTTCAGCTACTTTAATTGTATGAATTTCTATCTCTAAATTTTAGGGAGAGACCATCATCATCATCATCACTATTGATTGTTAAGTTTTTTGAGACAAAGCCTCTTGTGTCCCAGGATGGCCTCCATCTCTCTTGTTGCTAAGGATGATCTTGAACTAAGCATGTGTATCATGCTTAGCTGAGGTGTTTTTGTTGTTTGGATTTTTGACATAGGGTTTTACTAAATGGCCAGGCTCACCTTGAACTCAAAGATCACTCACTTCTGTCTCTTGAGTGCTGAGGTTAAAGGTATGTGCCATCATACATGGCTAATAATATTTTAAAATTTTATTTATTCCTGGTTTTGTTTTGCGTAAAGCAAGATCTCACTATAAAGCTCTGACTGGTTTGGAACTTGCTATGTAGACCAGATTGGCTTTGAAGTCCTGGCTCGTGTATCTGAATTTATGTATCTGTGCATGCCGTGTGTGGAGGTGCCTTTGGAGGCCAGAAGAGAGCTCTGGGTCTCTTGGAGCTGGAGTTATAGGTGGTTGTGAGCTACAAAACCTGGGTGCTGGGAACCAAACATAGATGTTCTGAAAGAGCAGCATTACTCTTAACCACCGAGGCATTTCTCCAGCCCCAAGATAGTATTCTTTTGATATAAAGTTTCTTCCCTTTGAAGAAAGATATAAGCTTTCTTCAGACTGTCTACGACATTTATATTTACTCTTCTGTCTTGCCAAATGCTTTTTTTTAGGTGGCTAGCACATTTGATACCGTAACATTTGCCCAAACACATTAAACTATATACTAAAGACAGGTTCAGGTATTTCATGCAAATTATACCTTCTTAAAATTTTATTTAAAGCAAAAGGCATGGCAAAAGCTCTACAGAATGAAAATAAACAGAGGAAATTTTGAATGAAAAGAGTCAGGGAGTAAAAGGAAATGAGGGCAGATTAGTACAGAAACTGCATTGCACAATTTCTGTGGACTGAACACTTCCCTCTGATTTTCCTATCTGCCAAAGGAAATGGAGAATTATGACCAAAGAAATGTTCCAAGGTTTTGAAACCTGAGCAAATCTCTCTCATAGGTTCTTTTATGCAGAGAACATTGTGTGATCTATTGACTGTTTCTCAACAACAAGCCTGTGTTAAATAAACCAATAAGGAATCGGACAGGCTTTTCTAACAGCATCCCTTTGCTCAAGACCCTGGCAAAATATCAAGGTACAATCAAGAAAACAGTCCTGTGAAGTCCTAAATAGCACAGTTCACATGCACAAGTTTCTAATGGTTCCACTAGACTAGAAATACAATTTAAAATCAGTATGAAAGGGTAGACTGTTTATCTTTCAAGTAATCCCTTGAATTACTGACTATGGTGAATACACTTGCTACTATTTGAGAACACTCAAGTCTGTAGCCCAGCCCTCTAGTGTAAGTACTGTTAGTATTTTGTTCGTGGAAGGATGGAACATGCAGACACGCTGCCAGGAGGCCATGTTGAGTTTATTGGGGGAGGGAAAGAGAGAAAAGAGAGAGAGGTAGGAGAGAGAGATCCCCTGCCACGTGTTCTGTCTCTTTAAAGGGTAACCATGTAGACACTGTTACAAGTCAAGGGCAGGCGCTTGGTTTGTAGCTCTATTGTTAGGTGTCTCTATGTCTGGAAGTGCTGTGTGTCATAATTGACTTCTTGATCATTACATAGTGTCTCTCCTTTTTACTGATTACATCCCTTGGATTGAAGTCCACTCTTGCCTAAAATTAACATAGCTACAGCTGTGTTTTAGTTTGCGCTCCCTGTATATCTTTTCCCATCTGTTTACTGTTAACCTAGCTCTGTCTTATGTTACAAATAAGGTTCTTGGGCTGGTGAGATGGCTCAAGGATAAGTCTGATAACTTGAGTTCAATCCCAGGAATCCAACATGGGAGGAGAGAACTGACCCCAGTATGTTCTTTTCTGGCCTCTTCCATATATATGTGCAGTGCACACACACACACACACACCCCAACAACATTAATAATAATAAATTCTGAAAGACACTAAAAATAAGAGGTTCTTGGAGATTTTATAGAATTAGTTTCTTTTAAAAAATCTCACCTGACAATAGTGGTTTTATGAGTCACTTCCATGTAATGTGATTATTGATAAGACTGCATTAATATTTACCATTTTGTCAGTGATTTTTATTTGCTCCAGTTGCTTTTCCTGTCTTCCCCAGGTTTGAGAACTTTGTGTGTGTGTGCATTTATGTGTATATCTATATGTGTCTGCATATATATATATATATATATATGTGTGTGAATATTTGTCTGTGTATGCTTACATGTGTCTGTATATATATGTGTGTATATATAAGCATGTGCATCTATGTGTGTGTACATATATATGTGTATACCTATATGTATGTTTCTTATATGTATCTATGTGTATATATGTTAGTATATGTTACATCTGTATGTGTGTCTATGTATATGTGTATATATGTGTGTATTTGTGAATATATGTAGCATACCTAATTTTTTAAGTGAACTTAATTTTCTCCTCCTTCTTGTCATAATTACGGATCACTGCAGATCTTAAGTTACTCCTGTAGTAGACTTTTCCTTTCCTTCCTTCCCTCTTTTCTTTCTTTCTTCCTTTCTTTCCTTTGTTTCCTCAAGATATAATTTTGAGTGGGCTGGAGAGATGGCTCAGCGGTTAAGAGCACCGTCTGCTCTTCCAGAGGACCCGGGTTCGATTCCCAGCACCCACATGGCAGCTAACAACTGTCTGTAGTTCCAGTTCCAGGCAAACACCAAGGCAAATAAATAAGTAAATAAATAAAGTTTTTTTTAAAAAAGATATAATTTTGACATATATAGCCCTAAATGGCCTGGAATCCACTATGTAGCCCAGGCTGGCATGAATGGCATGAAACTCATGACAAAATATTGCCTCCCAAGTGCTGGATAAATTTATAGATAGGACCATCACGCCCAGCCTCATAGGTGCCTTTTCATGTGATTCTGTCTTCAGTATTCTTGCAGTGACCTTATGGAAATCCAGATGATGCTGTATTTATCTTTTCTTTTTTAACTTAACTCTCAAATGTATCCCATTAGTGGACACTCAGCAGATAATATATCAGTCTTTAGTTTGTCATTAATTTAACAATGTTTAATTAACTAAATAATAAATATCCCTAGTAATGCTAGCCAGATTGAATAGCTACTGACTGGCATGTCCTCACCACTGGCCTTTCACAGATTCTCTCCTGCGGACTACCTGAAAAGAAGAGAATTTAGTTTTATTATCTTTTATCTCAATAGTAATTAATGGGTGCCTAAAGTTAAATTCTATCAAAGGTATCTTTAAATAGTCATTATACAAATGTAAAGACAAGATTGTGTTCTGAGTCGTTTATACTGGTTGTGTTTAAAACATGGAACAGAATGTAATCAGTTAAAAACACAGAGGGTGTGAGGGCAGAGGAGGGAGTTTCACATGCCTGTGTCCTCACAAATGCTCCAAGTGGCCCTGTCTCCTGACTTAGGCAGAGGGAGGAGAAAACGGACTATGGATGAATGCTAACACAACGATGTCACTGAAGTACCAAAGGTAACAGAAGCTTGTGGGACAGTGTCAGGCTGTCCAAAGACGGGAACAGCTCCTTCCAGAATATAGGGCAGTGGCAGGGGGGACAAAGAAATGCTTAACACAGACCTGAGGAGGAAACATGAGAGCATTTTATAGAGAAAGTAGCAGTTGAATTATCCCTGCTACCGTGTAGAACTTTAATATAACAGATGTAGAGGAAGAGAAACTGTCACAGGAAATAGCTTAGGCAAGAGGACAGAGGAGGAAAAATGCCCACTGTAATGGCACTCATCTTTAATCCCAGCACCCAGGAGGCAAGGACATTAGATCTCTGTGAGTTCAAGACCAATGTGGTCCGCATAGCTAGTTCCCAGCTGGCTAGGGCGACAAAATGAGAGGTTGCTTCAAAGATCAATGAAAATGGAAATTAGTTGAATCTCGGTGTGTGTGTGGGTATGGGCAGCACAGCTGGGGAGGTTGTGAGGATTGTCAGAATCAAATGAGGTAGCACAGAGCATCTGAAACTATCAGCTAACTAGGTAAATAAATGAAGGTCTTAGACATAGGTTTTTGGCATTTTGTTTTGGTAGCCAATGACAAAGAGTTTTGAGTAGGGAGGTTATATAATTGTATTGTGGAGAGAGAGGCTAATAATTGTTTTGTGAAGGATAAAGAAGAAGTAAGGCTGAGGAGGTACTCGCACATCAGGCAGGAAGCCACAAGGATTGTTCCCGTGGTCTCTAGGATGATTATTCCCCATTGTCAACTTAGACTGAGAATCACCTTGGAGACTCACCTCCCAGCCTGTCTGTGTTGGTGTTTCCTGAGAGGTCTAATTAAGGAGAGAAGGACTCACTTTGATGTGGACAGCGCCAGGTCATGAGCTGGGAAGGGGTGGGAAGGAGAAAGCCTGAAGATGAGCCTTGCTCCCTGTAGATTCAACTTTAACCAGCTGCCTTATGGCGCTGCTGCCACGCTTCCTTGCTGTGGCTTTCCTCAAACTCTGAGCCTTGGTGTCTTCATCCCTTAAGATCCTTTTGTCCGGGGCTGGAGAGATGGCTCAGCGGTTAAGAGCACTGACTTCTCTTCCAGAGGACCCGGGTTCAATTCCCAGCACCCACATGGCAGCACACAACTGTCTGTAGTTCCAGTTCCCAGTTCCAGGCAAACACTAAAGCAAATAAATATAAATAAATTAAAATTTATTACAATATTTGGGCACAGTGGTGAGAAGTGTAACAAAGAGCTCTGTGGCCCAGTCCTGCACTTCCAGGTTCTCTGCCTCCATGAAAGCCAGGCTGGAATTCTTCCCTCTTTTGAAATGTTTATGAGTCAGTGAATGTCAACCCTCAAGCTAAGTGCAGGGTAAGTTTAGACACACTCTGGGAACATCAACACGCATTCCTATTTTTAGGGAAGGAACCAAGGTCTCTGGATTGCATTTGTGCCAAGGTCAGCCTGGCTGCATGGGAATATCTTGAGCTGACATTTGGTGTGACTCGGCCATGATGGCTGTCCCAGCCTCTAAAAGTCTGGGCTTTGATTATTCTCATTTTTGCTTCCCAGAGGAAAGATAGAAAGCCATCTGATGCTTCTCTTAGGATTCCTCGCCTCCTTGGTATTGACATTGGTAAACAATGAAACCGTAGGATCCAGATTAAGTAAATCTATTTCCCTAGCATGTGGTACAACACAGCTTGAAAATAAAAACAAATCAAATGCTCCGAATGCAAAATGAATGCTAATTAAAGTTTGGAGAAACCTGTTAGCACCCAAGCTTTTCCTCTGTGGTCTCTCCCCTTTAAATTAAAAGAACACAATTTTCTGAAGCTCAGATGTGAATCACAGCCCCTTCTGGATCACAACTCTGTCCTCACTTAGGAACTGATCTTCCTCCCTCAGTGCTGAGAGGAAGGCTATTCTCTATAGGGCAGGAGACATGGGAGTGAGCAGTCTCTTCAGGATACATGGACTAGTCTGGAATCACCCAGTGAGGTTGCCCAGAGCCAGGGAGAAGAAAACATCTCTGGAGTCTCTTTCCACTTGATGAATTATCAGCTGTGTTTCTAAAAATTAATTTATGTATCTTAAAGTTCTTTTTTTGTTCATTTGTTTTTTGAGACAGGGTTCCTCTGTGTAGCCCCTGGTGTCCTGGATCTCTCTCTGTAGACCAGGTTGGCCTTGAACTCACAGAGATCTGCTTGCCTCTGCCTCCCAAGTGCTGGGATTAAAGGCCTACACCACCACCTGATTTAACTCCTCAAAGTTCTTAAATGGCGTGATAGTGACCAGGCTAAATGTGGGCTGAGGGCTGGAAAGAACTAGTTCAAGCCTTCCTCCTTAGAGCTGTGACCTTGGGAACAGTGTAACCTCCACTCTTAATTCACCTAGAATTTTAGGGCACTAGAGAGCAACTTCCAAGTCACAATATATATAGCAAAGAGGCACACAGTGAGAGCCCTGTACAGTTCCTCCTCATTGTTACTTGAGTAAAGCTCAACTCTCTTTACAGAGGGGTACAGACCCTTTGTTCTGAGCACCTGTTCCTCCCTGACTGGAATTCTGCGATGTTCCTAAGCTTTATGTTAGCGCCGACTGTGGTACCTGTGCTTATTTATATGAACCACATAAACTGCCCTTTGCAATCAGGCCTCAGAGATCTGACTTGAGTCTCCTAGGAAATATCGTCTTGTTTTTGAGATGGGGTCTTACTATGTAGCCTGAGCTGTGCTGGGACTTACTATCCAGAGCTGGAATTAAAAGCATGCACACCACATCTGACTTAAAAGTCAGTATTCTTGGCTGGGCATGGTGGTACATGTCTGTAACTCTAGCACTCTGGAGATTGAATCAAGGAAATCCCAAGGTTGAGGCTAGCCTGAGCTACATAGCCAGGATAAGGCTAGTCTTTTAAAGAGACTCAAATGCTTTGTTTGGCAATGTTGCCTTACCTTTTTTCCTGTTTAAAATGGCCAGGAAATAACAACCAGCAGGGCAGGGTGGGAAGCAGAGAAGCTGTTTACAGCAGGAAGGAGTCCCCTGACTTCTGCTCTTAGATCCAAAGCAGAGCATTGATAGAGCGGCCCTCTATACGGTCTTACTGCCACCCTCCCAGGCATTCTGTGTGATGGCTGTCTCAGAGATGGTTTCTATTGCTGTGATCAAACACCATGACCTTGGGGAGGAAAGAATTTGTTTGGCTTCCATATCCTAAGTCACAGTCCAAAGAGAGAAGCCGAGACAGGAACTCAAACAGCAGGAACCTGGAGGCAGGATCTGATGCAGAGGCTACAGAGGGGTGCTGCTTACTGACTTACTCCCATCGCTTCCTCAGCCTGCTTTCTTACAGAACCCAGGACCACCAGCCCAGGGAAGGCACCACCCACAATGGGCTGGGCCATCCCCCATTGATTACTAATTAAGAAAATGCTCGCCTACAGCCTGATCTTATGAAGCATTGTTTCAGCTGAGGCTCTCTTCTCTCAGATGACTTTAGCTTGTGTCAAGATGACATAAAACTAGCCAGCATACAGCTGTTAGAGTCTTCCTGTTCAGAAGTGGGGCATCTGGACTTGACTTCACGGCTCCATGATGGAGCTGGTCCTTCTCATGTGGAAAGATATCCAGGCTTCTGGTTCACACAGAAACTCCATGGAGGTGTCTCCCTCCTGCAGGCCATAGGGATTAGCCTTCAACATCCAGTCCTCCATCAATTTCAACTTCCAGGCTGAGCTGGCCACATGACACCAGAGCCAAACTCTTTTGGCTGTGGCAGAGTATCTTATCCCTGTGACCACATCTCATTAAATGCAGCTGCTCAGTTTGGTCACTCTCCAGGCTCACTTTTGGATTTTTGATTTGCCAAAGCTCCTTGAAAATTATCTACCATGAAAGAAAAGAGAAAGAGGCATTTGTTTGCTTGCCGAAGCAGCAGACAATAAACCAAGTAATTTTGCAGTGGCTCTGAACATTAATTTCATGCAAATGAGAATCTGTTTTACATTGAGGAACAGTGAGGACCTGGGGCTCCATCTGCTACTCTGCACAGGTGACCTCATGCAGATGACAGCTAATCATTTGTCACTCTAGGCCAAGGCTTTGGTTGGCTTCACTTTCCCCTGGGCGGAGCCTCTGCTGGCTCAGGTCAAGGCTTCCTTTGTCTCCCCGCCCTCCCCTGCTGTGCTGAGGCTGGTTCTGAGTTCACTGTTCCCTATAGCTGCGCCCCTTTGGGGCAGTATCTTTCATTGGTGATGGGATTTCCATGTTTTTCCATTAACCAATGTCCAATGGGCCAGTTCCTTGTGGGCATATCTTCCTTTCAGGAACTTCCTAATTGTTTCAGGTGCCCCCTCGAAGCTGCTTCTCATCCCCTTCTCCCCCAGAAGCAGGCATGGCTCATCTTGAAGGTGTTTCTTGCAAAGAAGAGAAGCAATTTGCAAAGTACAACAGTAGCCTGTCTCCTCACCTTTCAGCTACCAGCAGAGTTCAGAACACCTCAGGTTCAAGTCCTATTCAAGTCCTGATTGATACTTAGAGCATGGTTTCATATAGCTCAGACTGGCCTCATACTCACTGTGTAGCTGAAGATGACCTTGAACTCCTGGTCCTCTGGCCTCTGCTTCCTAAATGTTGGGGTTACAGACCCGTGCTGTCATGCTGGATCCCATCACATTCCTGTATGAAAAGAAAAGAATTTTTTTCTTCTTTAGAGCAATTGTAGGCTCACAGTGAAATCGAGGAAGGTACAGACATTTCTGTTGTACCCCTCATCCTTCCTTGCATGATCTTCTTCTAACAACATCCTCCACCAGGATGGCCTACATCCATTTGCCGCACCTACATCCACACAAAATCAACACCCAGAAAAAACATAGTTGTAGCGGGAAATCAAAAACTATATATATAAACGATCGCGTCATAAGACTAGAGACGAGCTGGGCGTAGTTAACTAAAAAAAAATTCCAAAAATAGACCTTCAAAAAAAGAGACCAAAACAGAAAGTCGTCATTCTCTCACAAGAGTTCCCCGA
>PVIH01000035.1:278052-363104 GCA_004025045.1 Sigmodon hispidus
AAAAGTTTAAAAAAAAAAAAAAAAAAAAAAACTAAAAGAGTTCCCCGACCAAATACACAATTCACTCCAACTGCCCAAGAGTTCAAAAATACAACATAAAAATAAAAAATCTTCCTTAAAAAAGCTCCGACACACTACAACCTCATTCTGTCATCTTTTCCTAAAACCGACTCTATTTTATAAACTATTTTCTCCAAATAAACCCTATTTAAAAACATATCTCAAAACAAGTTTCTACCATAATACATAGTGTGTATTCAGGCTCACTCTTGAGTCTACATTCTAGGGCCTTGGGCAATGGAGAATGGCAGACATTTGACCACTGTTATAGTATCACATAGTGCTGTTCCTTCCTTCCTTCCACCCCTGGCAGCTACTGATCTTTTTAGTGTTGTCACTGTGGAGTCTATTCTAGAATGTCCAAGACTTTGACTCAGACAGTAGGTGAGGGCACAGTGTATAAGTGTCCCAGTTGGTTTCCTACATTAATAAGGCAGGACAGCCTGGGGGTGTGCTCAGTGGAAGAGCACTTGCCTAGCGTTTGTGGGGCTTGGCGTTCCTTCCACTCTGGCATGATGCAAACAAGCCACAACAACAGAGCAAAATCATAGTATCAAAGACTTACATTTTAAAAAGAGTTTAGTTTGGCTTATGGTTCTTGAGGTCAAAGGTCAAGGGACTGCACTTGGCGGTGGTGGACTTCTTACTGACAGAGTTTCATGGTGACACAGGGCATCACCCAGTGAGACGGGAAGCATGTGTTTGCATACTCTGGCCTGTTCCTCTTCTGATATATCCAACCAGACAAAGCTGTGGACACTCTGTACTAATCACACAGTTCTAATCACTGTCCGAAGAAGGTCTCACCTTATAAATCATAGTTGGATTAAGTTTTTACCTTCCTAGTGTCATGAGTCTCCTGAGAACTGACCATCTTTAAATCACTGGGGCAGCCCTTTCTCTGTTGGCTTCTTTCACTGGAATCTAAACTTCTAGGATTCGCAGTGTGGTGGTCTGCCTTGTGCCCTAGATGGCCAACAGTGTCAATCATAATCAATCCCTCATGCTTTTTATTTTCTGTGGAGGGCATGGGGAATCAGAGCTGAATTCATCTCCTAAGTAGGAAACCCCTCGGCACTGTGATCCAGTGCTGTGCTTTCAGTCAGGAGGCCACCATTTATTTACACTGAAATTACAGACAGGCAGGCACTGCCCGCCTGCACAGGGCTGGCTCTTCAGACCATCGGTGTTAATAGAGCCCACCCACCAAGGTTCGCTTGCAGGTGTCTTGCCAATTCTTAACTCAGCAAGGCTGCACGGTCCTAGGGCTTTCATTCCATTCCCCTCCAGATCTCCCCAAAGCCACTTCCTCTTCCAGCACACTGGCTGTGGGGAGCAGCTTGAAGGTTGCCTCGGCTCCTGTTTGTCACAGCAGGTTCTCAGGGAAGCAGGAGAAGGCGGGTAGGTGGCCACGCTGTGGGGCTTCTCCTTTGTGTACACACTCTGCCCGTATTCTCGGCATACCTGGGAGGTGGATCATTTCATTCTCATATAGGCGAAGAAAAAAGGAAATGAAAACCCAAAAAAAGGCACAGCCAAGTTCTCTAAGGACAGATACCTAATATTTCACAATACCTTATTTCAGTTCTGGTCAGGCTTCAGCCAGGTGTGGGGACGCGTCCTACGGAGCAAGCTGCTACTTCCTTTTGCTAATGTCCCTTTAGCATGCCCTAGAGACTCCACAGCCAGAGGTCCTGCCTTCTAACCTTAGCTTTTCTTTTGCTAGTACTGCTCTTACTTTGGACAAGTTATAGACACTGCTCCAGCTTTCTTTTCAGTAATGGGGACTCTGCACTCATTTCCAAAGTAAACAAACGTTAGAAACTGGAAGTAGAGTGGTGGTTGCCAGAGGCTAGAGGCAGGGAAAACCAGGACTTATATTTACTGAGCTCAAAGGCTCAGTCTGGAAAGACTAAAATGTTCTGAAGATGAACAGTGGTGATGTCAGATTAACAGAGTACATGTCCTCAATAGCACTGAGCTATGGCTCTCCAATGTTTAAATGCTGAGGTTTTGCAAGGCGTGGTGGTACATACCTGCAAACCTAGCACTTGAGAGCCAGCTGCAGGAGGACCCCCAAATTCAAGGCCACTTTGGGGTGCACACACGCGCACTCGTGCACACACATACACAAACACACATGCAAGCACACGCATGCGCTTCTACAAACACACAATCTTGCCTCAAAAGTTGAATTTTGTATTATAAATACTTTGCAATATAAGAAACCAGAATGATTTCCTCAGTAGGGGAAGGCCAGATTAAGTTACTGCGTGTTAGGCTCTTAGGAATGGGCCTGGATGCAGCAAATTTTTAAATTGTCTTGACCCCTCCCGCGGAAGGCCCAGAACTTGGCAGAATGTTGTAGTGCACCCCTGTTACTTGGCTGAGGTTACCTTTAGAAGGGGTTTCACAGCAGCATCTGGAACAGTTTCTTGTCCCCATGATGAGATGGCTGTCAGGACAGGGACTAGTGAGTGTGCATTTAAATGCAGGGCAACCCACTGCCGTAGCAGGCAGGAAGTTTACAAATGGAACACTGTTCACACGTTGCTCTTTTTGGCAGACTAGCTCCATGAACTGCCTCTTCCGAGGAGCGGCTGAACGCAGCAGTTAAAGCTAGAATAAAAGAATTACAGACTTGCTTTGGGAAACATTGAATTAAGTGATTTCAGCACAGTATGTCTGAGAAGGGCGCGTGAATATTTTCAGTGGTCTTGCTGACCATATTTATGGAGGGTCAATAAAGATGGGAGAAGGGGGTATGTGCTTAGAGGTAGATGGGAAACGACAGTTGGTCAGGTGTGGAGCTAAGGACAGAATACCGCCTAGAAAGGGACTGACTGCTTTCTGCCTTCAAAGTTTAGCAGGAAATACTTCCAAACACTGTTCACACATCGACACTTTCTATGTGAAAGGCCCTCAGAGCTCAGGGAAGAGCAGACAGCCCTGGTGTCGGGACGGGGAAGAGATGTCCTTGTCCCTATTGAGGCTTCTGGGAATTCTTGGGCCAGACTCCACAGCTGGACTCCAAAGGACCTAATCTATGTAACTTGCTCTCTGATGCCCTCTGTGTGAAGGGGCCAAGGCTCATTGATGATTGCAGAAGCTTCTGGGCCCAGCAGGGGAAAAGACTTTATTTTCATTTTATTTCTAATCTGTAGTGAGATTAATATATCACAAGTTACTAAATTCCTTCAGCAAATAATAAAAAAAAGTTAGGATAGGACAAAATGAAATAAGAAATAGGTCTAAAATACAAGAAGTGTGTGTGTGTGTGTGTGTGTGTGTGTGTGTGTGTGTGTGTGTACGTACATGTTCATGAGTTTGTATTCATGTATTTTTGTGAGCTGGTATGCCAGAGATTAAAACCCACTATCGTCCTTGATCACTCTCCACTTTAGTGTTTGAGAAAAGTCTCCTACTGAACCCAGAGTTCATCAATTTGGCCCAATTGGCTGCCACCAAATCCCAGGGATCCCTTGGTCTCTGGGTCCCCAGCATTGGCACACCTGTTGCTGAACTTGGGGGTCCTTCATGTTTCCACAGCAACCGTATTACCACTGAACCAGCTCCCCAGAACCACGGTTTGCTGTTGCCTGCTTGCTTGCTTTCATTTTGTTTATGAGACAGGGTTTTAGTCTGCAGCCCGGGCTGACCTGCAACTTACTATATAGCCCAGGTTGGGGTCAAACTTGTGATCCTTAATCCTCAGCCTGCTAAATGCTGGGATTACAAGTGTGGGCTATCATATCCAGCTCAAGATTTTGTTTTTAAATTATTGCACTCAGCAGAGACACGTACCACTTGGGTGCTTTGCTTGAAGTCTCTAGGTGGCTTCTTCTCTTTTTCACTATTGTGATTGTGATTAGTGTGTGTGTGTGTGTGTGTGTGTGTGTGTGTGTGTGTGTTCAGTAGACCAGCATCAGGATGGTGTGTGACTGGGTACTTGACCAACTTCTCAGTGGCTTTAGTCTAGGTCATTGTTCTTAAAGTATGACACTTTTGCTTATAATTATTGCCTTTTCAAATGTTGTGTGTTTTAATAGTAACTTAATACCTGTATTAATTTATAACAGGTAAATTATTCATGTATAATTTGCTGTGTTTTTTTTTTTTTTTACCGGAAGTTCTGTGATCATTGATATGTGACTCCCTTGGCCACTCTTAGAAAACATAGTGATACAACCAGGTGCTCAAACATAAGCAAAGTGCAGGGGTATATTTGGGTAAAAAAAAAAAAAAATCATAGTGAAATATCTACATGCTAATTGAGAAAATCAGTTTAAAGATTAATTTTTTATGTGATGAATGTTTTGCCTGCATGTGTATATGTGTCATGTGGGTCTAGTGGCCACTGAGGTCAGAAGAGAGAGTTAGATCCCCTGGAACTGGAGTTACAGATAGCTGTGAACTGCCTGCCATGTAGATGCTGGGAATGGAATCCAGATATTTCACAAGAACAGCCAGTGGTCTTATCAAAAAAAAAATGATTTAAGAAAAATGTTATTGCTGGAGCCTCTTTGGGATATCGCTTATCTATCATTACCCCCACAACTACCATTTTATATAGCTAAACTATACTAAAATTATTATAAAATTATACATTATTTGAAGAACTATGCTTATTTGTTGATTAAGCTGTGCTAAGTGTGGACATAACTATGTCCTATAATCCCAGAGTGGCTAAGACCACAGGTTTGAGCCAGCCCAGACCACATATAAAAGAAAAGGAAAAAGAGAAGGGGGGGAGGGGCAGGGGAAGAGAGCCAATCAGTCCAAACAAAGCTTGTGTGTGAGGTCAGGGCAGTGTCGGATGTGAGGAGATGCTGAGGGCTGGGAACTCATCTCCAATTCCTTCCAAAGCCATTTAGACAAATACTTGTGAATTCATCATTGCTTTTAGTAACACACAACCAAATAAACATATCCAAGAAACAATGTTGAGACTTATGAGAGAGGTCTGTGCTCAGACGGACACACCAGGGGAACTAATGTTGCTTAGGGACGTGTTGAGGGATGACAAGGCTTTGTGTGTGGCGGGGAAGGAGGAGTTTGGGTCACAATTGAAGGCAGCGAGGTCTTTGTAGCAGTTGCCAGCTTCCATTGCCTTATTGCTGCTTGACTTTTAGTGTTATCCAAACCGACATCACTAGTTCCGATCGCTCAGCTCCACGCTGGCAGCCTTTCAAGTGTCGCTCAGTCACTTCATGCTTGGTATAGCAATGGCACTTTCTCTTCCTTGTCCCTACATCAGACTCCGCCCCTCCCCTGCCCGTCGATGCTTTCTGTTACTGTTTGATTTTTTTTTTCCTTTGTACTATGTCTCAATTATTTAAATATTTCCTTTCAATATAGAGTGGCAGCACTTTTTTTGTAAGGGTGCTGCTTTTGGCTACCACATGCTCCCTAAAGGGAGGAGAGGAGATATAGTCATCTGGGAGTTCCTAGTAGCTGAGTGCTTAGCCTACATCACATACACTTAAAAATTAGCTTATGTTGTAGCACATAGACAGACAGACAGACAGACAGACAGACACACACACACACACACACACACACACACACACACTGAATTAATTACTTTTTTTTTTTTTTTTTTTTTTAAAAAAAAAAAAGAGTTAAAGATTCTTGGTGGAAGAGAAAAAGAAGCCTGCTGGCTCACAGTGCTATTTTGGTTAGAGGCATGAATCAGGATGGCTTCTCTGCAGTCTGTGCCGCAGAGGCACGTTGGCATCTTGCCTCATCCAGCCCTGGTTACAAAAGCATCGTGACAGGTGTCCCCAGGAAACCACATACCTGGGGTTTGTGCTGCACTAAACCACCTGTTATGTTCCTTATTTTAAAAATCTATTCTTGGGCTGGCAGAGAGCTGTTCACCTATAATCTCAGCACATGGGCAGCGGAGGCAAGCGGATCAAGAGTTCAAGGCCAATCTGGCTGAATGGTTGTATACCCAGAATCTATCTCAAGAAACAGAACAAAACAAGAAAAGAGTCCATTGCTGGTACCCACGTCTTTCTGTCATGCTGAGTGTTTTCCTAATCCAGAGCAATGGAGCTGCCTTCCTGGTGCTGATGTGCCCATTTTCCTCTCCTTCTCTGGAGGGTTTGGTACTATAGCCCACTGGTTCTACCCTCACCATCGAGAAGGAAGTACAATAACAGAGTCCTTTCCTCTCAAGATCCTTCACAACCCAGGGTATCCTAAGACTACTCCACTTCCTGTTCTCCCACTGAAAAGAAAGACACAAACAGCCCACTCTCATTCCCAGGCTGTAAGGACCATAAGGAGTCTTCAGGACATGCCGCATTGACATCTTCCTTTCAGACATGAGCAGAAGGAAGTCCAGGACAAAGGAGGCTGAGGATTCTGTGTGAGGTACAGATCAGATGAAACCTCTTGTAATGTTCTGCGGAATGGAAAATGGGATTTATTTCCTCCTGCCTGAATTTCCCCTGGCTGTCTCTGCCTTTATATAACAAAATGGAATTGTAAACTAATTTCTTAAAAGGTGTGTGTGTGTGTGTGTGTGTGTGTGTGTGTGTGTGTGTGTGTGTGTGTACACTTAGGTACACAGCCTGTACAGTCATGGGAAGGCCAGAAGAGGATATCTAGCTCTCTTATATCACTCTCTGACTACTCCTTCGATGCAGGGTCTCTCCCTGAATCCTGGGACTCAGCAAGGCTGAAAGACAACAAGCTGTTTTCCTGTCTCGCTTCCCTCAGAGGATGCCTGCTCTGATGGGTGCCAGGATTTGAACTCTGGTCTTATTATTTCGCAGTGTCCTGGTTTACTTTCTACTGTGATAAACGCCATGACCCTAAGCAACCTGGGGTAGGAAAGGGTTTCTTTCATCTTTCAGCTTACAATCCATCATGAAGGGAAGTCAGGGCAGGAACTGAGGCAGGATTCAGAGAAAATGCTCCCCCACCTACCTTTCTTATATAACCCGGGACCACCAGCCCAGGGTTGGCATCACCCACAGTGGCCTGAGCCCTTTCACATCAAGCATTGAGAAAAGAGCTGCCTGCAGGCCAGTCTTATAGAGGCATTTTCTCCACCAAGGGACCCTCTTCTCAGATGCCCTGAACCTGTGTCAATCAGCAAGCATTAGCCATCAAGGACCCTTAACCACTGAGCCATCTCTCCAGCCATAAACTGATTTTCATGCCTGTGATTATGCCTGTGTTTCTGTTTGTAAAAAAATAAATAAAAATAAAAATCTGCCCTTCTCGTTTTTCCTTTCCATCCCCGCCTCTTCTTTCCCCTCTTTTCCAGGGCCAGAGATCAAACTCAGGGCCTCTGTCCCCAGGCTGTATCCCCAGACTTTTCTTTCTTCTCCCCGGGGTTCCTTTTCCGATGTGTGCTTTAACACAATGACCAAGGAAGGAGATGTCTGTCTCGCTTTTCCCGGTACTGAGTGCATAGACATGGAGGGCTCACCCTTCCATACCTGAGACAGGTGAGACCTCCGTATCTGCTGTTCTAGCAAGTTCTTCCCTGTGAACTCCAATGACACAGACTGCTGTAGATCAATCAGTGAACTATGGTTTTATTGGTAAGTATCTCTTTATATAGACATCTTACCCAACATGTTATGAGCTTTTAATGCACCAGACTGTATCGTATCCTTCTTTCCTTCCTTCCTTCCTTTTCTTTTTTACACTCCTGGCACACAGTGCAATGTGCTGCCCACGGTCCTGGCCTAATGATCAACGAACTGAGTACAGCCCTCAGCCTCCCATTCACCTGGGGCTTACATGTGCCTAGTAAGGGAGACTACTTAAGCCTTAGAGAGAAACATCCTTGGAGCTGTAATGGAAAGAAAGTCAGCACACCATAACAGGAGGAAGAAAGTTGTTTTTATACACATGAACTGAGCCAGACAGAGGCTCAGAGTGGGAGACTAAAATTACTAGGTTGCCTATCAGGAAATTAAACAGCCTATCCATTCATTACAGGAAGAACAAATGACAGGTCTGGGCATTGCGAGACTGTTAATGAGCAAGCAGCAGACTGGCTGCTGGGAAAGCCAGACTGAAGAATGTCATGTTGCCCGACCCTCTCAAGCTGCCCCGCTCTTACTGTCTAGCACAAAAATCGGGCAGGGGGCAGTGCTGGCTAATGGTTAGAATTCCTCTTTTCTAACCATCATTTTTGTGCTTCTGAGAGGGTTGTTTGTGTTTGGAGGATGTCATGCCAAGGTCAGTTAGCCACTTAATCCCTTCCTTCAAAGTGGAGACAGTGTGTGTGTGTGTGTGTGTGTGTGTGTGTGTGTGTGTGTGTGTGTGTGCAGGAGGTGCAGTAACATGCTCACAGATCTCTTCTCTTTGGGGACAATGTCTGCTACACTTCACTGAAGGTCACAGGTGGCCTGCTAAGGTCACAGTTGGCTTCCTAAGGGAATGCATGTCTAAAGCTTTGAGTGTCTGTTAGGGACACCAAAATGTGCTTGATGTTTCTAAGTCTTATTTCTTCCTCCCAACAGCACGGAGAGAGATATGATGCTTCTGCCCCCACCACACACACACACACACACACACACACACACACACACACACACACAATGTCTACAGATAATAAACTTAGAGTTCGGAGAAACAAAGTCACCCTCACTGAGGTCTCAAAGGGAGAAATAATGCTTCCTTTGGTTTTTCTGGAAAACTCTTTCCTCAATATGAGTAGTATTAAAGAATCTTATTCAGATTAAGGTGCTTGGGAGCATGTGGTTAATAGGAGACAAGACCAGAATTTACACTATAATATAATTTTGGTATTAAGATCAGCTATTGCTACTTTTATATAGTCATTTATTTAAAAATATTCATGGGTGCTGGAGAGATGGCTCAGAATTTAAGCACTGGCTGTTCTTCCAGAGGACCCGGGCTTGATCCTCAGCATATAGCAGCTCTCATCCATCTGTAACTCAAGTTATAGGGAATCCGATGCCCTCTTCTGGCCTCCCTAGACACCAGGTCCATGCATGGTACATAGACATATGTGCAAGCAAAACACTTATATGCATAAACTAAAAATATAATAATTAATGGGACTGGCTACACGGTTAGGAGGTAAAGGCACTTTCAGTCCAGCCTGAATTCAATTCCCAGAACCCATGTAGTGGAAGAAGATGACGACTCCAGTAAGCTGTACCCTGACCTTCACAGATGTATCATGGCATATGTACACACGTGTGCGCATGCGCACACACGTAAATAATTGTAAAATTATTGAAAATATTATGGGACAAAGAAAGGAAAATACTATGGGACATCTTGAGGATTCTTGACAGCGTTAGTTTTTATATTTGCTCCCACACAAATGCCTCACCAAGTTTCAGTCTCACAGATGAGGAAACCCTGGCTTTTAGAGGTTGAACTAGAAAGTGGTAGAGATAGAATCTGCACCAAGATTTACCTGACCCAAAAGTGAGGGTCGGGGCTGGAGAGATGGCTCAGCGGTTAAGAGCACCGTCTGCTCTTCCAGAGGACCAGGGTTCGATTCCCAGCACCCACATGGCAGCTAACAACTGTCTGTAGTTCCAGTTCCAGGCAAAACACCAAGGCAAATAAATAAAGTCTTTAAAAAAAAAAAAAAAAGGGAGGATCAGAAGGCTGAGTGGACACTCAGGAGTGAGAAGGACCGGGTCAGAAGTGTACAGAAAGGGGATCAGAAAGGCCTCAGAGGGACAGGAGCATGGTCTCCCACCCAGACTCCCAGATCACATGCCTGGGTTTGAACCGTCTGTGACCTCACTGGGATGTCCTCCAGATTTAAGGAGTGTGTTGGTGCAAGAAGGTTTGCAGCTGAATGTGGCCCATAATAGACACTCATGTAGGGAGGTCAGTATTACCTGCTCATGCTCGCAATCGTGGCTTTGAGGAGAGAAACTGTCACCAAGGTGGAAAGGCCTCTTGGGTCACAGTTGAAGCTCTGGAGTGTAGGGCTGAGACAAGGGCAAGATAAATAAAAATATGAATGGCTTCTCCCAACCCCTTTTTTTTCTTCTGATCCTGGGGAGTGAACCCAGGACCTCACGCTTGCTAGGGAAAGAACTGCCCCGCTGAAATATATCCCCAGCTCTCAGATGCTCTTTCCTTTATAAGGCAGGCATCATCCACTATGTCCTAAGACACAGCTGATTAAAATGCTTCCACCAATTAAACAACACTTGGGAAAACCAACCCTGGGGTTTACTCGGGTTTTAGGGACATGCTGCGATGGATCTTCTCCTTGTAAGCCCCAGAGCAGTCTTTGCAGTGAGGGCATGATGCCAGTTTTGTAGACTTGCTTTTTGCTCCCTCAGCTTGTTTTCCATTATGGGCAAATCTGCTGTCATGTGATGCTGATCGATGGCCTGGCAGGTGTTCTAACCCTCAGCTCTGCACAGGGTGCCTCTCAGATGCCTGCCTGCTGGCACTGCTCAGAGAGCTGCTATTTGGAGGAATCTGCCAGCAGGTTCTTTCTCTGGGAGGCTTGTGGGTGATGGGGTAGGGGTGGGGTGAGAGCCTGAGAATTTCAACCAGGGATGGAAGGAAGGAGCTGTCTCAGTCCCGTGCATCTAACCTGGCTCCAAAATTACAGAGTTAGTTTAGAACACTGTTTGCCTTTGCCCGAGACATGGTTTTCTTATCTAGGGAATGGGTTTTATATCTCTCCATTTAAAAGTTTTAGGAAAATCTAGTTAGCTTTGACCTGAAACTTTTTCTAAGTTCCTTGGGAGCAAATGTGGGGCTTTTTCATGATGCTTCCATCATGAGAAGCAGAAAGAGAAAAGCAGCAGCACAGTTGAGTAACTTGTTGCTGGACTTGGAGGAACTCAAGAGTATGTGAAGCCCCCAAACTTGCAGAAGGACCCAGCTTCCTCCATAGTACAGCCCAAAGCCAACAACAGCAACAAAAGTTTCCTATTTAATTTTATATAAGGAACGTACTTGAAGCAGGCATCAAGGACACATAGTGAATTTTTATACTAGAATGTTGCAAATAATAAATAAATAAACTCCATGATCCAATGGGGCTCTCTATAAGAAGACCTAGAATATTCTATATCCAGTTACAGCTCCAAGAACACCCCCCCACACACACACACACCTCAGCTGACCCAGGCCTTGGCAAAGCAACAGAATGGAAGCAGCCCAGAGGGCTGGCTATGCTTCCCCCATCCTTAGCTATCTCCATCCCAAACTCCCCTTAAGATGACCACATACTGTCTTCTTCTGGTCCAGTACCCAAGGCTGGTCTGCTTCAGTAGTAGATTCTCAAATCACATGACTCCAGTTATGGAATGATCCAGAAAGTCCAGAGAGCCTAGTCCCTGCATCTCCTCCTTCATTCATTCTCCTTACACATCCAAGCAGACAGCACGGGTGGGTGCAGTACCACTCTTGCTGCCCAAAATACGGAGAAGTGGGGGTTCCTTTCCCAGTTCCTCCAATAGCAGCACAGGATGTGGATTCTGAAAAGGTTCTGGCCTCATTCATGTAATCCAGTGGTAAATGTGGTGCTGGGGAAGCCTGAGAGGACTCCATGAATTCTAGCCCATACTTCTGGAAAAAGGGAGTATTTTTAGAAATGCGGTAGGTTTATTAAAAAACATGATAACAAACCCTTCTGTGTATTCTGTAATTGGTATTAAGTTTTGGCTGTTTTGTTTAAAGTCAAGATGGAAAGTTATTGTCTAAATGTGAAATGTCCCCACAGACATTTGTTCCTCGGTAGGTGGCATTGTTTGGAGAACCTGTAGAATCTTCAGGAGAGTGGATAGCTGAAGGAAGTGGGTCATAGGATGAGGGGGGATTTGTGGGCTCCAGGCTTGCTCTCCACTTCCAGGTCTACTGGGGTGTAAGGAATTCTAGCCCCATGTTCTCACTGCCATGAGCTCTGCCATGCCTTTTCCACCATGAGGGACTGCACCCTCAAACTGTGACCAAAATAAACCCAATAAAAATATCAAATACAAAAGGAAATCTTATCAAGTTAGTTCGAACAATTCACCAGGCAAAGCCAATTCACTTTCTGAGCTCTGCGCCCTAAGGATGCTCCTGTTGCTTGGGCACTCCTGCAGCATGGCCAGAGTGAATCAGGAGTGGCTTTGCAGGGAGCCTCTCTGTGTGTCAGCTCCAGTGTGCACCTGAACCTCTTGGCTTACTGCCATCTGGTCAGAAAACAAAAATGCGAAGGCAGAACAGGAACTCGGAATACTCTTGGCCTGCCTGAAGATTTTAGGAACATTTCGGAACGGGCAGGTTTAGGAACCTGAATTAGATGGAGCAAATGATGGGTGTGGAGCGACTAAGTGCGCATCCCCTTTCCCTCTGTAGCTGCTGATTTTCTGTCTCCTTTGACCTGCTCTTCTCTTCTCTGCCTCCATCTGAACTTGGTGGGATGTATTCACACCCTGAGCCCTCTCTCTCTCTCCTCACTGTTCTTCAGAAAAGCATCTTGTGCAGGGGACTCCAGAAATGCCTACACAGGTTTGGGGACCAGTGCCATCAGCTGTGACAGGTTAGTTCTCTAACCTGAAAAGTATTCAGTTTCATAAATTTATGTGTAAATATATATGTATATTGTAATTGTACATATATGTACATATATATAAATCTATAAGATGTGGAGATAGCCTACTTAATATTTTGAGAATTTTGAGTATCTCTCTACAGCTAGCCACCTGAGCACTTGTTCTTATGATTTATATTCCTCCTCCGCACCTCACCAGCACTCTCTATACTTTTCCTCACCTCATGTCGTAAATGTAAGTTTTTTGAGGAAAATAGCTGTATCTTTTCTTCTTCCTTCCTTTCTTTCTTTCTTTCTTTCTTTCTTTCTTTCTTTCTTTCAGCCTAGGTCTCTTCCAGTCTTGAACTTGCTATGACCCTCTTAAGTGCTGGAATTACAGGTGTGCACTGCAAACCTAGTTTGTCAGGTGTTAGGAATCAAACCCAGGACTTATGTGCGCCGAGCACTCTCCCAGCCAAGTAGCACACCCAGCCTGTGGGTTTATATTCTATGGAATCCAGCACAGACTCAGGCCACTGCCAGCACTGAAAATTGAACTTGGGCTGTGAATACTAACACAGACCTGACCGTATTCGTGAGAAGTTACTTGGGTTTTAAGAGGCTTGGCCTCAGACGTATCTAATGTGATCCAGAAACTACCATCGTCTACTACCTACAAACAGCTCTGAGGGTCTGATAAAATGTCTTTGTCTTCCAGAGGTATATGTTTCACCTCCTTGCTAGTTAACTCGGCTTATTTAAATACCACAAGCATATGGTCAAACCCAATTGTATGAAACCTGTATTTTATCTAATTGGTCTTGTCTCTGGCATGGTGTCAGTGGGATCACTAGGGATCTGAAATCAATTGGGGGTCATATCCAAGCCCAAATTGAACAAAATCCACTTGAGATCCAGAACAGATGTGCATGATGATGACACTAGATTTATACACATTTTGATATTTAGCAGGTACATGCTAGACTGAACACCTGAACAGGAGCTACCAAGTACCCTGGGTCAGTCCTAGTACTGTCAATGGAAAAGTCTCCCAGAGCCAGCAATCTGCTTAGATGTATCCGAACACAGTGGCTGTTCACCAGAGGTGGCGTGTGACTCTGTGGCTCTTTCTAATTCAGGTGGAAGAGTATCGCTTTGAGGTTACAATGAGTTCTAGTTGGACAGAACTAGGTTAAAATTCTTGGCTTTGCCACTACCGAAGGAATAATGTAAGACAAAATACTCCTTACATAGCTCATTGAGGAAAAAGCCTGGAGCACACTTGTAATCCCAGCACTTGAGAATTAGGGACCAGAGCATGAGAAGTTCAAGCTTATCTTCAGCTAAACAGCAACTTGATAAGTATAATTTTAAAATCTGGCTGGATGTGGTGGCACATGCCTGTGATTCCATCACTTGCAGGGCTAGATTAGGAAGATCAAGAGCTCAAAGCTAACCCAGGCACCATAGTGAGTGAGATACTGTCTCAAAATTTAAATCATTTATATATATACACAAATCTATAAAATGGGGAGATAGCCTACTTATGATAACATTTTGAGAATTTATGAAACCGAATACTTTTCAGGTTCGAGAACTAGTCTGCCACAGCTGATGGCACTGGTCCCCAGACCTTTGTAGGCATCACTTAGATCAGAGGGTCAGCTGGAGCTCAGGTGATGACTGACACCTGACTTACGATGCAGTGTTTCTGAAATAGGGCCCCATCATTTGCATTCCTGGATCTCCACATGATACTTAGGCTGCTGCTCAAAAGGCCAAACTTGGGAAACCATCAGTGTCTAGGTTCAGGGAAGTTGGGAGTGGGAAATAAAGGATGCTGGGAAAACAAGATGGGTTGACTCAGGCTTCTCTGAGGAAATATAGCCTCTAAAATGTGCTCCGAGGTTGTGCAAGTGAGGAAGACTTCGGGGAAGATGTAGGGAGGGAAGAGCGTGACTTGGAGAATGGCGACACCGGAACAGTATAGTAGAGACCGGCAAGAGGACTGTGACATCAACAGGGTGTGGCTGGATGGACCATGCAGGGCCCATAGGCCAGCCAGGGGCTGTGCTTGTGCACTCTGCCCGGTGGGGAGTCTTCTGATTTATCTTCTCAAACACGGCTTGCTGGCACTATGGGGAGGATGGTTTGGAGGGAGGCAGGAACTAGTGACTTGGCTGTTGAGTGATTCCTATGGTGCTTGAAACAAGTACGTAGTTTGGAGATAAAATTGATAGAGTTTAGTGATGGACTAGACAGTGGGAAGGAAGGGGAGAGGAAGGTTAAAGATGGTTCCTGGGGAATATGATGGAATTAGAGCGGCAGACCAGAGGTGAAGACTCCTCTGAGAAGTACCTCAGTACCCACCCAGTCCAGACGTCAGTCAGCTGCAATCCTTACTCCCCACTCCCCTTTTTAAATCTCTGTCTTCGAGTCAGCCTGTTTGCTCCGCCACTTTTCTTTGGGCTAATTAATCTGTTTGCTCCAGCAATAAGCTTCTAGGAATATGAACAAGGCTCTGACTGGCAGGTCGGAGGAAGGCCTGTGCTCCTGACCTGATAAGAAGCAAGGTTGCCCAGGCTCTCTTTTCTAGTCTCCTTAACTTTTATTTATTTATTTTTTTTTTGCAACAGGGTCTTATGTATCTTAAAACTTGTGATCTTTCTGTCTCTACTTTCCATGTGCTGGAATTACAGGTATGCACAACCTTGCCTAGTATGCACCAACTGAGCCTCACACACAGTCCTTCATCTGCTAAACTCATAGTCACCAGAGATGGTTCGGTATTGTCATCTGGTTAAACTATGGCAACACTGGATGGAGCATCAATGCCTTGCTTCCTCCTAGAAGGGGAAAGAGACAGTTCCAGGCTACGTGCAGTGGAGTTGAGGCATCTCATCTCCCAGGTGTCTCACTGGGCCTCTTGCTCAAACAAGAAAAGTAGGTCATGAGCTGCAACCAGGCCAGGAACAGGATGTTCCCAGCTGGAGATCTGAATGCTGGTGAGTCAAAGTAGATGTTCCCATGGCAATGGGAATGCCACCTCTTTTTTGAGACCAGCAACCTAGAAATATGGAGGTGAGTCAACTACAGTTTTGAAAACCTCTAGCATCTCCTCAATTACTCAGAAGTATGTGAAATGGCCAGGCACTTGGCATTTGACACAGAGTTTCCGACTGTTTTCCATATAGTGAGTTGATCTAGGGCAGGAGGCTAGGCAGTACCAGATGATCGTGCATCCTTCTCTGGTCCTCCGTGTGAGCCACAGATACTGCCTTAAGGCTCGGATATCATGAGATTGCTAACTGACTTCAGACCTGCTCAGAGTATCTTAAAACCTCCCAATTTTTACATATATGAATGGGAAAATCCTGCTGGTTCCCAAAGATTTCTGGGAGTGTTTGCCCTGGCTCTTCCCTCTCCTTAGAATGTATTCAGAAAAGGATAGGGCCTCCTCCCCCAACCTCTTTCTTCAGATCCCTCATCATCTTGTCACATGCAGGGCCCAGGCCACTTAAGTATCCTAGTGTTCATTTTGGAGAATTGAAAACATCTCGAAGCTAGAATGTGTTTCACCACACAGAGGGGTGGACACAGGGCTTATACACTTTCCTCAGAAGAGGACCTCTCTGCTCTAAGACTTGGGATGGTCACAGTGTTCCCTGGATTTAGTCTCATTGACTGATTCATATTACTCATACTAATCGGGCTTGTGATCAGTTAACATATAAATCCAGAAGGCAAATTATTTCCCGTTAAATTAGTAACAAGAAGATATAAATGGTTGAGCCAAAAGAACAACATTAAGAAAATAGGACCTAGGTCCTGACCCTTGATCTGGAGTGTAGAAAACGGAGATTAAGAGTCACAGTGGACTGACTAGAGACTGTGATAGGACATGGGGTGGTAGTTTGAATGTAACTGGCCCCCCCGTAAACTCATGGGGAGTGGCACTATTAGGAGGTGTGGCTTTATTGGAGTAGGTGTGGCCTTGTTGGAGGAAGTGTGTTAGTTACCATTGGGGTAGACTTTCAGGTCTCATATATGCTCAAGCCACACCCAGTGTCTCAGTTCACTTCCTGTTGCCTGCATATTAAGATGTAAAAGTCTCTGCTCATTCTACAGCATCACGTCTGCTTGCACACCACCATGTCCCACCATAACAATAATGGACTGAACTGTAAGCCAACCAATTAAATGTTTCCCTTTATAAGAGTTGCTGTGGTCATGATGCCTCTTCATAGCAATAGAAACCTTAACTAAAACACATGGCTACCAAGGCTGTCTCAGTCCTCATTGCCAGATTTCACGGTGAGGTTTTCTTGACAGTTTACCAGTACAAAGCTGGGACTGGGGAATTCTCCCTCCCAGTTCATCTTATCTCCAGGAACTGATGATTCAAAGTTCAGTGTAACCACATAGTGGCTTTGTGATCTTAGAAGTCACTTCATTTCTCTGAGCCTTAGTTTACCTAACAGTAAGGTGTGTGTCTGTGGAGGGAACCCCTGCCTATTCAACAGTGAATGGACCTGCAAGGTGTAGCATGTGACAGACATGGAGTGGAAAGCATTGTTTGGCCTATTGTGTCTGTAGCAGCATTCCTTAACCCTGTCCATAAAGAATTTCTTCCATTCCCCAAGGGGCTTGTTGAAATATAAAATGACTCTCTCAAGCATTTCAGGATCTGATTTTGTTCACTCGAAAGCCCAGGCTAGCCTCAAACTTGAGCTAATCCTCCTACCTCCATCTCCTGTGTGCTGGGATTTCAGGCATGAAGCCCTAAGCCATCTAAGAGTTAACTATGTTGAATGTTGATAGTACTGGCCTTTGCATTTAAACCCGCAGTGTTTCCAGAGCCCCACACTGCTACCAGCTCACGTGTCTGGGTTCTAACTAAAACCATGGAACTTCCTGTCCCTTCTTTCTGTCTCCTCTGACACTAAAACCTAAGCATGCCACCTGTGAGGAAATCCTCACTCCCACTGTGAAGGATTCCCACCCATCCTCATTTGCTCTTTGGACACTAACCCAAAAGGACACCCTCCCTCACACACATTTTCCTCTTCCAGGCAGCTAGCGTTGTTTTCCTTTCAAACTCCAATAGACAAACAAAGAAGGCCCCCTATTGCTCACTAAAGGTAATTCACATACGAGGATGGAAAATGCATGCTGATTTTTTGGGGGAGGGTGGGGCGTTCAAGACGGAGTCTCTCTGTTTAGTCCTGGGACTCACTTTGTAGGCCAGGCAGCCTCAGACTCAAGAGATCAGCTTGCCTCTGCCTCCTGAGTGCTAGGATTAAAGGTCTATGCCACTACTGCCCAATACAACAGCAATTCTATTGTCTTCTTTCTAAACAAAGGCTTCATTTTCTTTGTCTTCTCCCCCCCCCCATTTATTTTCCTGTATCGTCCTGTCTTATGGCTATATCAACAGCAGAATGACGTGACTCCCCAAAGGCTGAGCCTCCCGGCTCTCCCTCCTAGACTCTCCCAGTGCACGGCAGTGCTCATTTCTAGGATGACATTTGTAGTTGGTACCTCTTTCTCCATCAGCATTGATTTCCAGCTCTGGAGTTATGATGCCCTTGGCACCAACTCCAGGGGACGTTTCTCTACTGGCGTGTGCCTTCTGGACCCAGGCTACCCTGGCTACTGTGGCTTTTAGGGATGCTGTTTCTTGCTGCTCAGACTATCAGTAACATATTCAGCATCACACACAGACTTGCAAAGACTCAGCTCTCCTGACCCAGAGCCTTCCTCAGAAGCTTGTGGTGTGTGTGTGTGTGTGTGTGTGTGTGTGTGTGTGTGTGTGTTGTGGGGGGGGGAGAGTTGGTTAAACAGACGAAAACATGCAGACTTCAAATATGCCAGAGGAAAAGGCATTTTAAAATTCTCAGTGGAGGCTGAAAGAGGCTTTTAACATCTTTTCCTTTCAGCTTCTTCTCTTGCCTTCAGTACTGAAACTGCCTGGGAATTGTCCAGCCTTTTCTCTGTGGGTGTGACTGTTTAAGGATGACTGGCTGGCCCTTTTGTGAGCAGGCACAGGCTTCCTGGGGTTGGGTGTGAATATGGAAAGCTCTTCCCAAGCAGCCAGAAGGAATAGAGGATCCTAAGGTTGGCAGTGATCATTTCCAAGTCTACTTGCCATCCTGCCATGTAAAATGCAGCTATTAAACCGATGATTTGAGATCACAGACTAGCACAGCTCTGTCCTTTGAGGAAACATAATCCGTGTGGCAGCTTTCAGTTGGGCTGTTTCTGAACAGCAGAGGCAATTCATGGAATAGTATAGACTGAGGACAGGTAACTGGGTACTGTAAGGCAGCCAAGTCCTGCCATCTGGGCTGGATTGTATAGATGATGCTCTATCTTTGTGACAGACGAGATTGGGGTAGCCTGGTGTGCTAAGTGCACTTAGGATTTGCTCTGGTGTCCCTTCTCCTGGCAATGGCCTCCTCTAGGGTTCTCTCTTCCCTAAGTGCTATGGGAAAGGGCTATGGTGACTTGCAAGGCACTGCTTCTGAATCGCCAGTGAAGACTTCTGTGATTTCAGCGAGTTATGCTCACTAGCTAATGGTAGGATCAGAACCAAAGCGCTAAAATCAATAAAGCAGATGTCAGGATTCACCCAAAGCCAAGACCTATGCAAGTATGATTCCATCCTCATATCTGCAGTGGACTGGAGGATCAGAGAAGGAGAAGAATTTGGATTTTTAGCTTACTAAGCAAAGACCCAGCTTAAAATGCTTCTTAGAGTACATATTCATTTGAGTACATCTGACTTCAAGACTGGCCTGCACCATCATACATGAGCATTTATCTTTTCTCAATCATTTCCTGTACCCCTTCACTCATTACTCACCCATTCCTCATTTTGTTACCAGGAGATTGAGGTCAGTACAAAGGTCTTAGTGGAGAACATAAATATCCAGGGACAGGGCTGGAGAGATGGTTCAGCAGTTAAGAGCACTGACTATTCTTCCAGAGGACCTGAGTTGGATTCCCAGAACCCACATGGCAGCTAACAACTGTCTGTAATTCCAAGATCTGACACCCTTACACAGTTAAGCATGCAGGCAAAACACCAATTTACATAAAAAAAATAAATAATAAAAAGGGGGGGTGGAGAGATGGCTCAGAGGTTAAGAGCACTGGCTGTTCTTCCAGAGGTCCTGAGTTCAATTCCCAGCAACCACATGGTGGCTCACAACCATCTATAATGACATCTGGTACCCTCTTCTGTATACTGTATACATAATAAATAAATCTTTAAATAAATAAATAAATAAATAAATAGCCAAGGACTCTAAGGTTCTGTATGTGGTGCATTCCTTGTACTGTGTGAGGAAACTCTATGAACAGACACTGATGAGAAAGAATAGTGGTGGTTTGAATGTAATTGGCCACCATCATCTCAAAGGTGTGGCTTTGTTGGAGTGGGTGTGGCCTTTCTGGAGGAAGTGTGTCACTGTGGGGGCGGGCTTTGAGGTTTCCTATGCTCAGGATACCACCCAGGGAGCCAGCTCCCTGCAAGATGTTGGACCCTCAGCTACTTCAGCATCGTGTCTGCCTGCACACTGCCATGCTCCCAGCCACAGTGATAATGGACTGAACCTCTGAAACTGTGAGCACCTCAATTAAATGTTTTCTTTATGAGAGTTGCAGTGGTCATGGTGTCTCTTCACAGCAATGAAAACCCTAAGATGGGGGTAGGGGGTGAGGGGTGTAAATAAAGAACTTAGCAGTGCCTCTTCCAGACTTCTCAGAATAAATGATTTCCATTCCAAGTAGAGCATGTGTACTTACTCATGCAGGAACAGTGGCAAGCACTCCCCAAATTTGGATTAAACATTTTAAAATGTAATAAAAGTGTCTGTTATATAGTGCACAGATGCTGTCACATCATTAGCCTAGTGTTTCTGTGGTCACTCAAAGGCTTGAAAACATTTTCAAGACATTCCAGTGCTAAGTGATTTGAAGACAAGACAGATAACAGTAGTCTTCTCTAATGCTTACTGTGTACCAGACACTTCCCCAAGCATTTTCCATCCCTGTTCATCTCAAGAGAATGAAGGTACAATCAGCAGTCTCATCTAGAGACCATGAGTAAGTCCCATTTCCCGTATAAGGACAGGACACTCATTGGAGAACGGGATGAAGTATCATGCTGTAGCTGCTTATAGGAAAGGCAGGTCATTCCCCAACTGGGGTCATCTAGGGCTTCAGTGAATGCTGCAGGTGACATGTGAGTCCTGAAATCTAGAAAGGGTCCACAAAACAGACCCATTAAGGGTCTAAGCTGGAGGCCAGGAGAACCAAAGAGCAGAGGACTGGGGGCCGGACATCAGCAGTATGGTAGAGATGACGATGATCACGCCAGAAAGAACGTGGACAGTCAGGGTCCAAAACGGTGCATTAGCCACTTTTCTCATTCATTGCTGTGACCAAATATCTGACAAGCTATTCAAGGAGGAAAGCCTGTCGTGGTGAGGAAGGCATGGCCACAGGAGCACAAGGCAACTCATCACAAGGAGACCGGAATTGGAAAACAGAACTGACGGGAAGTGAGGCTGGACTGTACACCTTAAGTTCCTCCCCCAGTGACTGACTTCCTCCTGTAAGGCTCCTCCTCCTGAGTTTTAGGAGACATTTGCATTGTTATAATAGATGTTCACGCTGGAACCTCGAGATCTAGCACACATAAGAATCATTGCAAAGAAACCCACATGTTTTGAATAAGTTTACGATTTTGTGTAGGGCCACCATTCACAGCTTTCCTGGGTCTCATGCCTCCCGTGGGAGACACGCTAGAAGAGATCCCTAAACCCTCTCAAACAGCATCAGCTGCTCAAGATCAAGGGTTCAAACACACTGAGCCTTGAAATGTAATGGACACTTGGTGTTGAAGCCCCTGCAGGTGGCAAGGGTGACTCGCTTAAAAGAGGATATGGTGTTTTTAGTAGACGTCATCTAGGAGCAGTGTAGGGTGGGTGAAAAAAAAAAAAAAACTGGATTGTGTGTTGACAGAGTACATTTATTCTGCAACAAGCCGTGCAGAGATTTCCAAAAGGCAGAACAGGAGATGTGTTCAGAATGAAAGGCTGCGATTACACAATTTGACAAGGTGTTCTGAATTAGCTGAGAATGGACAGAGTAGCCGAGGAGTCCCCAGGATGTAGGAAGGGGAGGAAGCCTGTGCGCGGCTCCACCTTCCCCAGCCTCCACTTCCACATTTGCAAAATAGAAATTAAGATAATATAGAAAGTACCTAGCCCTTGGAAGAGGCTCTAAATATTTCTTTCAGCGTTATCCGGAAGTACTTGCAGAGTTAATACTTCTGCTTTGTCCCAGAGGGAAATAGAAGCAGATTCCCAGCCTTCCATTCCCAGCCTTGTTGAATCCCTCTACTAACAGCAAGCCGGATGGAAAGTGGAGTTTGGCTCTATTATTGGTGAACAGTAGCAGGATTATATGAGAGGGCCCATCTTATTGTCATTAGTATTGGGTTTCGCATGGAAGTAAGAAGAGCGTTGTTTCTCAATTACAAGATGTCTTTTCAGATCATGATTAGCTCACAAATATGTGAGCATCAGACATAAGGCAATCAGATGAGTCCTGGGCACTGGACTTTCAGCTGGCCACTTATCATCTTCTCTAACCGACAGTTCTCAACTGGGGGCTTGGGTTTTCTCCCTGAGGGCATTTGGCAATAACAGGAACAGTTTTTGTTATCACAGCTAGGGTAGAGAGCCATTGGATAGGGGTGGGGATATTTCTAATGGTCTGTGATACACACAATAGCTCCCATGACTAAGAACTATCCAATCCAAAATGTTGATAATACAAATGTTAAGAAAACCTTTGTTAATCCACTCTTTTGTTAGTTAATTTATTTACATTTAAAATTTTTGTTTATAAGTGTGTATATGGCAAGAGGAGAAGAGAAATATTCTATGGTACCTGAGCGAAGGCCAGAGGACAGCTCTTTTTACCATGTCTCCTAGAGATTGAACTCAGGCATTCTGCTTGGTGGCAGGTGCCTTTGCCACCATCACTTGATATAAAGCATCTAATAAAGTTCTAAGTAAAGCATTTGAAAATGTGAAGAAAAAGCAAGTTGGTATTCCAAAAGTTTTGTGAGGAGAAAGACATGTGTCTTTTGGTTTCTATTGCCATAAAGAGACACCATGACCATGGCAACTCTTACAAAGAAAGACATTTAATTGGCTGGCTTACAGTTCAGAGGTTCAGAACATTATCATCATGGCAGGACATGGTGGCGTGCAGGCAGACCTGGTGCTGGAGGAGGAGCTGAGAATTTTACAACTTGGACCACAGGCAACAAGAAGTTAACTGAGACAATAGGTATGGCCTGAGCATATGTGAGACCCAAAAGCCAGCCACCTCAGTGACACTTCCATCAAGGCCACACTCACTCCAACAAAACCACATCTCCTAATAGTGCCACTTCCTTTGGGGGACATTTTCTTTCAAACTACCATAATAAGCAATCAAACGATTACATGGAAATAAGTTAGATGCTATCATGGAAGTATATACAAGAGAGAAATTGGAGTTAGGCATCCTGGATCACACCTTCAATCCTAGGACTGAAGCAAATAGATCTCTTTGTGTTCAAGGTCAGTCTAGTCTTTGTAATAAGTTCCAGGCCAGCCAGAGCTACATAGTAAGACCTTGATTCCCACCCCCCCATACAAATGGAACCATATAGAGAGGCCTGGCTCAGTGACTGAAAGCAGTTTGTTTGGAGATAGGTAGACTTGGATTTGAATCCCTGGTGTATTCTTAAAGATTTTATTTATTTATTTTTAGTTTATGTACAGTGGTGTTTTACCCTGAAGCTAGAGTTACAGACAGTTGTGAGCTGCCATGTGGGTGCTGGGAATTGAAACTTGGTCCTCTAGAAGAGCACTCAGTGCTCTTAATCACTGAGCCATCTGTCCAGCAGCCCCCGCCCTCACCGTGTGTGTTCTTTTTGTATTGTTGAGAGTTGTCTTATCTAACACACATATTGCTAGGTTTACTTCATTGTGTGGTAATGTGTGGGGAGTAAATAAACTTACCATGATTACTAACACAAAAGTAATCATGACAAGGCTGCTTCTGATGGTGATAATGATGCCTGCTTGCCTGGGATTTGGGAAGGCTTTGGAAAGAAACAGAACCCAGATTTTAGCAATACCAATTTGGTTATCATGTATCCAAACCAAAACACAGTAACAGAGAAGAGAGGTCTAAAGTATTTTGATGCTTTTCTGCATGTTTCTGAGAGTGGGGACATTTGATGGAGTTAAAGGAGGCTTACACACAGAATCGGAAAAGTAACCTGAACTGGAGGAGGCAGTTTCCCAGAGCTAAGTGCAACTAGCATTTACAGGGCACCTGTTATGAATGGCCAGCTGTTCCAAAAGGCTTGGTTCCTTTGTTTCATAGCCTCGTGGCTGCCATTTCAATGTGCATGATACAAACCCAGTGTTCTTAGATCCTGAAGTGAGCCTCAAGAAAGTGCCCACCTGCAACTGACAGTGTGCTGTCCTGCCAGCCATTTGAGAACCAAGGACCAGGCATTAGCAGACATGGAGTAGTCACAGAGTCCATTGGGCCCTTGGTCTGCTTGGTAGAATGAGGACATGTCTTGCCTTACTTCATAGCTTGTCAGCAGCTCTAATTATTTAACGCCTCTGCCCACTACAGACTGCCTTTAAGTAAAGGATATTAGTGTGGTAGTCACTACCCCACCCTAGTATAAATCCAGGTTAGGAGGAACCCTGGGTCAAGAACACTCCCAACATCTGGCCACTTACTGGATACTGTAATTAAATAAACTGGCAGGCAGCTTTGCAAGTCATCTCTGGCTTGTGCCTCTTGAGCCCAACTTGGCAGGCATGGGAAGTCAGACACCTCTCAGCATCCAGCCAGGTATGTTCACACTGAAGTCAAGCAGGTTCTTAGTCTGGCTGCCAATGAGAAGCAGCCAATCAGAGGAAATACTTGTCAGCAGCCAAAGGGACCATTAGGGGCTGAGGATGTGACCCAGCTAGTACAATGTTTGTTAGCACACACAAGCCTTGGATTCATTCCCCAGCATTACATAAACTGGGTATACACCTGTAATCCCAGTATAAGGAAGGAAGAGCATAAGATTAAGGAATTCATAGCTGGGCTGGTGAGATAGCTCAGTGGATAAAGATGAATCCCAGCATTGGAAATGAGGACACAGAAGAATCCCTGGACCTCCCTGGACCTCCCCGACCAGCCAACCTATTCAAAATGGTGACCTTTAGACCAATGAGATAGATTATATTCCTGAGGATGGCACCTGGAATTGTCCTCCATGCTTCATGGTTACACACACACTTCTGTGCACACTAACACTCTTAAATACAAATTTTATTTTTAAAAAGTTTTAATGTGTATGTATGTATATATATATATTCTATGTATATATATGTACATATGGGTACAGTTGTTCATGAAAACCAAAAAAGAACATTGGATCCTCTGGAGCCAAAGTTACAGGTGGTTATGAGCTGCCTGATATGGGTCCTGGGAACTGAATTCAGATCCTCTGGAAGAAGGGTTCACCTTCTTAACTCCTGAGTCATCTCTTCTGCCACATATAATTTTTTTAAAGTTCAAGGTCATCATTGGCTCTGTAATAATTTAAAGGCCAGCCTGGGCCATGTGAGACCTTGTCTCAACAAACAAACCAAAAACAAAGCACCCCAAATGGTCACCAGCCACTTTATCCTCAGGTACCAGCTGCTTGACCCCATCTCCAGGGAAAGGAAGCGTGAGAATCTGGGTTGACTAGGACATACGTTTCTGATGTTTTGGCCCATTGAAGCAAGGCAGGTTGGCAGCTGACCTAAGGAATGTGATGGAATCAAGCTCTCTGCTTATGTTAATCATGGTAATCAGCCAAAGGGCTCTGTGTTCAGGGGTCTAGAACCGCCAATCCTGCCTCCACGACTTTGTTCAATCAGGGCTTTGTCTTTAATAAGCACTGTCCTGACTCCAGGACATGCCTGTGTTCTTCAGGCATTAATGAAGGCTTCCAACACCCTTGCACAGACATGCCTCTTTCAGAGACTCTTGCTAGGCCACCCAGAAGGTGGAGATAAAAGTGTTTACTCAAAGGGAACTTAATTTTAAGATTGCACATGGTCCCCCCTGGCTGCCAGGACAGTTAACAGCCAAAGATGTGTTGTGTGATGATTTAAACTAGATAACGTGGGTCAAGAGCTTTGAACAGTACCCAGCAGATAGTGTTCCATTAGTACTAATGATTGCTATTACCCTCCTCATGATAATTCTATAAAGAAGGTATTATTACCCCAGTTATAAACAGTTTCTTTCTGTGGTGCTCAGTCAGAGACATCTCCAACCCAAAGACTTTTGACCTGTGAATGCTCACGGCTAGACTTCCTCCCACATAAGGGCTGTTCACGTGCTACTCTCCTCTGAAATACAAAAGTGCTTTCCAAGTACAAGCTCTAAGTGTGCGCTCCTCCCTGAGGATGTAAGATCTCAGGAACTGCAGCTGCCGTGCCTAACCATGATGGGACACTTGTCCCCAGGAGCCACGGAAGAGAGCCAACTGCAGGACGTGTGGATCCGGCCAATGGTGAATAGAGGTGCTGGGCTCTGATACTTCCTTCTCCCAGTTTTCCAATCCTGCTTTCCCAATGCTTTCCATTCCAGTTCTAGCCTCAGACCAAGCAGGCTCTCTACTCTCTCCCTTCTCATTCCACCTCTCCTTCCCTTCTCTCCCCTCCCTCCCCCTCTCCCTCTCTTCCTCTCCCCCAACCTCTCATTTTACTGTGAAGTTCAGACTGGCCTTGAACTCACCACCTTTCTGCCTCAGCCTCCTTGGTGCTGGGAATGCAGTCTGCACTGTCATGACTAACTGCTGGCTGAACCTCTGAACCCGGGCCAGCTTCTACTTGCTTCAAACTCTCAGAAGCAAGAAGCCCTAGTCACGGTGCTGTCCTTGGTGAAAATGACTTCTGCCTGCAAGCCACTGTTTCTGGACTGACGGGGCTGCCCTGGGAGACCTAACTGATGCTTTTTAGGACAACAATAAAAGCCAGCGTTGACAGGAAGTTGACAAAACAGCTCTCATAACTTCCCCTACTTCATTTGATTCTATTAAGATTGGAAATGATGGCGACTGAGTCTATATTTCCGTTTTATGAAAGAGCTTAGATTAAGCTCATGATCAAGGCTGCCCCTCTAGTGAAAACCAGGCAGAACAGAGACCAAGGTTGTTAAAATATAAACCCCAATCTTATATTCAGTGTTGACCCCTCCCCTTCTTCAGATGTAAAGTGAAAATATTTGGAACAGGAGGCCACAGTGGTCCCTGGTAGCTCTCAGATAAAGTATAATGGGGCTTCCACCTTTCCAATAATCATATTCACCTCAAGAACTCTCACTTATGACACCTGTACTAGGTCTGTGACCTCTACGGTCATCTCCGTTCCCCCATCTGCATTCTGTGACATCTCCATTTTGATAGTCTTCTGCATACATCTCATTCAGGGGACAGGAGACCTATCTGAAATCTGTAACGAGAACTTCTCATTTAGCTGGGAATATAGCTCAGGATAGTGCTTATCCAGGATGCTTGAAGCCCTGGACTCAGTCCCAGCAAATACACACCAAGCATGCAGACTCATGCCTGCCTGTAGACCTATCACTAGGGAGGTAGATCTGAAGCTGATGCACACCCTCAGTTACCAAAGGCCAGCCTGGGCTACATAAGACTCTGGGGGGGGGGCAGGTGAGTGGGAGAGACTGGTTTATTTCTTAGATTCTTTAAGCAAATAAAGAGCCAGCTCTCCAAGCCCATGTATCCTCAGCATCTCTACTGTTGCAGCATTAAATATTGAAGCAACAATTTCTCTATAGAAAAAGTCAAGCTTATGACATCTCCCGGCAGGCATTATCCATGGCATCAGACTCTTGGAAAATGGAAGCAACAGCGCAAATGGTTGGAGAATATTGTCGGCACAATGGATAGTGATTAAGAATTTAAATGGGAGGCAGGAAGTGACTATGGCTGGCAGAGGGAAGCTTCACGACTCCTCACTCCATTATCCTTTTGAGGTCATAATCATAAAAGCCCCTTGACTGAGAGAGCTACCCTCACCAATGCGTCTCACTCACAGAACAGCTGGTTAAGAGTATTGGCAGGCTACACTCAAGGTCTTAATTTTCAGTAAACGACTTCCTCTTATTTGGCTTTTTATTTATAAAATCAATATTGTAATAATAATAACTAAAATGTCAAGTAATGGCATAAGGACTTTAGAATTAAATTTGTGTTTTCATCCAAGTAAAACATATTTATAATTTTAAAAGTATAATATCATTGGCAGATAAGAGGCATTCTCTCTCTCAATTTTTCCCACATTAATTCATTATCTCGCTCACTGTGGAAAACATTTTATATTTTTAAATGATGAAAAAAAAGCACATAAAGTGGTACTTAAATATGCATTTTATTTGATAAATAAATTCACCCAAGTAACCAGCTCCAGATACTAACAGTGGCCTGGAGTTTGTCCATCATCTCAAAGAGGATTTTAGGGGCCATCTTCCCAAAAGTCCTTGTCCCTGACAGATAGACATTGTTCTGATCCTTGCCACTCACATTCGTTCTGCATTCATGAACTCCAGATGAATGAAAACACACAGGACAGACCATTTCCTACTGAGTTCCTGTACTAGCATAATTTGCTAGAGATTTATCAGTTCTTATAGTTATTTTGGTTTGAGACTGGGTCTCCAGTAAGGCCACACTGGCCTTGAACTAACTATATAGCCAAGGTTAATTCTGAGCTTTTGATCCCCCTGGCCTCACATGCCCGGTCCTGGGATTCCAGGCATGTGCTACTGTGGCTGGTTTTACATGGTACTGTAGATAGGACCCCTGACTTCAAATCCATTAGAAAAACATTATCAACTAACAGTGCTACATGCCCAGCCCTTATCAATGTTCTTAAGGTACATTCTAGTGTTCATCACCGAGTTGTATTTCACTTCATGAAATCACAACTATTTGTTTGTCCATGTTTTTTATGGAAGCATTTTTACAGGGCTGTTTTCATTTCTCTTTTATTTCTTTTTTAATTTATTTATTTATTATTATTATTTTAATTTTTTTTGTATTTAACAAAAAAAGTAACATGAATTTAAAATGAGGAAAAGTTAACAATAACTATGAAGAGGATAAGGATAAGAATCATAAGCATGGCTTATCAAGGGTGGTAATGCAAATAAGATTGCTACACATATATTTACTATGTGTTCAGCTTTCCCTCTGAAATTTTTTTTCCCATCCCTGTATATCCTCATTCAAGGTCCCTTCCCCCTCCCATATTTATTTATTATTAAATATACAATATACAGAAGAGAGCACCAGATGTCATTCTAGATGGTTGTGAGCCACCATGTGGTTGCTGGGAATTGAACTCAGGACCTCAGAGAGAACAGTCAGTGCTCTTAACCTCTGAACCATCTCTCCAGCCCTAAAGACTTTTTCATGTAGTATTTGACCTCTTATCTCTCTCTGTGAAATGTCTGTCCAATTTTCATAAGACAGCCAATTGGGTTCCTTATGTTTTCTATTGTCTAATTGTAGCAGGTTTTAAAATATACATTTAGATAGGCCTTGCACACACACACAAACACACACACACACACACAGATTGTGGCTCAGTAGGTAGAGCACCTGCCTAGCATGTCCGAAGCCCTGGATTCTTTCCCCCCGCTCATAAACCAGGCTTGGTGGTGGTTGGTTTGTGCCTATAATCCCAGCGCTCAGGAAGTAGAGGAAGGAATATCCAAAAGTCAGTGTCATTTTTGGTTGGATAGTGAATTCAAAGCTAGCCTGAGATACACATCTTGTCAAACGAAATACACGAGCTCAGCTGAAGTTTTTATTTTAATAACATTCAATTTATTATTATTTCTTTTTCCATCCCAATGAAAACATCTTGACTTACTCAGAGAGTACAAGCTTCTTACATTTTCTTCTAGCTTTCATATATAGGTAACTGTTATACTTCTTAAAATAAACTTCAGGAATATTGTGGATAACAGAGGAGGCATTTTTTTTTCCATATATTTATCTACTTGTTTTATCACCTTTTACTGAAAAGACTCTTCCTCATGAATCACTGTTGTGAGAATCAGTTGGTCATACAAGTGCATCCATGTGTTTGCCTGTTGCTTGTGTGTGTGTGTGTGTGTGTGTGTGTGTGTGTGTGTGTGTGTGTGTGTGTGTGTGTGTGTGTGTGTGTGTGTGTTGGGGGTTCTGTAAAGCCTTTCCATTCTCACTAATCTTCCATATTTTCTTTCTCTCCTATTCTTTGCTTTTCTGGTTGACTTTATGTGATTTCCTCAACCTGCGTTTCCGGATGTTCTTAGAATGTTCAAGTTTGCCTCTAATACATTAACTGGCACGTTCGATCTTCTTTTGCTTGCTCCTTGGCCTCCATTGTGTCTGTGTTTGAGAGCCGAGTTGCCAGAGAGGCCTTCTTTGATCACTGAGTTAAATTTATAAAATATTAACTGTTAGATCTCCCTGACCACATTCCTTGCTCCCCCCAGATTCTTCTTAGCATTTATCATAATCTTCCACATTATATCTAACATTTCTTTGCATGTTGTCGAGTGGTAACCACCAGAACTGCTTCATGGATACAGGATGTTTAAGTATTTTGCACACTAGTATTAACTCCTGTATTTCTATCACTTGGAATAGTGTATGCCTTGTACAAAGAGGTCAATGTCTAATAAATGAGTTAACTAGTAATTGTTTCTTCTGTATACCGAAATGGGCATAAGATCTGTATTTGTGGGCTGGAGAGATGGCTCAATGGTTAAGAGCACTGACTTCTTCTGGAGGACCTGAGTTCAATTTCCAGCATCCACATGGCAGCTAACAACTGTCTGTAATTCCAAGATCTGACACCCTTACATAGTTATACATGCAGGCAAAACACCAATTCACATAAAAATAAATATTTTAAAAAATGATCTGTATTTGTGTGTATGTGACATGTGAGTGTGTGAGAAGGATTCATTCACCTGTGTATACTGTATTGCTACTCATTTTATCTTTCTCTATGAGGTGGTTTTTCCTTGATCTGAGAGCTTACTGGCTGTCTAGACTGGCTGGCCATCAAGTCCCTGAGATCTACTAGTCTGTGCCCCCCCTTTCCCCAGATCTGGGGCTGGAAACACTGCTGCTGTGGGTGCTGTGGATCTGAATCCAGGCCTCATACACAGCAAGTACTTTAAAACCACTGAGCCATCTCCTTAGGCCCTCCACAGGATCTCTGTACACCTCTAAGAACACAAGGATTTTAAAAAAGAACTGCTAGTTCCATTTTCTTTTTCCTCAGAGTCTCTCCCCGTTTGCTTAGCTGGGTCTCGCCCTTTCATCTATGAGGCTTTCTTCAGATGACTACAGATCCTAGGCTGTTTGTCATTGTCACAGATGGGCTTGATTACTAGGGAGCATTATGAATATGGAAAGGTGTTTCCATAAATATCCACCTGTATTTTCTCTTGAGCTTTTTCATTTCCTTCAAGAGGCACCCTCAGTGTTCTGACTGAGGAACATGAACTGGATCGCTTGAGCCCAGGAGCCTCATGAAGAAAAGACTGTGGATCTCACAGTTGGGTGGGGAGATGGGTGCTTTTATGTTCCCAAGAGCATTTTCTCTTGGCTTTCTCACTTGGTTTCTTTGGGTTTAGAACCTCTTGGGATAATCTGCTCCAGACAATAATATCACCATCTCCTGCCAGAGTCAAGGAAGAGCAACAAACCCTCTGTGGTAAAAAGGAATGGGGTCTAAGAGCACCGGTTTATCAGCTCCCCACTTCAATTCCCAAGCCTCCTGGGGTTTGGTGGTGCAAATTAGCATGTTTATTATCAGCTTCCCTGTCTTTAATGCTCAGTTTTCCACTGTCTCTCCTCTGCCAAGTCAATTATCACACGTGTATCCATTGTCCACTTTCCAAAGCTGTGCAGGCATCTTTTGTCTAGAGTTATTCCCCTCATTGTGCGTCCTTGACAACTTTCCTTGTTCAACGCCTTTCATTTTTAGTGTCAATTCATTGGAGTGGAGCTGGCCACAAGTAACAGAGTGGAGAATAAGGAGAAACCGGAACCGGAAGGGGCCAGCAACCCAGTTACCATGTTTATTGCAGTACCCTGGCATGATTCCTAAGCTGCTCTGTAACAGAGTCCACTATGGGAGCACCACAGTGACAGCATTGCTTAACCCAACCGAGGCCACGGTGCTGGCTCAGGAAACCAGCGCTGTCTGTTCCAACGATTAAAGTTGGTATGAGAAGAAATTACATAAATTCAGAGCTCAACAGTCTGTTCTGCTTCAGTCATTCCCAGAAGGCACTTCTGCTTAGTTGAGACTTGTGGAAAAAAAAAGTCCCCTCCTCATCAACCTGTGCCTAAAGAATAGGCTAGCTTGTGTATGTGCGTCATTTACTCAAAAGAGTCTGACAAATATCTATAATGTGAAAGCCATTGGTGAGGCTGGGGATTAAAAAAAAAATTAGTAATGATTCTGGCTTCTGAGACTATAATTTAATTGGCAAAACAAATATTTTAAAAATTAATATAAGAGCCAGGGCTATATCACACTGGACAACCACTTACACAGGCCCTGACTTTGACTCCCAGCAATTTAAATGATAAGATGATAACTATATCATACTAATTACTTTTCTCAACACTGAAGCAAAAATACTTGTCAGAAGCAACTTGAAAGGATGTGTTTACTTGAGCTCCTGGCTTCAAGGGGTTTTATCACACTGAGGAAGGCCTAAGGGAAGAACAGCTCAGTTCATGTTGGCAGGACTGCAAGACAGCTTGTCCTGTCCAGGCATCCATCCAGGAGTCTGAAGAAGCGAAGACAGAATCGGGGGCAGGCATAAGCTTCTAGAAAACCTCTACCAGCTAGACTCCATGTCCTAAAGGTTCCCCACCAAACAGCGCCACCAGCTGGAATCAAGTTTTCAAATTCACAAGCTTATGGGAGCCATTTCAGATTTGAAGCATATCAAAAATATACCCAGACAGTGGCCACATTGGTCATTACTTCACATTTTATACTAAGGACTACAGGGCTGTCTTTTCACCTGTGAATGATTGGAGTTGTCAATTTTCCAGACTGTGGGAATGGAATAATGAAGGAATGCAATGTAGGTCAGACCACACAGTTTCTAGCCCACATTTCTAAGCAGGGTTTTTAAGTTGAGGAGGCGGCCAGTAGCAGATATGGGACCTAATAAAGAAGGTGAAACCTGACATTTGGAGAATTGTATTGTTTTGAGGCAGGGTCTAGGTATGTAGCCCAGGCTGACCTGGAACTGGCCACTGGCTTTGGCCCCTGGAATGCTTACAGGTAGCTACCACCATGTTGACATGGAGTTGTTTGGGCTGTAGTTGTTCAGCAGCTTTCCACCGAAGCCCAGTAGAATAGGAGTAAAGGAACAGTTGAGTAGATGGGAAAGACATCTGCAAAGTACCTGGCACATTATTCTTCATAATCGTACCAATCAGCATGAGGAATAGGCAGCCTGTCTGAATCGGACACTTACAATAACCTACTCCAAAGCTGTGCCCTAGTCCTCTAATTGTCTCCACTGAGGACAACATCCTGTGACCGGTTCTTGTCCTGCTGTGTAGACAGAAGTGAGCCCAGAACTTTCTCAGAAGGTCATCCTTCAGTCCCTCAGGCATTTATGTGCAGTTGTCCACGGGTGACCAAGTCAGGCCCTGAAAAATGAGTAGTCTCGTATTCATTCTCCTTGGTTGCTCTGTATCAGGGTAAACACAGATGGATCCCAGTCTTGAAATGAATTCAGGTGAATTTGGCTTTTCAACCTTAATAGGTTTGTGTGTGTGTGTGTGTGTGTGTGTGTGTGTGTGTGTATAAGTATGCATGCATGTGCACATACATGTGCATGTTGAATGATAACTTCAGCTGGCAACATTCCTGGATAGGATGAGTAGCTAGCAAGCCCCAGCATTTTCTGGGTCTGTTCATCTCTGCCTCCTGGGTGTTGGGATAACAAATTCACATCTCCACACTAGGTTGTTTTACATGGGTTCTAGGTATCAAAGTCAGGCCCTCTCTTTCACAAGTACCTCACGTACTAAACCATCTCTTCTGCCCCCTCAACAGGCTCTCTCAGAAAGCATGGCGGGTTCTCCCCAGTGGGAGCAACTGTTGTGGGGCCCTCACGGTTAAAAGCTGTTGCCTGTGGTGGGAACGTTGGAGTAGAGAGTGGCTTTCACCGGGCAAGCTTAGAAAAGTTTGAAACGGCCTCCAGCCTCTGCAGAGTGACATAGAGAAAGCCTTGCTCCCCTCAGGAGACTAAGCTCAGAAATGCTCCCTTTGATATCTGTTTGTCCACACAGCTCAGGTGGCAGTTAGTTATTGGGAGGCTAGGGTCACATATAATCTGCTTGACCTTGCAGCACATTTACGGGAGCAGCACCAACCATACCCATCTGCAAGGACAATGTCTGTGGCATGCTCATGCACATGCTTTTTCCCTGAGGCGACTGGGAAGGATGGTAGAGAAGCTATTCTCAGTGGAAGGAATCCTTCCCAGGATCCTCTTTATTCTGTAAAAAAAAAAAAAAAAAAAGGCACTGCACATGCTTCAGTCTTTCAGTATCTATGTGCATCATTTCCTCTTTCAATGTTGAACCCATTAAATTGAACTGGAGGGTCCCTGAAGTAGCCCAGGAAACCAGTTCACAGTCAGAAATGATGGCAATAAGGGTGGCATTCATGTCAGGAAGAAGTATAAACAGATTATAAAGGCCACAGAGGGTGTCATGGGTGAGTATGGGTGTTTCCTGTTGCTCTTTCAACAAATTTCCACAAACCTAAATCAATGTAAATTGTCACCTTGTAATTTTTGGGGTCAGAAGAGGTGTGTCATGAGTTTGGTGGAATGCTCTTCTTCTTGGAACATTAGGGAAACAGAGCTCTGTTTCCTTGCCCATTCCGTCTTACAGACTACAGGGATGTCCAACGCTTTGACATTATGACACAACGTGGGGCTGCACAGGGCACACACCTGCTCTAGGGGCTCCTAGCCTGCCTGACTCTGACCTCTGCCCCCCTGCCACCTTTTCTGATTAGCACCCCCATCTCCCTCTATTACAGTAAGGACCTGCATGTTACACTGGCTGCAAATGAATAATTCAGGGCAACTCCCTCCAGCATACCAGGTCATACTCACAGACTGTGGAAGTTTGGATCTTTTTGGACACTTTGGAGAAAGAGTAATACTCTGTCAGTACATTGATCCTTTCAACCCATGTCTGGATTGAATTTTTTTTTTTTTTTTTTTAACACATCCACCTGTCCTGTCTGAAGATACCCAGTGTTAGGTCCAAAGTGGCCTCTGAAATGGGAGCACTGCTGACAATGTGATTGACAGTCTGGGCTCAGCCCAGGCTGGACTGACTGGAGAAATGGAAGGATTGCTAGAGGGTAATCAAAAGCTTAAAAACAACATTCCAGGGGCTGGAGAAATGGCTCAGCGGTTAAGAGCACTGACTTGCAGAGGACCTGAATTCGATTCCCAGCAACCACATGGCAGCTAACAACTATCTATAATTCCAAGATCTGACACCTTACAGTTATACATGCAGGCAAAACAACAATTCACATAAAATAAAAATAAATATTTAAAAAAGAAAAGTCGCTGCTTCCCTTATAAACTCTTATAGGCAAACACCACGGCAATGGGCATCTCATTCCCTATTTACCCAAACAGACCTGAAACAGCTCAGAGACTCCAGCCTACTTCCCAGGCTGTTCAAGTTTCTACACCTTCACCCACCACAAACCTAGCTCCTTAAACCTGCCAAGGTTTTCCCTGCCATTTTGCTATTCTCTCTGCCTCCCCACCCCCGCAGATAGCCTTAGCTTTGAATTTCCCAAGTAAAACTCTTTCCACCCACGGAGTGGGTTCATTTGGTGGTTTCACTAGGCTCTTGATTGCACCTGGTAAACCTCTCCATGCTCTGAATGTCCACTGGAGGGTTCTTAGGGTTCCTCCTGGGTCCTGTTTCTCCCCCTAAAGGATTTGTGTAGCCTACTAGAGTTTTCAAGCAGAACTAGATGCATCAGTGCCAGAGCTCGTACATCGACATTGCAACCTGGGCTTCCACCATGGTCTCTGAGTTTCCAGAAGATCTTGTAACACACATAACCGCAGCAAAGTAAACCAGGAGAGGAGAGGGAACCCACAGAGGGGGAGGAAGAGCAGCATAGACCTGAGTGAGACTGGGAACCTTCTAGGCTAAGTCTCTGTCTTAGGGTTTCTATTGCTGTGAAGAGACACCACGGCTATGACTACTCTTATAAGGAAAACATTTAATTGAGGTGGTGACTTACAGTTTCGGAGGTTACGTCCATTGTCATCATGGCAGGGAGCGTGGTGCTGCAAGTATGGCAGTGTGCAGGCAGACATGGGGCTGGAGAATTGTGCATCTTGACCCAAAGGCAACAGGAAGTGAACCAAGATATTGGGTGGTATCTTGCACGTAAAATGAGCTCTTGAAGCCCGCCTCCACAGTGACATACTTCCTCTAGCAAGACCACACCCACTCCAACAAGGCCAAACCTCCTAATAATCTCTCTTTGGGGGCCATTTTTTTTCAAACCACTACAGTCTTTATTTAAGGAAGCTGTAGATTTTTTTCTGGTTCAGCACAGTTTGAAAACAATTCTGAGGTGATCTTCCTAGCCATGAATAGCACATTGGTTATATTTCTGCTGTGACAGAAAGCCTCTTTGAGTCCATATGCCTTGAAGATCCCAGACTCTATACGATTACCTCTCTTTCTCATTGTATTTGCTCTGTTTCTCTTTCCCTTTGGGTCTCCAATTTATTTAGCATTTGATGCTTTTTAAATTTCATATTCTCAGTGATTAGTATTACATCCTGATTCTTATAATTTAATTTTGCCAGGGATCCTGAGCTATCAGTTTCCCCAAAGGCATTTAGATAAAATAAGGCTGTCAATTAAAAAAGATAAAAGTCCCAAACTAGTGAGATCAGAACTTAGGGAAAGAAGCAGGTTCCACGTTGGGAGTTTGAACCCTGCATATAAATTCTAGAAAGAGCGCCAGGGAGATAGGCTTACTGGGCAAAGTGCTTACTGAAGAAGCCTGATAAACTGAGTTCAGGTCCCCAGAACCCATGTAAAAACCTAGGTGCGCCAGCGCCAGCGTTAGGCCTCAAGCCCAGGACAAATGGCTAACTAAGGTGCTTATTAACATATCAGAGCTGAGCTGGCCACCAGGTTTCCCATCATCCCTCAGTCCTTACCTGTTTAAGGGTCCTCCCGGTTGGCCTAATCCACTCCCTACCCTGAACTTCTCCAGCCCAGAGACTGGACTGGGCTGCCTTTCCCCCAGCTATCTTCCCTATAAAACCCAGCCATTTTGACTACACTTGTCCTTTTTAGCCCTTGGTCTGCTCCCCTCTGTCTCCCCTCCACCTCCCACCCCATGCCCCCCCTCCAAGTTCCCCTCCTCTCCTCTCATGGCCCTCTGGTCCAGTCTGAACTCTGCCAGACCCCTCTTCCTCTTAGGATTATCACATCTATAATAAACCTTCTTCATACTTTAGGAGCAATCATGTTTTTCTTCTTATTTTTTTTTTTCATTCAGCATGTAGTGCACATCTATAATCGTTATACTTCTGCAAGGAGCTAGAAGATGGCCACTGGAGACTCCTGGGAAGTTCCCAGGCCAGCTAGCCAGGAGTACATAAAGCAGTACATTGACAGAAACAACAGAAAGCCTGCCTCTAACAGGGTGGAATCTGAACCTTACTCCAGGAAAGGTTGTCCTGTGACCTCCACACAAGCAGTCATGATCCATATATACCCACGTTCACACACATCATGTACACCACTCCCCAAACACACCTCTACGCGCATACTTAAATCAAACTGAATTAAAATAATTTTTTAAAAAATAGAAAAGGACCACTGTTCGTTAGGGAAGAATAATTAGTTCTCCAACAGAACTGAGAGACACATGCAAGCCTTTGGCAGAGCCCGAATCTAAGAACGCAGGTTTGATCTAGGAAGTGGACACCGGATGTACTGCGGGCTACAAGGTCACCTGTGTTAAATGGGAAGCGCTCTGCGTTACCAGCAGAAAGGCTGTGTGATTCTCCCTGGAAGACTCAAGCCTGAGGCCTGAAGCTGGCCCGAGGGAGCCCATCACAGCTCGCACATCACGTAGTCCACCAAGCAAGCCTGGGGGCTTTTCATGGAGGAGGAAAAAGTGTCTGCATTCCGGGCTCTCTGGCTCTCTTGGCTGCCCCTAGAGGCCAAACCTGTCTCTGCCTCCCTCGGCCACTGCTGGGAGCTTCTCGCCTGCTTTACATGCTGCTTCTTGGGGTACTCTGCCAGCTACACCCTCCCTCTTCAGCTTTCTCCTCCCCCGTGTGCCTCTCCATCACCCTCCTCCTCCTCCCCAAGTCCCCAGCTGTGGGCTCCGGCAGTCTTCTCCAGCCCCCTCCCGGCTCTCATGCATATTCTATGCTGGCAGTTGTGATTGATGGCTGCCCTCTCTCCAGTTTCAGGGTTTGCACATCCCACCCCCAGCCCACTCTGACAGGCCCCCACACTTCTGCACGCCTCTCCCCTGCAAGGGCTGTGAGGGCAAGGGGATCCCAGCTGAGATGTAGCCTGGAAATCGAGCCTGGACCTTGAATAAACCCGGGCGAGTGGGAGGAGAGCGCCGGGGAGAGGGAGGGAGCGTTGCTGAAGAACTGGAAACGTTAGGCGCCTTTAGATCCCAGTCCTGAAGGAGGGAGAACCTTCTCTGTCAGTGAGCTCGTGAAAGGGGAGGAACTGCTGATTGGAACAGACTTCACCTTACAGACCCTATTTGAGTTATAAATATGCACGTTGGGAAGAGCAAATACTTGCTTTCAGGTTAGTAAGAAATGCCTCCATTGCTTGAGAGTTTGGCCCATACTTCCTTTGTGACACACACAGCTCCACACTGAGCTGGTTGACTTGGACTTCCCGTTGCAGGATACCCTAGCCTCTCCTACCAGGCCTTCTGTGTGAAGAGAAACTGTTCAGTGGTGTGTGGCTGTAATATCAACTGTTTTGTTCTCAAAGGTCCACTTAGCTGAGGTAGAGCTGAGGAGGAGTGTGGAAGGTTCCTGGGGAGGGAGCACAGTCGGGGAGCATGATGGAGTAGCCCCCAGCTGTGAGCCAGCCCCTGCCTCTCCTTCTTTCCTTCTGTGACATGGTCTACAGCCTGGCACTGAGAGATTCTTTTCAGCCCATGTACCAGGATGCTGCTGTAGAGACTTCCAAAGACCACCAGGGATCTGGAATCTGATGCAAACACATGAGGGTCTGTTTATTCTTTTGGACAGGTTGAACCTGGGTGGAAATGCTATGTTCCAACACAGTGGAGCAAATTCAGCCCCAGCTCAGGGATGAAAGGACTTTTAAAGAAAAAAAAAAACTACATAAGTGGGGTGTTACATGTCTTGGCATTTCAGGATCAAGTAAAGGGATGTGAGGTAGAGTAATTTCTAGAAACTATTGGTTAGATTTTCGGTGCAAACCCAAGTTTTGAATCTGTTGGCTGTCAGGCACGTTCCTAAAATTTTTCCAAGATTCTTCTTAGACCTGGGTCCTGCCCTCAGGCTCTAGATGTTCTAGAAAAAATGATCTTTCCCTGAGATAAAGTTTTGTAAAGGTAGATCTATGCCTTCACATGGCTACCCTTATGTCCAAATCATGAGCTTCGGAGAAGGTTTGCCTTTTCTTCTGCCTTCTTCCTAGTCAGTTCTGGAGGTTGAGCATTCAGCATGCTAGGCATGCACATGAGCCCTGACCTATAACTCCAGCCCTTTTATTTCACTTAAGTTTGAACATCCCATCCTTCTGTCTCAGTGCCCTGAGTCACTGATGTTACAGACAGGAGCCATCAAGCCTGGCTTTGCTGGTTTTGTTCACTATGTACTGGGCAACGCTTCCTGAAGCATTATGAATATTCCTCCTGAAGGTAATGCTTTTACTAATCCTGTGTGACAGACCTTGTTTCACAGGCAGGCAATAGAGACAATCAAGGTGTGAAGGACCCGGCCTACGTTCAGGCAGCTGGAGAATGGTAGATCTGACTCTGAACCTGGTGTGGCTCCAGACACAGGTTCTCAATCTCTGCCCTGCTCCATCTCACCAGGGCTCCCTTTGTCCCTTAGTGTCCTTGTCAAACAGGAAGTCACGCCTGCCCACCCCCCAACACACATAGAGTTGGAATTGAAGCCGGATAGTAGGGTCAAGAGTGAGGTTCTGAAAGTCCTTCAGATTAACACATGAAAGAAAGCAGTTGCCGAGGAATTGCTCATTCCGGGCTGACAGTCTAGTTCTGCACGCACAAGGGCACAAGAGACCTATGGCTCATTATAATACTAGAATAAACACTCCTGAGTGGAGACTTAATATGATAATGAGGTGTGTGATGCATGCAGCTGTATGTAGAACTAAGTGTAAGAGATGGAGCAGACACAAGAAAGCAAATGGACCCAAAGCCCCCCACAGTGGGATAGAAAAGCACCAATCACTTGTGCACTGTGCTGAGCTGTTTTACAGCATCTTTGTCCCAGCTACTTGGAAGTTAGTATTCCTTAATAAACTATGAACTATGTCTACTCAGTGCTTTGTTCCTGGAAGCCTTCTGGGGTGCCCTCTGAACCCAAATATCTGGTGATAGATTGGAGGTGAATAAGCATGATCTCTGTTCTGAGTGTGCTGGCACCTGGGGACCCTGTGCTTTTGTGGTTTCATAGGTCTATTTCCACATCTTTCAGAGGAGGCGCTAGATAGATGAGTTCACCTCTTTGCAGCAATGCATGCTCAGGATGCTCCACAGCTCTTTTAGCCAAGCTCAGGTCCAGCTGTTCTTGAGGATTACCATGGGAGATGGGAGGAGGAGGAGGCAGGCACTCAGCAGAAAGGCGACAACGGAGGGCCTGTTGGAGAAGAATGTAGCTCAGCTGGCTTTGGTTGTGCCCCTCCATGAGGGAGACAGCAAGACCTTGGACAATAATCTCAGCAGAGTCATCTGCATGACAGGCCCAGGAACAGACTGCTAAGGTCTGTTCCTGCCTAGCAGAAGGCTACCCAAGTGAGTCTCCTCCCATGCATGTGGGGATAGATTCCAGTTGCCTCTGAATAACCTGGAGACATACATAACCCAGTTAATGGATTAAAATGGGCCATTTTACTTAAGAGTCAGGAATAGCCAGGCATAGTAAGACACACTTAGGCTCCCAGCACTCCGGAGGCACAGGCATCTCCCAGAACTCCTGCCAGTCTGAGGTATAGAGCAAGAACACATGCCAAAACCCAAGCAAACGAGCATTTCAGGACCAGGAAGCTTACCACTGATCCAATTTTCTTAATGCTAAGCTTTTTATGTTGATTGCTCCTGACGTTGGAATAAGTCTTATAAATGGCTTTTTGTGCTTTGTTTTTGTGAAACAGGATTTCTACACAGCTCTGACTAGCCTGAAGTTTTATTAATCCTCCTGTCTCTGCTCACTGAATGCTGGGATTATGGGTGTATGCCATCAACTTGGCTAACAGTGTTTGAAAACTCTTATACAACACACACTTACACACACACACACAGAGTTTAAATTAGCACTGCTTGTTAGGAACAATGAAAACATTGATGCTGCTCTTGTATCTGGGGTCATAAACCTCAAGGGTAGAAATGAGTTTCAGGAAAGCCAGAATCCCCAACCTAGAAAGCAGTGGGGAGCTCCTGAAGAATTTTACCTCTCATCTTTGCCTCTTGCTATGTATCTGATTTCATTGTTGTTTTCTCTGCATGGACACCTCAAAAATGGTCCACTGCAGCCCCAGCAGAGTTCCACAGAGCTGTCTGCATGATTTCCTCGTAAGATGTCTCCTCATCCAGGAGGATCTCCAAGACGGGATTTCTATTGACTCTCTAGTTCTTTCAGCTAAGGTGAAACTGGGTATCAGTCACTGTGGCCCCAGGTCAGTTAAAGCAACAACAACAAACCACTGTAGATGAGGCAGACATTTTCCAAGATTTCCCTCCAGAGGAGACAAAGATTTGCAGGCACATGGCACTAGCTAGTACTGCTTGGGGAGGTCAGTGGGTAGGGCACAGGGAAGCAAGAATCCTGGACTAGAGCCAAGATTGTCTCCAGCTTCTGACGCCAGGCCTGATGAGGCGGTCAACAATGCCCTTGCTGACTCAGCCTGAGGCTGGCCAGGGTTTTGCTCTGCTCTCCACACCCCTTCAAAGGGTCTAAAGAACAAAGGCCTATTGTCCAAGGGCATTGCCCAAGAAGGCACAGATGGTGAATTCCACCAGAGGGCTCTCCTCGGAAAGACTTGTTAACCTTGGCATAGCACCAAGGATTCTCTCTTGAGAATGCTCTTTGATTATCCAGAGCCTGCTGACCTCAGCTTCAAACTATGTCCAAAGAAAGCATAACCCTTTAGGACCTCTGGAGGTGAGAAGGGGTAGACTAAGATGAGTGACAGTGAGGTCCTGACCTGCGACATCTGCCCTCTTACCTCTAGACGACCTGACTACACTGTGTGTGCTCTCGGCTGGAGTCCAGACACAGCTCTGTGTGGTCTGTAGTCCTGACACCAAGACCAACTTTCTCTCTTTCCCTCTGACTGGAGTGTTAGCCATAGCTACTTCTCTGATCATCTGGGAGCTACAGGGATAGCTGATGCAATGAGCTCCAACCTATAAGAGGTCTGGCAGGAAAGTGCCTGCTGAATTGGAGAAGATATCAATGAGGCTATGTGGCATTGACAGCCAGCATCTCTAAAATAGAAAAGCCAGGGAGCTAAGGGGCAGGACAAGCAAGGGTCTGTCCAGAGCACACACACACAAAAAGACCAGCATCCAAAGACTATTTTTATTTCCAACTCTCCAGGCCCTGCTCCAAGAGAGCTGCCTGAGCCACTCAGAAATGTCCTTATGGCAATGAGAAGTCACCAGGCATGTAGGTGAAGAGACCTTCGCGCTGTTGAATGAACATTTCCACTCTCTTCAGCCTCTCAGTCCTGCTCCTCACCCATAGTAAATGAATGTTCTGGAAAATACTGGCTCCTACATGGTCCAAAGCTATTTGAAGTTCAGAAGAGTTGTTGGACTGTGGACAGCAAGAAGCTCTGGAGTAAGGACGTGGATGCTGTGATGAGAAGAGCTGACTGCCAACGTGGCCCGTGGGCTTGTCGGCTCGGCATTGCTGCGTCAACACTTCTCCATAATGTGCTGCGTGAGCTGACAGAAATCACATTCCCAATTTCTATCTCTACTTTTCTGTTAAAAAAAAAAATAAAATGAAACCAACTAAACAAACAAACAAACCAACAAAACCAACCTCCTCACATGTTGGAGAATGATTGTGGTGCTTGCCACGCACCCATGCTTGCCCTCCTGGCTTGCACGGTTGGGAGTGGTCCAACTGATTTTCTCTTGGTCCTCTCTTCCCCCTCTTCTTGACACCTGTCATCCGATTGCTCCACTTGAGAACTACAGTTCTGGATGCTTTTAATACATATCTGGAGTCCTTTCTCTTCTCTCCAACCTGTGGATTCTCTTCTTGGTCTTGGTGGTTTTGTTCTCCTCACAGCCACAGGTGCTTTTCCTGAGGCAAAAGTAGTCAGGCAGTGGTGGCGCTCACCTTTAATCCCAGGATTTGGGAGGCAGAGGCAGGTGGAGCTCTGAGTTCAAGGTCAGTCTGGTCTGCAGAGTAAGTTCTAGGACAACCAGAGCTACACAGTGAAGCCCTGCCTTGCAAAACAAAACAAAGATGAAGTAAGATTGTACTATCCTGTTTCTCTTCATTCTTCCAGCAGCTTCACACACAGAGACAACCTCCCTCCCAGAAAACATCCGACGTTAATGGGGCCTGCAGACCGCTCCAGTGATACTGGGCTCTTCCCGTTCTGGAACTCACTGATCTCCAGCCTTCCAGTCTTGGTCTGTTCCAATGTCTGTGCTTGAGAAGCACAACCTCCAAGCCTCCATCTACTGGAACCTTTTCCTTCATTCATGTCTCCAAGTCAAATGACTTTTTCCGGTCCATCTTCCCTGACAGACACTGAGGCACAGCTCCCTCCCGTGTGCCAATCACAGCACTCTGCTCACTACTTTTACATCAGTCTTATCTGCACTCGTACATGTGCATGTATATGTATATGATGTACATGTATATGTATGTAATAGTGTGGACTCCGTGGAGGAAGAACCCAGTCTCTTTGGTTCACCTCTGAACTTCAGCACCCTGACTGGATAACCACAGTACAGCAAAGCCTTCTGGGTCAAAATTAGGGGTCTTGAAATGAAGAGAAACAGTATAAATGCATTTTCATGTCATGAATGTCACTTTATTGTCCACTATGCATTTTGGTTTTTTTTTTATGCTGAAACTCCACTTAGCTTATGGTTAGCTGCCCCTTGACAAGGCTGTTAGGGTTGTCGCTCCTGCTACCTCTGAGCAATTTCAGAACTCTTTCTCATCCCTTCTCCCATTCTCCCTCCATGAGGGTATGAATGTCTTCCGGGTGCTGAAGGAGAGGCACTTGCTCCTTCCAGTCTTCATGGACGAGGGCTGTGCTCATGTACCTGACACTCCCCTGCCTTTCACAACATGAATGATTTCTCTGGAGAAATCTGAGAGATAGTGCCTTCCAGACCCTGTCTTCAACTCAGCTGTTACTGCCCTGCCTCTCTCAGGTCAGGTCCTCAATTGGGAGTGATCTACTCTGACACTGGATCCTCTTGCTCATTTGTGGTGCTACTCCAGCGGCCCTTCAGTCTCCATCTTGGATAACTTGTCCCGTGGTGTCTCACTCACTGGCTGTTCCCCTAAAGAATGCTCCTTCTCCAGCCTCGCTGTGCTCTTTTACAATTCCCAGTTTGGTCCCTTTAAGGATGAAAGAAATGCTTCCTTTGCATGCGGTTTTACATCTACTGTTTTTAAAGGTTATCTCCATGTCCTAGCCATCAAGGGTGCCTGGGAGGCAGGGCTGGTGGGGGAAAGATAACCTTTGGTCCCTTTTCTACCTTGGTATGCTCATCCGCATTGACAGAGCATCTGCAGAGCCTTAGAGAGATACAGGCCAGGTTCTTTCTAAACATTTTCAATTTTGATCCTATGCCTCAGAAATGAAGAGTGGGGCAAATCTCACACTCTAACCCATTCCTTGTCCAGATGAGATGTAGGGTCTATGAGGTACCTTAGAAACAGTGGCGGTGGCGATTCACTTGGACTTGAGAGGTTAAGGCTGGATAGAATGTAGAGTTGAGAGAGATGGAGGAACCAAGCATAAACACCCTGGGTTCTGGCTCCAGCAGCTGAGTCCTGCATAGTATAATTGTGTGGACTGAGGCCGTGCGGTACAGATTTAGGGATGAATATCAAGACCTGGTTTTGTCCACATTAAGTCTGAGATGTTTGTGAGAGACCCCCGAGGGAGGGATGCCAGGCAAATAATTAGATTTCTGAGATTCGTTCTCTGTGGACAGATCTACAAGGTGATAACAATTTGGAAGATGTCATTGGACAGATGGTGCTAAATGATGAAAATGGACCTCATGTAGTCTCAAGTGTCTGGGTGGGTTTTGCTGTGCGATCCTAACGCATCCTGCTCCATGAATTGGATGAAGAGAGAGAGAGAGCTCTGGTTCCAGCTGGCTGCTTTGGGGGCTCTTAGAACACAGCAGGTGGGATATGGATCCCCATGGCTGCCGCAGCTCAACCTATAGACCCAACCGGCCTGCTGATAAGCAGCAGTTCCCAGTCGGGCATAGTAATTAGGATGGGCTCAATCTTTTGATGGCTGAAAGAGGTGTTTTCAGGTCCTTGAGACCTGGGTGGTGCTTATCATTCTTCAAGCTTCAAGGCTGAGGTGTGATACAGGAGCTGGAACCCCAAGACCACTGTTTCATGATCCACGGAGAGCCTGGAACCATATACCTGAACATTTTCTCTCCCGGAGGATCTCAGAGGCAGATGGTAGTGTATTCCTTATAAATGCAGAAAGGCATAGGCATCCATCTCAGAAGGCATTACATTTAGAAACGTCAGTTCAGTCTTTTACAATGTAAAGGAATTCCATTAAAAGCATTCAGATGTACAGCCCAAGTGACATTAATTAAATTCTTATTTCCTTTTTAAATATTTTTTTAATGTGAATTGGTGTTTTGTCTGCATGTATAACTGTGTAAGGGTGTCAGATCTTGGAATTACAGACAGTTGTGAGCTGCCATGTAGGGTGCTGGCATGTGGGTGCTGGGAATTGAACTTGGGTCTTCTGGAAGAACAGTCAGTGCTCTTAACTGCTGAGCCATCTCTCCAGTCCTCTTACTTCCTTTTGGTCCACACACTTTATGCACCAAAGCTGCTCTGGTGTCACCACCCCCTACCCAAATAATCACATTTCTTCTCAGGCCCATCTCCCTTCCCTGCATAGCTGCCATCCCAGTGTCTTCTCACCATCACATCCTCTTCCCCCTTCCTCCCTCCCTCTCTGTCTCCCTTCCCCCCATATCCTTGCTCCCTTTATTATGAACATGAACTCGACTTGTATATGCCTTGACTCACTTCCAGGTTATATCCCGATAAACCTATTTCAACTAGAAAACCCGATAACTTTAAAATGCATTTAATACTCCTAATCTACTAACATGGTGGCTTAGCAACACAGTATATTACAGATTATCCTTTGCTGAGTCTGTCATCATGGGACAGACTAGAAGACTCATGTAGCCTATAGGACATGCTGCTGGTCAGAGACCGGATTATGGTTTCATTTGATCTGTACTAAGTTCTTATGGCTTTTGCATTATCATGAAGCTAAGAAATGACAAGTAGAATCATGGTAATTTGGCACAGTCTACATATAATAAAGAAAGCTAGGAGAGCAAAGTCATCCTATGTGAGAGAAAGGTTAATGGAAGTGAGGAGTATTTTAGCATCAGGTAAGTCAAACTGTACTTCTGTGACTCCTTTGCACTTCTTCATCATCTTACAGTATGTCCTCCTTTATCTTTGTGTACAAGTGTCTGTGCATGCATGTTCATGTGTGTGAATGCAGATGCATACGTGGCAGTCAGAAGACAATTGTGCATTTTGGGCCTTACCTGTCTTGTTTGGAACAGCGTCTCTTGTTGTGTGCTAGGCTAATTAGAGAACAAGCTTCCACAAATTCTCCTGTCTCTGCCTCCCCCAGGAGTGCTGGGATTATAGCTATGTTAGCATACCCAGCTTTACATGGGTTTAGGGGAGTCAAACTCAAGGCTCCATGCTTGTACAGGAAGTTCTTCACTCAATGAGACGTTCTCCAGTCCTGCAGTGTGTTCTTATGAATCACTTGGAAATGAGAGTGACCCAAGGTTCAGATAAAAGGCAATGTGGCTAGAGCCCAGAGCTTTAACAAGGACAAAAGAGAACTGTTCCCAGCATGTCGTTGATGAGACATAGTACATGTCCTTTTCCCCTCTCTCCTATCCTCTCTTTGCACAGGAGGACAGAGACAGTCTCCCTCTTCGGTCAGGAAACAGGATAACAAAGAAGTAGGGCTGTCCTGGCTCCTGGTCTCCTTATCTGTAACACAAAGAGGCCAGAACAGATGGCCTGAGATCAGATTCTGTGAATGTTGGCATGACCCATGGAAAACACAGCTGCCTCCTGACACAGTGCTGATGTGGACACGTGCTTACAGAAACATTGCCAGACACCCCCCCCCCCAAAGTAACTTAGAGGAATTCAGTCTCTGCTCAGCTCTATGTGTGAAAGTCAGCAGAATTGAAATGGACCCACTTTTGTCAAGCCCTGGCTAAAACAGAGACAGAAAAGGAAGAAAGGAAGGAGGGATGGAGAGAGGGAGATAAAGGGGAAGGAGAAGAGGAAGACAGAGGAGCAAAGAGGAAAAAGAAGCGAGGTCAGGTGGCTCATGTCTAATCCCAGCTGAAGCAGGGTTGATTGCCTCGGGGATCCGAACTTCCTCCTTCAGTGAATGTCCTAGTTAGGGTTTCTGTTGCTGCACTGAAACACCGTGACCAACGAGCTAATTAGGGAGGAAAGGGTTTATTAGGCTTACACTTCCACAGCACTGTTCATCATTGAAGGAAGTCAGGACGGGAACTCAAACATGGAAGGAACTGGGAAACAGGAGCTGATGCAGAAGCCATGGAGGCATGCTGCTTACTGGCTTGCTCCTCATGGCTTGCTCAGCCTGCTTTCTTATAGAACCCAGGACCACCAGCCCAGGGATGACATCACCCATAATTGCCTGAGCCCTCCCATATCAATCACTAATTAATAAAATTAATAACTATCTAGCACAACGGATACTGGCACTTACACACACAACACCCACTCACCCATACTCGTATACACATAATCTTTTGTTTGTGTGTGTGCCTGAGTATGTATGTATGTGGGTCTCAGACACCCTCTGCTGGGCATACAGCAAGGGAATGAAGAGATGGAGATCAGTGGTCTGGCTTCTTTGGTGCGTGTCTCTTCAAGCCACAGTAGATGGAGCCCGTGACCTCTGGCTCACTCCAGGCAGGAAAGACTTGGGCTTTTCCCAGGGAGAGGGGGTTGTGTAATGATTCCTCTGCCTTGGCCTCCCTGACCCTCCCTTTGGCTTCTAGAGACTCTATGCCCTCAGAAATTCCTCCCACCACCTCTTTAGGGGATTTCCTTTCTCATGGAGAACAAAATGACCTCTCTTTGGTTTTTCAAAGATGCCTGGGAACAAGTCCTTCCAGAGCTGACCTGACTCTCAGCACAGAGTTCTTCCCTGCTGGGCTCGGCTCTGCAGCCTTCTCCACCCTCAGCCACCAAAGCCAGGGCTATCTTGAGATCTGGATGTTTCTCCTCAGACTGCAAATAAGAAAGAGCACCAGGCTGAAGGCTTAGACTGACCCAGGGAGCCCAGAGGGGTGCTGGCACAGGTCTGTGGCAAATCCCAGGGCCTGATGGGGAAGGAAGGCAAGAGTGATCTCAGGCCAACTAGCATGGGGAAGTCAGTTTCCCACTCTGCCAACTGAGCTCAGTTTCCAGAACATAGGAACACAACTAGGCTACAGAACAGCCAGTTACTTTAAGGCTCATGAATGATGGCTGGTATGTTCAAAGACTTGGAAATTGTTATTATGCCATTTCTAATTAATTTTCTCTATCTATCTATCTATCTATCTATCTATCTATCTATCTATCTATGTTTCTCTCTTCTTCGCACACACACACACACACACACAGAGGTGCATGCATATGCATGTGGAAGCTAGAGGGTGGGGTCTGGTGTCTTTTTCAGTTAGTCTGAGAATATATAATTGCACAAAGCTGGGCATAATGGTGTGTGTCTATAATCCCAGCACTTGGGAGGTAAAGGCAAGATCAGGAGTTAACTACATAGCAAGTTTGAGGCTAGCCTGAGCTTTTTAAATTTTTTTTATATATGTTTATCAGGTACGACTTGCCATATGTGCACAAGTCTACTGTGGCTAGTGTTGGACCACTAGGTAGCTACAATTAAGCACCAATCTCCAGAGCACAGAGATGGCTCTGCCTGGATGTGAAATCTGAGTTCCAGGATTGAAGGCCAGAAACCAGCAGCAGGATTCTGCACTGCTGGAAAAATACTCCGACTCTAAATGTGGAGTCAGCTAACATGATTCCCAGGGGATCTTGCTTGATAAGCAACATGCCTATGAGAAACTTCTTGGACTCATTCAGTTAATCATTGTTTTCTAAGTGTCAACAGTATCTGAAGTGTTCTGCTAAAGGCTAGGTGTGGGTCAAAGGAGGTGCAGCCCCTGTTTTCCAGAAAACTAGCAGTTCCCCACACCCCTGGACAGTTTTTTCACACACCTGCACCTGGCCAGGTCTGACACTTGGATGACTGGTACTACAGTGGCCTTTGGACTAGCCTAGGGTTGTTGTTCAGCTCAGCCTATGACCTCTCTAGACAAGACAGACAGAGTCTGAGGGGAAGTGTGAGCCTGCAGGGGAAGGAGGAGGGGCCAGCCCTCTCCTCCTGCTCACATCACACAGAGCAGCCACTGATCTCAGGAAGGAGTCCCAGGCACAGACCCCCAGTGACACTGACGCTTGCCTTGCCACCCACTCTCTCTTCATTGTTCACACGACTCCCCTGACCTGTGCCAAAATGAATACCAGATTCCAGGAAAGAAAGTTCCTGGGAACCAGAACCTACGGGGTTGGGGGGGGGACTTCAGTGATGTCACCACCTCTTGGGGGAAATAATCCAGTGTGTACATGCTGTGAGCACATCAGAAACAGAGCCCAAGAAGGGGAAGCCCGACGGTCCCCTAGGGTGCTAGGAAGATAAACTCCGGAGCCTCTGGACCTGGTGGTTTGCTCAGTTAGCTCCTAGGCTACTGGGAACTGTTTTGGATGTGATGCTCTTAACTGACTTGAATCTCACGCTGGTGTGTTTTCTGCGATGGCACCCTGTAAAGGATCTAGAACTAATTGCTGAGCCTCTTCCTCAACACGCATGAAGCCTGTCTGAATGTTCAGAGTGTGGGGACACTTGGCGGTCATTGATTTTGCGCTGAGTTTTTATCATATTAAAACAATTGGAAGCTGGTTCAAAAGCGCTGCATTCTGCTGCCTCGCTTGACTGCGTGGGACAGATGGCCGCCACAGCATACTGGACAGCCAAATGACAACGCTTTTATTATTTTTTCTAATTGTCAGCAGTACAATTCTGTAGAGGTAAACTAATGATCTATACAAGAGAAAATATATAATTGGTTGAAATATGAAGTGTCAATTTAAGCTTTTTGCTGTTTTTTTATTATTATTATTATTATTATGGGGCTTCACACTGTGTAGCCCAGATTAGCCCTGAACTCACTGTAATCTTTTTGCCTCCTTAAGTATTGGGATCACAGGAGTACACACCCACAACAACTTGTGGGTTTTTTTCTTTTTAATATTTATTTTTATTTTATGTGAATTGGTGTTTTTCCTGCATGTATAACTGTGTAAGGGTGTCAGATCTTGGAATTACAGACAGTTGTTAGCTGCCATGTGGATGCTGGGAATGAACTCAGGTCCTTTGGGGAAACAGTCAGTGCTCTGAACCACTGAGCCACCTCTCCAGTCCCTTGTGGGTTTTTTTGATGTTGGTGTTGTTTTGTTTGAAATCCCTATCTGAACTCAAAAGATTCCTATATGCAAGGAAGGCATTAATCTACATTGCCAGCCCTGGCTTAGCGGTTAAAGGCATTTCTCATCAAGCCTAATGGCCTGAGTTCAATCCCCAGGACCCACATGATGGATGGAGAGAACCAAGTCCACAGAGTAGCCCTCTGACCTCTACATGTGTAGTACCTCAGTGCACTCCATCCCCCCACATACTGCCTAAAATGCAAATTAAACATTTTTTTCAATTTAAAAAAAAAGCTGTTTTTAGAGAGAGGCTTTACTCTGTTGACTCAGCTGAATTTGAACTTGTCATTCTCTGCCCCAGTCTCCCGAGGGGCTGAGATTTTAGGTATGCACCACCACTCTCAGCCAATTTTTTTTGTTGTTTGCTTAGCATTTAATTATTTGTTAATTTATTTTGATACACAGTCTCACTATATAGCTCTGGCAGGCCTGGAACTCAGAGAGATCTGCCTGCTTCTGCCTCCCAAATGCTGGGATTAAAGGCATATGCTACCATGCCAAGTCATTTCTTTTCTTTTTTATTATTTCATTCTTCTCTTAAGTCTGCATGAGGTGGTATTAGGAGTTTTATTTTTATTTATTTATTTGGTTTTATAACTGAATTTTTAACTCTGGCTGTCCTGGAACTCTCTCTGTAGACCAGGCTGACTTTAAACCCAGAGATGCACCTGCCTCTGCTTCCCAGTGCTAAAATTAAAGACATTCACCGCCACAACCTGGCTAGAATTTAAATTCTTCAAAGCAGCACATCTCCTGTGCTCTGCCCTTCTTTCCCCCATGAGTGACTGTAGGTGTAAGAGAAAAGTTCTCCTTTATCCTGGAAATTCAGGTTCTAAGATGCCCATACTTTTGCACACACGCTCAGCACAGGGATACACGCATCGTGACTGCTAATAAATGCCTCCTCTTTGATAAGGAAAGACTGACACAGCTCCATGCCTGTCCTGAATGCACCTCAACTTCCATCCCCTCCCCCATTGCCCTACAGTTTAACCCTTTCAAGGCTAGCTGAGCTTTGGTTAGGTCCTGACCCTGGTCAAGGGCTGGAGATACAAGAGGAAGGAACATGCTGTTTCTCCAATGGGAGCATTCAGTCAGTCCAATTCTGATGGTACACGCAGAGATGTGGGAGACAGGGTTCCACGCTTAAAGATGGCATAGTGAATGGATTCTGAAGGGCTGGTGGATATTTCCAAGGTGAGGAAGTTACCAAGGTGAGTAAGTACAGCCCAAGCCAAAAAAATTAGTGGATAAAGGCACAGTCACAGGGAGATAGGGTCAGAGGTGAGAGAAGAAAGCTAAAAGACTCAAATGTGAAGAACTCCCCCACCACACACACACACACACACACACACACACACACACACACACACACACACGGTATATTCAGACCTTGGCCTTGGCCTACAGGCAAGGAATTGTAGAAGGTTTGCAAGCCCTTAAGAGGGGAAGTGGTTGACTCTGGAAGTGTGCAGAAAGCTCCATGTAGGAGATTGCCTGGTACTTCCAGTAGAGACTGCTGTGAGTTGAGCCTGCTTCACAAATGTGTGGTGAAGCTGTTACTCAGCAGAAGCCCCATGCTCCTACAGCTGTGCACCTAGCAGGTTCCTGGAGGGAAAAAAATCCCACAGGAGCTGGGGCTTTTGGTCCTTATGCTAGCCTTTCCCTTTGGGGCCCCCATAGTAATAACTAGCAATTAATTTTACATGTAATTAGTGCTGACCAGATTTGAAGAAACCTATCTGTCAAAAAAAAATCTTTAAAAGAGAAAATATCTAAACTTCTGGGCAGAGTGCCAGGAATATTGACAAGTTGGTATTAAACATGGGTTTTCTTTGTTCCTTACTAACCAAACACCCACTTATCCATACCTGGTAAGAGAGTTTGGCTGGTTGGCTCAGATACTGGAAGCCAAGGCCTTTCTTCTCTTCGGGGTTGGGGAGCGTACTCATACCTCCATAGCTGCTAAGGAGTGTGTGATGGTCAGGCATGCCGGACTCTGTGCGGATTCGTGCCTTAGAGCATAGGTGCTTCAATAATGTTATAAAACTGGCAGAAGGTAAGCATCCTTCTCTATTCTATTCCATATGCTTATAAATGCCCCAGAATACCAAGATGCCCGTGTGTTAGGGATCGGGAGGCAGCAGAGGCTGGGGAAGAGAAGTTAGGGGGCTTGTCTTTAGTGACAAATCTGACATTGAAAACAGATCTGGTCTCACTGGGAAGAACTCTGGTTGGAGAAATGATGAAAACTGAAAGGCCTGGATGATAACAATAAAATGGAAAGGAGGCCAGGTATGGTTGTACACACCTGGAATCCCAGCACCCAGGAGTTCAAGACCATCCCCAGGTGTGAGGTCAGAGTACCAGGAGACCTTGACTCAAAAAAAAAAACAGTTGAAGGGAATTCTAATAGGAAGCAGTGTTGATTGATATTAAGCAATTTTGCGCTCACAGTGACCCTTGAGAAAGACAGTATTGTCACATTCCTAGAAGACAGTAGAGTCAAGATTTGAACCCAGTTTTATTGGGAGAACCTTGCCAGGATTTCCTTCTGTTGGCCCAAATTTTAAGCCGTTTGTCAAACATTGGCTCTTTCTTTAGTGAGAAACATAAGAGTTCAATAAACTGTTAGGTATCTTTTTTTCCTCAGGAAATATGCACTGTGATGTTAAAAAAAAAAAAAAAAAGCACATCTCACCACCAAATAGTTTAATATTAAAGATACAAGAACAGAACCAATAAAGTAAATGTGGTAAGATATTAACAAGTGAGCATCATTGGACACAGAGACACAGATGGCTCAAGGAAGTGATGACCCTTATGGTCCAGTCTGATGACCTAGGACACGTGAGGTGGAAGGAGAGAGAACCAATTCCCACAAGGCAGACTGACCTCTGACCTCTACCCTAATGATGTGCATGAAGTGTCTCCACCCCACATGCAAACTAAATAAACAAATAAGGTGTAGTCCTATGGGGGGGCAGGAGTGGGCAGAAAGGACTATGAAGGCTTTTTGTAACTTGTTTGTATGTGAAATTTTTTAAATTTTATATTTTTATTACATATGTTGTATATGTACACAAACACACACTCAGTGTATATGTGTGCGGGGAGACAGTTCTCTCTTCCCACTGTGTGGTTCTCAGGAATCCACTCAGGTTGCAGGCTCATGGCCAATGCTTTTATCTGTAGAAGCACCTCGGTGGCCCGATCCTGAAATTTTAAAGCTGTAAGTTCCTGGTTTCTCTGCCTTTGAGCCCCTCCCGATCTCTAGATTTTCTTCTCATTTTTCCTTAATAAATCTGTTTGGCCTTAAAGCAAAACAATACCTACTCTAGCCTATGACTAATGTGCATAGAAAAAAAATCTGCTTTTTCTATCTCATAGTGTTTATAAATTTCTAAATTTATTGTGGCTAAATTTGACAGAACATGAGGAGAGATGTGTGCATGCGTGGGATGGGGACCTTAGATGAGGTCCATTTCTCAGGGACTGAACAAAACTAGATTTCATGGCTGTCAGTCATCTGGGTCATAAAATGAATCTCTCTGAGAGGCAAGAAGTGGTCCTGCCTAGAGCTTGGCTGGGCACTGGCCTCTTTGTCCATCCCCTGCAGAGAAGTACAAAGAGGTCCTTACTGTTTGAACTTCCAGGAAGGAAAAAAATCCTTATGAACTGAGTGGCAAGGAGCCAGAGCAATAAAGTTTCCCCTGATTATTATGTAACATTATTCTGGATTTTAAAATACAAGACAGCTTAAATATTCTTTCACTGCTGGTGGTAGTAATCATTCCCTTACAGCTCTTCAGAAAGAACCAATTAATTAATTAGGACTTGTGAGGAGAAAGGGTCTCTCTTGATCTTCAGCCAAGAATTCCCCCAAATGGCCTGGGCTGCTGTTCATTCCAAAAGACTGAACTCTGACTGCTGGCCACAGAAACCATTCCTCCTCTTTTGGAGCAGGAGGATTTTTGAAGCTTGGAGGCCTGATGGGAGAATGACCTTTGCCTTGTAAAACAGGAAAGGAAACAGGCTGAGCTCAGGACATGGGCTGGAAGGCTAAATGGGGGCCTTCGCCCTGAGCTCATGCAGTCTCCCTCCGAAGGAAACACCTGTACCGGGCCAGCATCTGGCATGCTGGTTCTCGGCTTGGTGTCTTTTTCCAATAGTGTTCTCTTGTGCTAGAAACAGGGCAGTATGAAATACTGGCCCCTTGATTCCTTTCCTCTAGGACCATAATTCTTCTACCTGCAGTAACATCAGTTACTGCTGAACCTTTCAGATGGACTTTGCTTCATGTGTCTAGAACATCAACCTTGGATCTGTCAAAAAACAGAATCCTAGCAATTTAAGAATTTTTTTTTGAAACTTTATCACTTGTTTTATTTCTTTTTATTGTGTGTTTGAGGGTGGGGATGCACATGTGCTGCAGAAGTCAGAGGTCCACTTGCCTTGTGGGAAGTAGTGTTCTCCTTCCACCACAGGACTCCTGGGGATGGACCCTGGGTCCTCCGGCTTGATCTCAAGAGCCTTTACCAACTGAACCATCCTGGCGGCCCCAATTGACAGATCTTAATGGGCTTTATTTTCAGTTCCAGAACCAGTAACATTTGTTCCATAAAATAAAGTATTCTGATGCGCCAAGTAGATGGGGTTGGATTATATTCAGAAAAAAAAAAGCTGGAAGAAGGTAGAAACCAAAAATAAAAAGAAAGAAAAGCTGATATCTGGGTCATTTCAATGTATCATGGATGCAGGTAGACTGAGAAATAGAATCAAGACGGACATCAGGTACTTCCTTTTCTGTGAGGGACAGAGACAAACGAGACCCCAGTGTGCCTGCAAACCTACGGTTTGGAAATGTAGTCGTTCTCTCCATTCCTGCTTCCTCAGGCCGTTTAAACAACCTAGTTCCAACATGGAGGATACGGAACTTGGAACTTTGCTGTGAATGAGTAGACTTAAAGTCTAGTCAGTGGGACCCAGAACAGGTGCACTATCCAAGACAATGACACCATCACCATACTAGAACTTTTGGAGAGGGGTTGAGATTGAACCCAAAGCCTTGTACATGCTAGTTCCAACCCCCACCCCTTACTTAAAAAATATTTTTGAGAAGGGTTTCTGTAAGTGGTTCAGGCTGGCCTTGAACTTGAAATCTTCCTAGCTCTGTCTCCAGAAGCGCTGGAATTACAGGCCCACTTCAGAACAGATAATTCTTTAATCTGGGTGCTATGCAATGTATTGTTATAGAATGTTCAAGAGCATCCCTGGCCACTACCTGTTAGATGTCAGGACTTAGGTCTTGGTTGTCACAACCCCAGACACCTGCAGATGTTGCCCAATGTGCTTTGGGACTCAGCCAACCCTGGCTAGGGATGTTGGGTCTGAAATCTCTTAGGGACAGTCTTTCCTGTCTTCTCAGCAAAAACACCAGAAGCAGGAAGGGACCAGAGTACAGAGTGCACTTGATTCAGACTGGCCTAATGCAGAGACAAGTAAAGATTCCACACCTAAGGCATTCTGAAGACAGTTTGCTAGATTATAGCTAGGTGACTGTTCAGTATTCAGAGTGTTGGAATGAGAGGATATCCACACTGGCTCTTGGAGAGCTTTTGCTCCACTTTTGTCTTGTTTGTTAGCTTTTACTTTTATTTTAGTCTACCTCAGTTTTCTTTGTTTTGTTGTTTGCTTTTTTTAAAAAATTTATTTATTAAGTATACAGTATACAGAAGAGGGTACCAGATGTCATCATAGATGGTTGTGAGCCACCATGTGGTTGCTGGGAATTGAACTCAGGACCTCTGGAAGAACAGTCAGTGCTCTTAACCTCTGAGCCATCTCATTTGCTTGTTTTTTAGATATGGTTTATCTGTGTAGCCTTAACTGTCCTGGAACTCACTCTGTAAATGAGGCTGGCCTTGAATACAAAGAGATGTGTGATGGGATCAAAGGTGTGTGCCATACACCTGGCCCAGCTTATTTGTTAATTTTCAAGCCAGGGTCTAGAGGATGTGTAGCCCAGTCTGGACTCCAACCCACAGCCATTTCCTGGGTGCTGGAATGCAGGCTCAGCTCCATGAAGAAAGTATTTGACAGCAGAATGGGGATCCTGAAGTACAGGAAGCTGGGAAAAAAGATGACGAGCCAGCTGGCCAGGCTGTCTTTAATCAATTAGAAGGATGAATCTGGCATCCTAAGAATGTTTTTGGAACATCTGTCTGAGCCCCACCTGGGTTGAGTCTGCAGATTTACCTAGTCCATCCCCTTTCTAATTAAAAGCCCCTTTAGGCAAAAGGTCACAGTGCTCATCTTTACATTTGAAGAATGGAACATGAGTCACCTGGGCCGAATGGCCAAGATTACCAGGTCAAAGGTACCCCACCTTACTTTAAGGAAATGCTGAGAGGGTTCACTTGGGAGATGATCTTTGCAATACTTGAAATTAAAGTGGAAAATAGTCTGGTCTGATACAACTTTAGCTTGTAGGACCCAGCTCCTTCCTGATGAAATTTGTGCAAATGATCGTGCCTCCTGGGGTCTCCTCTTGCCTTTTGAGGTTGGGGAGGCAATGTTGCCACTTATTTCACATACTACCGCTGTCACACCAGGCTGCGGAATAAACTACCTTATTTTGCAAACACAATTTACCCAGATCACACGCAATCATAACAAAACAAATCTGCATAAGTAATGAGCTGTTAAAAAAATTGGATTCTATTGTAATGCAGTCTTATATCATTTAATGGGGACACAGTATAAGAAATGCATCATTAAGCAACCCTGACGTCATAGAGTATACGTATATAAACTAAAAGAGCTAAGCTTGCACCCTGCTGTACAATCTGATTGACTGGCTTCCTTTTTGTTTTTTGAGACAGATTATTACTATATAGCCCTGGCTGGGCTGGAACTCCCTATGGAGACCAAGCTGGCCCTGAGTTTAGGTTGAGTCTCCTACCTCTGTCTCCTGAGTGTTGGGATAATAGGTGTGTCCCACTGCTAGTAAGTGACTCTGCCCTTCACAGTCTTACTATTTAATGCTGGGCTGTAGGCTTTCTTACTTTAAGAAAAAAATGCATCTTATTATCCCCTCTTTTACATATTAGCATATCTAATTTAGGGATCAGTGAGATGAGGCACGGAGATTAGTGAGAGTTGCCTCTGCCATTTCTCTGCTGATTCCTGGAATCCTCTCTTAATTAATTGCTCTCCTACATCTGCCCTTATTTCCTTCAATTAGTTTTCTGAAGCAGAGCTCAGAACTGTCCCCTTAAAACCCTCACTCAAGATGCTCTAAGGGCTTAACCCGAAGTCCCAAGCTTCTTCCTTCCTGTCTGTTCCTTATGACCTCCTGACATCACTGTGGTGCAGCCTCCTGGCCTGGCTCTCTTCCAGGGGACTCTGTGTCAGCTACCCCTAGGCTCTGTACATTTTCCCTTCTGTTCAAGGTGTGCTTCAGAGCAACAGCTGGCCCATGACACCAGTCTCTTTCCTATCTCTGCACGTATTATTACCATCTGAAGCTACTTCATACTCATACACTTTTATCTAAATGGCCTGTTCTACGGGCATTATTTTCTGACTTAGTTTCTCGCCACCCCCAACAATGTGACTCCGAAGCCTTCCCCCGCCAGACCAGATAGGTCTACTGGGTTCTTTTTAATGGATACATAATATTCTTTTGAATGTTTGTAACATGATTTTCTAATTGCTTTCTTGTTTACTCTTGAGTTCTGTTTGATTGGTTTTGACTTTTAATTACTACAAATCATATACTTGAAGTAAAATGCCCTCTTGAACACATCTCTACATATGTGCCAGTTTTTTCCGTAGTATAGATTCCTGGAAATGGAATTGCCAGGCTAAAAGGTTACACCCATTTGTCATTTTGTTTTTTTTTTTTTTTTTTAAAAAAACACTTTTATTTATTTATTTAATTATTTGCCTTGGTGTTTTGCCTGGAACTGGAACTACAGACAGTTGTTAGCTGCCATGTGGGTGCTGGGAATTGAACCCGGGTCCTTTGGAAGAGCAGACGGTGCTCTTAACCACTGAGCCATCTCTCCAGCCCCCCATTTGTCATTTTGATAGATGCTGAATGCCCTATTGCTTTTCTAAAAGGCTTCATCAAGTTTTTCTCCCACCAGCTCTGGGGTAGCATGTGCACTTGGCCCTCATCCTTACTGACACTCATTAGCATCATTTTAAAGATTTGCCTTAAGTAATACTGTGGAGTGACACCTAACCCTACATCATAGTCCTAACAGGCCAGGCTGTTCAAATGCCTTTCTCAACAGTGTTTCCTGGATCTGCCTCAGGTCAGCTGGGAGAGAAGCGACCAAGCTTCTGGGAGACTTTCAGAGGACAAATCAAACCTCATCTACCAAAGCCGAAACCTTTAATGTTCTGCACCAACAGAACTCAATCAATAACCTGGCTAGTGTGATCCAGCCTGACACATCCTGCATGCTGCTCCCTCACCCATCCATCATCCAGACATACTTGGTAGCTCAGCTGTAAACTGAGGCTCTTAGGCACAGCAGTCTACCCAAGCACAGCCCGACATCACCCATATGGGTGTCTGTTCTGGTATTACTCAAAATCTTTGGTTTCCCTTTGATTAAAGAGAAGCCAAGAGCAGATCTCTAGCCTCTGGCCCTGTGGGTCGCTTCCCATTTCCACCTGGGAACAACTCTTTCTGTGGTGGGGTGGGCAGGCTCACAAAAGAGGCAGTGAACAGTAAGACAAGCATCTCTTTGGGGCAAACAGTAAGCTTTGCTGGCTCAAAGGGAGAGTTCCTGAACTTGATCTTCTTACACACACAGAGGCTGTGTACATTGTATCTGTTGTTGTTGTTGGCTTGTTTATTTATTTATTTATGTATTGAGACAGGTGATATGGGATGTCTTTCTGTATGCTGTGAATATTATTCGGTAATAAAGGGACTGTTTGAGTCTATGGCGAGCATCTTAGAAGGACGTGGGAAATCTGAGCATAGATAAAGGGGAAGGAGGGCCGAGTCAGGGAGACATGATCCAGATGCCCAAGAAGCAAGATGTAAAGAAATAGGCAAGCCATAGGTCACGTGGCAGGACTGATTAATGGAAATGGATTGAGTTAAGATGCAAGAGCTACCCAGCAATATGCCTGAGCCATAGGCCAAGCAGCATGAAATTAATATAAGCCTCTGTGTGTTTCTGTGGGACTTCGGGTCTGTGTGTTTGGATCAGAGGCCAGACAGGCCAGAAGCCTATTATTACAGGCAGGGTCTTATATGCAGGCCAGGCTGGCCGGGACTCTCAACAGCTCCACCTGCCGATGCCTCCTGGGTTCAGGGATTTAAGCTGTTCACCGCCATGCACTGCTATACTTGTTTTTTAGTTTCTTTCTGCCTTACTCCTTGTTTCTTTCTGCCTTCCTCTCCAGAGACATTACTGGCCCTGCCCAGACACTAAAGACAGGGCCAATACTCCCTGAGTGCTTGCGTGCTGTTAAAGGGATTTTGTTTTGTTTTGGCATGCAGTACTGGTACTACACTCAGGCAGAACCTTGCCATGTTAGGTAAGTGCTATACCACTGAGCTACCCTACCCCTGCCCCTTGCTGAGCTCTGTCTATTACTATCACAACCCTTAAGCCAGGCAGTGGTGGTGCACACCTTTGATCCCAGCACTCAGGAGGAGAGGCAGGTGGATCTCCGTGAGTTCAAGGCTAGCCTGGTCTACAGAGTGAGTTCTAGGACAGCCAGGGCCTCACACAGGAAAAAAAACAAAAAAACAAAACAAAACAAAAAACAAAAAACAAAAAACTGTCCTAATAAACCAAGAAAAAAAATCACAAGCCTCTAAGTCCAATATATGATCTCCAACTTAGAGACATGTGGTAGTCAGAGCAGCTGTGTAGCTGGTAGATAATCCATGGTTACCTGTCTAGTAATGCCAGAGGCAGGATTTGAACCCAGGACATTTAGACTATGTTTGATTGCTTCAAGAGGGAATTGGTCTGAAAGAATTGCAAAGGTTTTATTTGGGGCTGCTAAGTTACTGTGAAGTTTTAGTTTTGTTTTTTGTTTTTTTTTTTCCGGAGGAACATAAAAATAACAGTAAAATGATCCTAAAATTGTGGTTTTTGTGTCCTTGAAAGATCCCCCACATGGTACACTTCCGGTGGAGACTTCCTTTCTCCACATCTGCTGTGGTTAGTTCTTGTTTTTTCCATCCTGTGCTGAGCACAGAGGAACTCTGCTTCTGTGCGGGAATAGTTCACTGGCCATAAGACCCTCGGAACTGGGGACAGTGGGAGTGACCACCTAGATGTGTTCCGGCCCGCTGTTGTTAGTATGAATTGGCAGAGGTGTCTTTGCTTACAGTATATATTTCTCATCTTGTAGTTGGCAGTTTCTTTAGCTGTCCCTGCCGCTGGCACAGCATTTTTGTGGTCCTGCACTGCACAAAGTTTAAAATCAAGGTGGGTTCTTTCTGGGAAGATTCTATTTCTTCCAAAATCCAGAGGCCATCTACATCCTTGTCTTTGGGCCTCTTCCTCTGTCTCCCACATCAGCCTTGTGACATCTCCAGTCTCTGCATCTCTGTTGCTTTCTCAGATCCTGGTCCTCTCTAGAGCCCTTTAGAACTACATGAGACCCACCCAGATTGAAAACAGGATCATTTCCTCATCTCAAGATCTCTAAATGACATCAACAGAGTCCCCTTTTCCATGTCATAGGTTCCTGGTGGGTGTTTTTAAAGGACAATTATTATTCAGCTTACCATATAACCATTCCATTTGTTGGAAACAAAATTCCCCGGGAACACGGGGCTTTTAGTGTAGAAATCAAAAGACTGCCCAGGCAGCCTGGTGAGCTCCTTGTTAATCATCCCAGAAGGGAGCTGCTGGACAGGGAAGGCGGGTCCACTTGGGGAAGCAGAGGGGGAAACTCCTAACAGTCATAAGGCTGTGAAGGAAATGATGCTTTCTCAGAGCGTTCTTTAAAAATCATCTTTGTGTGTTATCATCATTGTCTGTGTGTTTGTGTGTGTGAGGGGTGTCAGTGCCCCAGCACTTGTGGAGAGGCCAAAGGAGTAAATTCCCCTTACGACCTTTTGGCAGGTTCCAGGGATTAGGTATGGGTTGCCAGGTTTGTGTAGCAAGCTGCTTTAACCTTCTGGGTCATCTCCTTGGCCCTCCAACAGTATACTTTAGAGCAAAAAGACCCTGTTAAACTCCATCATCACCTCAACATGACCACACCCCCACTAAAAGGAGCTTTAATGCAGTCGGCCTGCAGCACCCGGTAGAAACAAAGCTGTTTCTTGGATAAGCCCAATGAGAGCCTACATTGTCTGAGTCAGCAGCCTGCAGGGTGAGCTGTACTCAAAGGTCAGGAAGGTGGAGGATGGCAGATGGGTAGTTTAAAATAGAGCCCCAGTCCATGCAAATGACGGGGACTTGATGCCATGTGGAACCTGGTGACTTCCTGTTTTTAGTCTGTCTCCTCACCTTGTATTCAGTCCGGTCCCAGCCCATTCACCCAACTGTATTTAGTATTATAGTCTGTGAGATTCTAAAATAGTTCTCTCATGTGTTTTAGGGTTTCACTAAAGAGACAAACTTTTAAATTTTTGTCATATTTTTATGTTTATATTTATTGTGTCTTATTTATTACACAAACTACATATATTTAGCTTTATATTTAATGTAAAGACACAACACACACAGTTTAGCTTTCTATCTCTGAAGAGAAAACATTTAAAAAAATTTTTTTAAAAATGGATGAATCTTGAGGCTGGGCATGCTGATACTAAGCTGTAATCCAGACACTCAGGACCCTGAGGCAGAAGAATCATGAGATGGGGACCTACTCTGGCCTACAGAGAGACCTCGTCTCCAGAACAAATGGCTGAATACCAACAAGTGCCCGGGTTATTAATTTATTTATTGTTTTCACTATTATGATATGTTTGTTTGTTTACTATAGCGCCTCACTCTGTGGCCCGGCTAGCCTAAAACCCATCGCGTAGACCAGGCTGGATTCAGACTCATGCTGTTCTTCCTGCTTCTGCCTCTCAGATTGCTGGGATTATAGACCTGTGTGGTTATGCCTAGCTACCAGCCTGATTTAGATTTTAGCTCTGGAAAAAGTTTTAAGTGGGGTCAGACTGCTAGGATGGCTCCTGCTGACTGGGACCTGTGAGAAGTTCACTTCTTGGGGTCGCTTAATCACAATTCATTTCCCAGCTGTGAAGGCAAAGGGCTCAGCTACTCGGAAACAGTGAAGCCACCAAAGGCCAGCAGCCAGGGAGCCACAGTGCCATCTGTGTTACCTACCCCAAAGTCAGCAAGGCTGCAGGGAACAGCTGCCAACGCTAACGAATAAATGGAAATCAGGAAGCAGACCACATCCAGACAGGCAAGGGCTTCTGGGAAGCATTTCTTGTTCTCTCTCATGAGTTTAGAGAGCATGTGTTGGGTGGAGAGTTGGAGGGGACACTTCCTTGTGGGCTGATCTCTAATCTGATAACATTGCCAGGTCCTCATCTCCATCCAGACTGGACACCCCATTCTGTCCCCAGGAAGCCAGCTTCCACACCCCCACTTTCCTGAGGCAGAGAAATAGGACCAAGAACCCCTTCAGCTGTGTGGAGTAACTCATCCATGTAATCCTGGCACTCCAGGGGTTGAGGCAAGAGATTTGAAATCAAAAGCCTTACCTGGATACAGAGTGATGTCATGATCAGACTGGACAACCAATTAAGATATTACTTCAAAATAAAAAGTAAAAAGAGAGTGGAGACATAGAGCAGTTGAAGAGTTCTTGTCTAGCAAGCTCAAGGCTCTGAGTCCCAAACAAAATAAAACAAAACAAAAAACTCTCACTCTGAATTTCAAAAAAAAAAAAAAAAAGAAAAAGACTTTTACTTCAAGGGGCTTCGTATTCCATTACTTTGTCTGTAGCTACGGTGAAGGCCAGGAAGCAGCAAGAGGGCACTGTGCTTGTACATCCACCTTGATGATGAGCAGCTGTCATGGCAATCCAGAGAGAGGAAGAGGAAGTGGTCCCAGTAAAACCCAAACCCATAACTAGCTCGGATGGAGCCCAGGACTTTCCATATGCTAGACACATGCTCTCCCAATCAGCTATGTTCCCAGACTCCTTCCCTGGGAGTCTATAATAAATAAAAAATTATTTATATAATATAATAAATGAATTTATTATATAAATAAAAAATAATAAATAATTATTTGTATTATTTTTCTTTTCTGATCATTAAGTCCCTCTTAAAAGGATTTATTTTATTTATGTCTGTGTATCTTTGTGTCTGTGTATATGTTCATGTGTGTGAATGGGTGCCCTGAGAGGCCAGAAGTGGGCATCAGATCCCCTGGAACTGAAGTCACAGGAAGTTATCATCTATCTGACATGGTGCTGGGAATAGATCTCAGGTTCTCTGTAAAACATCAAGTACACTTGATCACTGAACCATCTCTCCTGCCCCTCAAGCATATGTAACTGAGACAGCAGCCGTGTGGATTTATAGGGTACCGTGTGATAATCTGTTATACATACACAGTGTACGATGATCAGCTCAGAGGAGCTGGCATTTCTGTCTCTTTATGGATTACTGATTTACAAAGAAAGCAAGTGAAAATATGGAACCTTCACCCCTAACTCAGTTCATCTTCTTGACTGTCTCCTCCAGGCAGGGAGTGTCTTCTTCCCTCACTTGCTTGCTTGAAAACAGGATCTTACTGTGTACTTTAGATTGGTTTCTAACTTATGAATTTTGTGATTCTCCTGTCTCAGCCTCCAGGATACTAGGATTACATGTATGTACCACCATGCTAGGGTGCTATGATGCAGACTGGTGAATGCATTTAAAGGTGGGCTGAAAGGCTCACCGTTGAAGACCTTCAGGAACTGGCAAACTCTGAGACAATTGTCTCTTCAAGATCTGAAAGACTTCCAGGTCAGAGCAGAGGAACATGAAATAAAGATGTTGTTTGTTTTAGACAGAGTCTCACTCTATAGCCCTTACCAGCTGGAATTCACTGTGAAGCCTCGGCTCCTCTGGAATTCAGGGCACTCTCCTCCCCAGCCTTCCAGGTGCATTGGTCACCTCATTCACGGGGATGACTCCTCTGTGAAGTCCTTGGTCACCTAAGTGACCTGCTTCTTTTGCTATTATCAATGCTGTTTCACTTCTCAAACCTTCCAAACTCCCTGGTGATGGAGACTGTGTCATGTTTCTCCAGCTTCCTCTTAGCGGCTAGCACAGAGCCTTGGCCAAAGAAAGATCTCATCACATTCTGTCAGGGAACGCTCAAGGTTTAGTTTCAAAGGCAGCAAGGGTGACTCCTTTAAGAATTATCTTCCATAATTTCTAAGCAGAAATAACTGCCTAGAATGACTCATAGGTTTATTCCTTCCTTATTACCCATTTTTTGATCTTTCTGCTGTTTAAAATGTTTACAAATCCAGACAGCCTCTTTGCAATTCACGAACAAGGAACACTAAGGCAGCACCAGCAGTGAACACAGGGTCATTTCTAATTGCAATCCAAAAGCTGAGTGTTCCCCTCCATAAACCCCTACTTGGAAGGGGAGAGCATATCACAAATGCCAGCTAGGTTTGCTGAGAAGCCAGCAAACTGATCTGTCCTTAATAGGCAGATCACCTATAATGTGTTTGTTCTCAGGTCAATCTAGCAGAGCTATAGGGACAGAGATTTAGCTGGGTCTCGGTGGCCTGAAATAAGTCAGAGGCCATGGTGGGACTTCAAGGTTCTGAGGTCAGAAAGGACAACGGGAGCTGTTGACTCTGGCCTCCTTCTCCAGGAGAGCAGAAGAAGAGCCGTCACACCAGCGTGTAAACTTTAGAGCAATTTGACTCCCTCCCTGGGGTATATGGATGAAAATAGAATGCATTTTGGGAGGCCTGGCATGAAATTAAATTCCAGAGCCCTAGCTACATCTTTGCCAATGGGCTGGCTTTCTACCAAGGCTCAGAAAGGCCCTTGTTATGCAAGGTAATGGGAGAGTGGGAAAACAGTAGACATCTTTGTGAGTATGTGGTGGGGTGTACCTTGATCTTACAGGGGCTTGCCCCGCACCACCACACACACAGTGTGTAGTCTATAGACCAGTGGTATTGGTCCGCTTAGAAGCTTGTTAGATATGCTAAAACTAGGTGAGGACAGTGCAGAATGTAAAGGGCACCCTTATGCTCAACAGTTAAAGAGAAACAATATTTTTGTGTTTATTTATTGCATGTGTATGAATGTACCACTGTGTGTGTGTGTGTGTGTGTGTGTGTGTGTGTGTGTGTATAATCAGAAGATAACTTTGTTTTTATTTTTTTAATCAGGACAGGGTGTCACTATGTAGCTCTTGGAACTTGCTCTATAGACCAGGCTGTTTTCAGACTCACAGAGATCCACCTGCCTCTGCCTTCTGAGGCCTGGGATTAAAAGCATGTGTCACTATGCCCAACTTTTGAGAGCTGGATCTCTGGTTCTCTTCTCTCACCACGTGGGTCCTGGAAACACATTCAGGTCACCAGACTTGGCAGCAAACACCTTCACCTGCTCAACCATCCCCTCAGAAAATAAACAGTATTTTTAAACATTAAAATCAATCCATAGAAATTCACATTCAGATGAACAAAATAGCAACACTTTTACATAAAGACAGAATCTGACCCCAGACTTGGGTAAACCCTTGTCACCTCTCAATCTTACCTCCACTGAGATCTTAATCAAGCTCCAGCCCTACCCTCAGAATCAGAATCTAGATTCTAACAAACTCCACCAAGGAATACTGTACTATAGCCTCACAAAATGTAACTGCTATGAGCTGAATGTGAGTCTTTCTGAAATTTATATCATACATTGACTCCTAATTTCCATTGTCCTGGGCTTAGGGAACTGACTAGTTATGAGAGCTGACCAGAGTGCTTTACACAGTGGAGCTTGTCTGCTCCCATATGGCTCTCCCACTGTGTGAATCCATCCCAGAAGGTACCGGATAGAAGGAGCAGACTCACCAGACATTGGCTCCATTGGCACCCTGGTTTAAGATATGCACATGAAAATTTGAGACATATAGTGCTGCCATGTTATAGCTCCAAATGGTGAAATCCAAACAGCACCAAAAATGGAACCTTCCAGAAGTACCCAAATGGAGCCATTTGCTGGGTTTGCTGGCCATTTGCCTGGGTTTGCTCAATGCTATCCTAAAATGTAACATCTGGTGGTTTACTATGCACTTTGAAATGACAGTTTGTTTTGAGGTAATTGTTACTCTGTAGGAAGTTACAAGGATAAGACAGTGACATCCCATGCATGCAGCCTTCATCTATTTCTGTCACTGATTACTGTCTTAGTCATTTTGAGCCTCTGTGACAAGACCCTTTAGATTGGGAAATTTGCAAACAGCATACATAATACATTGTTCACAGTGCTGGAGGGTGTGAAGACCCAAGTCAAGGTACCAGCAGAGTCGATGTGTCCTCATGCCCAGGAGGGCCACAGAGGAGATATAAGCCCCCATGGGCACTTCTGGGGGCTCCACTCCCCTATTGATCACCTGCCATAGACCTCTCCTCCCGGTACCAACACCTAGGAGTTTAGAATTCAACCAATGAATTCGGGAGAGTCACAGACATTTAGTGCCTAGTAGTTACATTTTGTGTAACCACAGTACAGTGTCAGAGTGAGGACCTCAACAATGACATAGTGTATATGTGTATATTGGCATAGAGTATATGCCATTTTACCACATGTGGAACATAACCAAGAACAGGAACTGGTTCGTGGGATTGGAGCAATGGTTCCGTGGTTAAGAGTGAGTACAGTTCTTAAAAAGGACCCCGGTTTTATTCTTAGCAAACATGTCAAGTTTTCACAAACCTTTACCTCCAGCTCCAGGGGATCAGATGTCTCTGGACACCTGTAGTCACATGCACACTCCCACAATCACACACATATGCATAATTTAAATAAAAGTCTTTTTGAAAGAACAAAACAAGCAAACAAAACCTGGTTCATTATACAGAGATCACTGGAGCTATAAATCACACCCTCTTCCTGCCCTACTCCCTGGTAAATACTAATTTTTGAAAATGTAATATGCGTTGATTTGTGCATTTACAGCCTTTTGAGATTGCCTTTTATTCCCTAAGCTTACAATCGTTCCTGTAAGCACCTCTTGTAGTCTGGATGTGAAGTGTTGTGTATTGAAGCCTTCCTTGGTTCTCAGTACAAGTGGGAGGCGCTTTAGGAAATGGATCATGAGGGCTCTGACTCATCAATGGATATTAACCCACTGGTGATTTGTAATTTGATGACATTATTGATAGGTGACAGGAACTTCCAGAGGTAGGGCCAAATGCAAAACATAAACAAAATGTCCCACAACAGGGAAATGGCTAAATAAACTTCGGTGTACAGCAGTGTCTTGAAGGGCAATACCCTGTCCCAGACCCATCCCAACCCCTACTCTCTGCTTCCTGATCTCGTGAGGTGGGCAACTTCCACCTTTTATACCCTCTGCCGTCATGCTTTACCTTGGGCCAGAAACAAGAGAACCAGCCAATCACATACTGAAGCTTGGAAACAGTGAAGTGAAGCCACCCCCTTTAGCTGTTCTCTTGGGTACCTGCCCACAGTGCTGAAAAGTCTGACTGAGACTGTTGAGTGTATTTCTAGCATCTCCCGTTTCTGATGACTCGTACTCCATGGTGTGCCTGTATCACAGTTGGAAATGGTGTGTTAGCCATTTGCAGATTGTAGGACATTTTGGCTGTTTCCTCTACTTGGTTCTTACAGATAAAACATCCATGACTCATTCTAGTTCTTTGCCTTTCCAAGTAAATTTTATATTTTCACTTTTAAAAGTCTCATTGAGATTTTGATAGAAATTACATTAAATTTACATATTGTTTTTTGGGGAAAATCTTTATTGTGTTGAGACTTACGCAAATTTTCTTGTATTTCTAGTTTGATTGCTATTGTATAGAAATAACTTCATTTTCTGCTGGGTGGTAGTCATCCATGTCTTCAATCCCAGCACTTGGGAGACAAAGACAGTGGATTTCTATGAGTTCAAGGCCAGCCTGGTCTACAGAGAGAGTTCCAGGACAGCCAAGGATATACAGAAAACCTTATCTCCTCCACCCCCCCCCCAAAAAAAAGGAAAGAAAAGAAAAGATAAAAGAAATAACTTAGTTTTTTAGTTTTCTTTAAGGATCGTGTCATTTGACTACGCTGCACTGAGCACAGGCATTAGTTCTAGGAGCTGCTTTATGGAGTTCTTGAGATTTCTGAGAAGACTGTCATGTCATCCACAGTTTTTAATTTTTCTTCTTGGACTTATGTGTTTTATTTCCTTGTCTTATGTACTTGCTGTGCTGATGGCACTGTCAAGGAACAGTGATGGGAACATACCCCCCTCAAGTATGTTAAGAAAGCGATGCTCCATCCTTTATCATGGTTCTATTACAAGTCAAGGGTGCATTTATCAACTTCTTTCTGTGTCTTGATGGGATAAAGTGAATTTTCTTCCTTTTTTTTTGTTTAGTTGGGTTTTTTTGTTGTTGTTGTTGTTACTTTGAGACAACCTCTGTGCAGCCCAGGCTGTCCTGGAACTTGCTCTGTAGACCAGGCTGACCTCAAACTCACAGCGATCCCCCTCTGCCCCTGCCCACCAAGTGCTGGGATCAAGGGTGTGTGCCACCATCAACCAGCAAATTTTCCTCTTTAGCCTATGGTTGTACTTCCAAGCTAAAGTCACTTGAGAAAAGTGGCCCTCAACTGAGGAATTGCCTGCCTTTTATCAGCTTGTGGGCACATCTGTGGGATATTATCTTAGTTACTGGTTGATGAGAGAACACTCAACCCACCATGGGCAGTGCCACCCATGGGCAGGTGGTCTTGGGTTGCATAAGAAAGCAGGCTGAGGAAGCCATGAAGAGCAGGCCAGTGAACAGCAAGCACCCTCTATGGTCTGTGCTTCAACTCCTGTCTCCAGGTTCCTGCTTTGGTTTCCCTCAATGATGGCCTGTGATCGGAGCACGTATGCCAAGTAAACCCTTTCTTCCCCAGATTGCTTTGGTGTAATCATAGTAACAGAAGGTTACTCTGTTGGCTTGGCTTCCCTGGGGTACATGCCATTTGGTCACTGTATGTAACTATTTCTATGCATATGTGTGTGTATACATATATATATATATATATATATATGGGCCCTATTTTACTAATATTTTGATAATTTTTGTACAAATATCCCTAGCAGTATGGACCTTCAGTTTCTTTTACATATTATCTTTTTCTGGCTTGGGTATCAGGCTAATACTATCCTCATAGAGTGAGTTGAAACCTTTTTTTTTTCCTATACAAGATTCTATAGTTGGGGTTAATCTTGATATTCTGGTTCTCCTGCCTCTACCTACCAAGTACTACAATTACACGCACGATCTATTATGAATAGCTTTGTGTGTTTTATTATTTATAACTTGAGTTGATCTTTATATGAATCATATACAAAAGGCATTTTACAGACAGACAAGTTAAAGCCCAGAGAATGAAGTGACTTGCCTGTGATCTTGACATCTTTCAGTTTCAAGTTTGGTGTGGTTTCTATGTCCCATACATCCTATGTCATTCCAGGCAGACTTCTCACACATTTGGAATCTCCTTGGGAAACAGAGAAAAAAATGATCCCACCTGTTCCTGGCCACTTGTCTAGGAGGCTGCCAGAGCCTCCTTGCTTGACATTCCATTCAAGTGAGAGAATAATAACACGACGCATGGAAAACTCTGTCAAATCCAGCACTCTTTCTGTAGTAGATGGCACTCAAACTGGCCCCATAGCTAGTCAAATCACAGAGAATAAGGGGCTCTGGAGAGCTTGGCCCTCGGTGAGACATCTGTAGCACACCACTTTCTCTGAAAGGCTCTGGAATCGTCGGAAAGAAGACTGGAAAGTTTGTAAGACTCACAGGTTGGGAAAGGCAGCCTGTGTTTTCTAGACACACAGTCGCTGTGCATGCACACACGATCAGTAGAGAGAATAAAGTCAACTTTATCCTCACATCCCTCCAGCAGCCACTGTGGGTTTTATGTTCCATCAGCATTTCCTAAATTGAGTTGAGCTGCATGATCACAGTAACCCTTCTGGTTTAAGTACTTTCATTCAGTGAGAATTGAGATATTCCTTTCCAAAACTGCCTCTCCAAGAGACAGTGAACTCTGAAGCATTGCAAGTGGTGGAGGCATTTATCCTGTCGGGGAGGAGAGGCTGATAACTGCTAAGACAATTCACTGGTGCAATGGAAGTTCCCTGGATATTACGGATGTGGTTTTCGGATTCAAGGGGGCAGATGAAGGTCACCTAGAGGACACTCTGCAGAAGCAAGGGTAGGCACTGATATCTTCACAAGCAAGAGTGGGCACTGACATCTTCAAGAGTTTTCTGTGTGAGAACATGTACTGAGTACCTATTGCTGAACAGACAAGGCATTCTGGCTGGGTATTTTTGAACCAAAAATATCTTTGGCATGGGAGTCACATTAGAGCACACTGGAATGCACAGTGATTCAAAGACAATGCCAACACTGTTTGGCCTACATGCAGCTTAGTGTGAATCGTCTTTGGTCCAGTTTGCCTCTCATCTGATATGCTAACCTCACACTCACCCTGCCTGTCCACCTGGGGCTTCTTACCTATAGTAATGTGTCCATCTTTTAGAAATCCATAAAACAGGAGAGGGGCTGAGAGAATTTACAGGTCCCTTGAACTGGATACATGGTGAAGTGTTAGGGTAAGTCCGGAAGAGAAGGAGGCTGGCAGACCAGACATGTTGGAAATGAGAAAGATCTGGACTTTTAATAAAATACATGGATAAGTAAACAGTAAACAAACACTTGCTGGGGGGGAAAAAAGGAGAGTTGGCTCATTGCAGCCGAGAATCTGCGACAGTCCAGGGCCAGATGGATCTGAGTCTGAGAAAGACAGGAGCAAAGGGCTAAGAGATAGGAGTGTGGGCCATGGAATTTATCCAAATATCAAAATAAGACTTAGCGGATGAAGTAATAGTGCTTTTTTCAAGATCAACGTTAGGGGCTAGAGAGAAGATACAACCATTAAGAGTGCTTCCTTATGACACCAGGGCGGTGATGGCGCACATCCTTAGTGCCAGCACTCAGGAGGCAGAGGCAGGCTGATCTGATCTCCAAGATTGAGGCCAGCTTAGTCTATAAAGTAAGTTCTGGGGCAGCCAGGGCTATACACACCACACACACACAGACACACACACACACACACTGTAGCAGTTTAAATGAAAAATGTTCCCTATAAGCTTAGATTATTTGAACATTTGCTCTCTGTTTGGTAGCACTTTGGGGAGATTATGGAATCTTTAGGACATGGAGCCTTCCTGGAGGAAATATATCACTGGGGGCTGCTTTGAGAGTTCATAGTTGTGTCTCGCTTCTAGTTCACACTCTCCACGCCTGTGAGGGGTTGAGATTCCAGCTCTAAGCCTTCTGTCCTTGTCATTATGCCCACCTGTTGCCATGACAGCCCTACTATTATGGGCTGTAGCCCTCTGTAATTACAAGCCGAAATAAACTCTTTACTTTATAAATTGGTTTTGCTCATGGTATCTTTATCATGGTAATAAGAAAGCAAACAAATGCACAAACTATACAAATTCCTACATGAATGTTATGTCAGCTTTGTTTATAATCACCAAAAATCTGGGAACAATGGCAATGTATTTGAGGAGGTAGCTAGACTATCAAACTAAGAATCAGCTAGATAGTGGGATATTATTTACTGATGAAGAACTATTTAACCAGTTAAGAACTATTTAACTATCTAACCATTATTTAACTAATAAGTGTTTTTATTTGGGTTACTATTGATATGATGAAACACCATGACCAAAGCAACTTGAAGCAAAAAGGGTTTATTTGGCTTATACTTTCATATTGCTGTTCATCATCAAAGGAAGTCAGGAGATCAATTCAAACAGGGAAGGACCCTGGAGGCAGGAGCTGATGCAGAGGCCATGGTGGGATGTTGCTTACTGGTTTGCTCAGCCAGCTTTCTTATAGAACCCAGGACCACCAGCCCAGGGGTGGCCCCACCCACAATGTGCTAGGCCCCTCCCCATCAAACATTAATTAAGAAATTGCCTTATAGGCTCACCTACAGACTGACCTTATAGAGGCATTTTCTCAGTCGAGGCTCCCTTCTGTCAGATGACTCTAGCTTGTGTCAAGGTGACACAAAACCATCCAGCACATGAGAAACTTAAATGCATAGCGCTTAATGAAAGGACCCGGTCTGGAGAGACTGTGTGCCAGATCATTCTGACCACTTGCAGTGGCAAACTTCAAGAAACAGTAAAAAGAACCGTGGTTGACAGAGGTCAAGGTGGGGAGGAAGGAGTTGGTAGAAACCTATAGTTCTCGAACAGTGAGACACTCTGTGTGGTGCTTCATAATAGATCTGTGCCCCGTACTCATTAAAACCTATAGAATTCTATAGCACAGAATGAGTCATAATGTAGACCATGCACAACAGTTAATCATGTTGCTCATGTAATGGGGACTCTGTGTGTTAGAGGAATAAAGAGAACCTTGCTGATTATCTCCCCCATTTATTCTGAAAAAAACATAAAATGTTAAAAAAAGTCAATTTTTTTTTGGTTTTGTGTTTTTAGAAAAAAAAGATTTTATATTGAAGGGATAAAGGAACCAACTGTGTTGAGAGTTATTTTTAAATACAGAGAGAGCCGCCTAGGTCATGAAAACTTGATTGTAAAATTTACAACCAATCTTGCTGCCCACCCTCCACTTCCCCCATATGGCTCAGTTGGTAAAATGTTTGCCGCAAGCTGGAGGACCTGACTTTGGTGAGGCATGGGGCTGAAGAGATGGCTCAGGGGTTAAGAGCACTTGCTTCTCTCATAAAGGACACAGGTTCAGCTCCCTGCACCACATGGCAGCTAGCAACCATCTGTAACTCCAGTTACAGGGGGTATGAAGCCCTCTTCTGGCCTCTGAGGGCATCAGACATGTACATGATGTGCATACATACATGCAGGCAAAACACTCATACATATAAAAAGCATGACAGAAAGCCAGGACAAATGGCATGTATCTTTAATCTCAGCACTTGGGAGGTAGAGACAAATGGATCTCTGTCAGTCTGAGGCCAACTTATCTACAAATCAAATTCCAGAACAGACAGAGTTGTTGTGCAGAAAAACTCTGTCTTGAAAAATCAAATAAATAAATAATAATAAAAAATAGGGGTTTACTGACCAGCTAGTTTGAACAGAGTCAATGAATCCCAGATTCAGTCAGAGATCTTGTCTCAAAAAAAATAAAGTAGAGAGGGCTTGAGAGTGGGCTCAGAGATTAAAAGTGAGCCCTGTTCTTCCAGAGGACCTAAATTAACTTCAAATCATTCACAAGTGACACATAAGCTCCTATAACCCCAGCTCAAAGGGACCTGACAGCCTTTTCTGGACTTCTCTGGCACCTGCCCTTACATCCTTACATGTGCAGATTCCTGCACACACACACACACACACACACACACACACACACACACACACACACACTTATAAAGTATATCTTTTGTAGAAGGTAAAAAAGTAAATGAGGAAATCAATTTCTGCCTCCACAAGAATATGTACACACATACACAAAAATAAAAATATATATATATATACAACCTGATAAAAATCTGTTCTATGGGCTCCTGGCAAATTAAACAGGACTAGCAAAAGGATTTTTAAAAAGCCAAGTGGGTATCTTTCAGCAGGTCCTGCCAAGATAAGCCACTAAGCAAACAGGTCACCCACAGCAGAGTTAGTAGAAGGGGTTGGAATGTGGGGTGAAGGGCCTTCTCAGAGTGGCTGCATGGGAGGTGCAGACAGACAGATAGACAGAGACCATGGGGAAGAGATAAGAGGAAGAAGGATAAGAAGATGGGGGGGCTGTTACTGATAGGCATTTTTAAAGGCTGCACTTGTCACATAGCTGATGGTTGAAAGGCAGGAGGCAGCCGAGGCAGGCTGCTACTGTGTCTGGAACTAACAACGGGACTGACTTTCTGGTTCACTAGTTTTCGTCAAGAAAGTGAGCCTGGGCTGGCCTGATCAGTTTGGATAAAGAACAAACTTCTCTCAGAAGGAGGCTTTGGGTCTTCTTAAGCAGCGGTAGCATGCGGACTTGCTAGGCTGGTGATTAATTCTCCATGATTGTGTACAAGGCTCTTCCTACTGTTTCCCTAGTTCTTGTAACTGGATGAGGCAATCGGCGCATCTTTCATATTCTAAGGAGGCCCACTTGTTCTGCTCGCTGGAATTTCTGCAAGTCACAATGGGAGCAAATTCCAATCAGCAGCTTTTAATGCCCCTTAATGAGGTGCTTGTTTTAAATCCCACCAGCGACCAGGGTTCCTCCAGCACAGACTGCTTACCACTGGATTAAACCCTGAGTTAAGATTAGGTTCTAACTCTGGGGCTAAGGTCTGCCTCCCAAACCTTTGAGTCACCATCATTTGCTTTGAAAGTTGACACTTTCTATTTAAATACCAAACCTTAGCAGGTTCTGTGCCGAACAGATTGATTTCAATTATCACCTTTAATCCACACCTTTCCTCTCTTGTAATATGCGGCTTTCTTCCCTTAATTAGAAAGAGCCAGGGATTACCTGCACAAGACTGGAAGATTCATTGTGATTGGTGGAATTGTATCTCCTGTCCATGACTCCTACGGAAAACAGGTGGGTCACTTCCTTCACCCTCTCTCCTCATGACTGCTCCCCTGCATAAAACTGCCCCACTGTGGTCTCTGAGGAGAGTCCTGGAAACACTAAATGCCTAACAGTAGGCATCTGGCTTTCATCCCTGGACCACTCTCAGACCCTGCATCTGGCCCACCACAGCCAGCCGCTCACAGTTACGAGTGCAGATGCCTGCTCTGTGTGACTGTGCTGGGCTCTGGGCTGGCAGCAGGGCATGATGGGTTGAGCTGCATTAGACAAATAGTTTCTGAGATTTTTATTTTGAAAAATACATCCCAGTACCTCTTATAACTTGCTACAGGCTCTTCAAAATGTGGGAACTCACCCAATCGTTTCTGTTTCTCCCACGGATCTTCTAATCACTAACCCAAACTAATTATGTTCATGCCAGGCCAAACCTTAGATCTGTGCAGAGTAGTTATTGGCTGGTTCTGACTCTGATGCAGTGGGGTACACCACACATCTCCCCCCCTTTCTGTTTCCTGCTCACTCAAAGGGACATGTCAAGGGGTCACATCTCTCATTTCCCCTTACCATCAAACAAGGCTGTACCCTGTGATGAGGTGGCTTACACTGGTGCTTCTGGGTGTTGGGGGAGACTGAGGCCACCTCCTGCTCAAGGATTCTTTTCTTCCCAGGGCCTTGTGACTAGTCGGCATCGTCTCATCATGTGTCAGCTGGCGGTCCAAAATTCCGACTGGATCAGGTAGGGCTGGGATGATGGTGCCAGAGGCAGATAGATGGTCCTGGGATCCTGAGGGGATGGAAAAGAGCAAGAGTCACTAATGTGGAACCCACAAGGGTGAAGAAGTAGAGATATTAGCCCTGTAATGGCCATAATTAGGTAGATCTCCAGTGGTGGCCCAATTGATAACTTTATTTTTGCACCAAATAAACAAGCTTGCAAATTAAAGAGTTAGCTTAGGGAGTTTCATATCTGGGAGTCTTGGTATGATCCTTGGAGTTTCCAAAAACATCACTGGGAGAGGAGCCTGGTCCCCAAATCCCAAATGCTTTGCATTCACATTTCCACCAACTTTATCCACAACTCACTTCCTTTCAGAGAAAGTCTGTGGCCTTGATCACTGCCCACTTCTGATCTCAGGGTCCCTCAGGGGTCCCTGACTCCAGGACAAAGGTGTGGGACTGCTGAGCAGTACTCTCTAGGGCATCTCTACCAACTCAGACCTGAATCGGCTTCTTGATCACTGCCCCCCCCCCCCCCAAACACACCATTAGACTAGCTGCACTGTAAGCCGGCAGGGCTTCCCATGCAAATCTGAGCCAGTGATGTAATTAAAGTGAGCTTCCACTAATTATGCTAATTATGTCCCCCAAGTTCCTACCGTTATAATTTGCATGAGAAGATGGTGTTTAAAAAAATAATTGCACATCATTTGCTCTTTAGTTTCCTGCTGTGGAAAATAAGCAGCGCCTAGAAGTTTCCACAAGGGGAGGGGCACTGACTGCAGAGTGAGGGGTGCAGTTTACCCAGGAAGGATGGGCCCCTGCAGAGTTGAAGACAGTGAAGGGGAGCCACGGTAATAGTTAGGCAGTGTTCCATGTGGACCTTTGTAGAGAAGCCTCACCCTTGAAGGACTGGACTTTCTTTTGGGTTGAGGACTAGAAAGATGGCTCAGCAGTTAAGCTTACAACTGCCTATAACTCCAGTTACTACAGGCACCCCCCCAACACACACATACACACACACACACACACACACACACACACACATTTTAAAGACACAGTTGGGTAGAGAGTGGCTGCTTTTTCTCAGATGAGGACAGGCCTGAGGAAGCCGAAGTGCTGGAGGACATTCATTTGTGATCAAGTCAGGGTTAGAAACCATAGCTCTTGGTCCGGTAAATGACTGTCTAATTGCATGTGGGAAATGAATCCGGGAAGAACAAACCGGGCAGAGGCTGTTCTTACTTGGATGTTTTTAGAAAATTCTGGAATAATTCCCTCATTGAGCCAATGAAGATCAGAACTGAGATGTCTAGGAGCCTGGGGGTGAGCTCCTGGGAGGGAAGCTGGTTAGCTAGCCCTCACTCAGGGTAGCTGTTTGGTGAGGCCAGAGGTTTGCTCACCTCCCACACTTGTGTGCACAGGGGTGGGGCAGGAGGAGCCAGGTGAGGGCAGGCAGACCCCTTCATTTTCACTCAACGAGATCTCAACTCAGGAAACCTGAGGTGCATGATGAGATGAACAGGGATGCTCAACCGCTAAGAGAACGTTTCAGAAATATCTCAATTTAGCAGCTCATTAAGTTGGCAATTGTGGCTAAGTGAGGTGTCAGTCTGGGGCAGGATGGCTGTTCACATCCCAGCCTCTTGTTTAGGAGGATTTGGCTGGCCTGGGGCTTTGTACCTTTTAGTCTAGCTGCCCTGCCTGCTTCCAGCATCAAGGCACTGCACTACCCAGGTGAGGCCAATGGGGCTGCTTCTCCAGGGCTTGCTCCGTTCCTGTTTGATGAGCCCCTGGCTCATTTAATCCTTATCACAATCCTGTAAGGGCCTAAAGACTTCCGTTTTCCATATGAAAATAAGCATAAGACATCCTGCTAGACACTATGCATATACAATTTCCCAAGTCCTCACAGTAGAGAGAGTGCTGAGCTGGGGTTAAACTTAGGGAAACTCACACCACCATCTTCTTTGCTTGCCTGTGCTAGATTCTTCTCATTTTCAGAGAGGGAAACTGAGGCTCGGGGACATATTTTTTTTTTAAAGATTTATTTATTTATTATGCATACAGTTTTACAGAAGAGGGCACCAGACCTCATCATAGATGGTTGTGAGCCACCATGTGGTTCTGCTGGGAATTGAACTCAGGACCTCTGGAAGAACAGTCAGTGCTCTTAACCTCTGAGCCATCTCTCCAGCCCCCGCTCGGGGACATATTTAACAGCCTAGTTTAACCTCATTTGAGAGCTAAGCACACAGCATGGCCAGGCCCTCTAAGCTCCCAAGCCTTGGAAGCAAGCAATTAGCAGGGAGTGGATAAAAGGGAGACTAAGAATGACCTCTCTTGTGATGGCAGAGTGGACCCCTGGGAATGCTACCAAGACACCTGGCAGACGACCTGCAGCGTTTTGGAGCATCATCGAGACCTCATGAAAGTGAGTTGGTCCATGGCTGAGGGTGGGTGGATGAGCCGGGTACAGGTGAGAGGTGATGGGGGGCGGGTAGCTGCTGCTGGCTTGCTGCCCTGGCATCTCATCTGCTTTCTGCTTCCCTGCCAGTTAGGAGGTGGAGCAGCCTGTTCGTGGCACAGGGAAGATAGAGAATTAGAACCCTGGAGTAGCACTGGTCTGGCTCCCTTTCCTTCCACTCTGTGACTTGTCCTCCCATTGGGGATCATAGGATGTTATCCTCAGCTCTAAATAACCTCAAAGGCATCGTCCTGATCCAACGAGACCTGCATCCTGCCTGTCTCCAAGCTGTTGGAGGGACTGGCACCATCCCCTCTTCATGGAGCAGCCCCTGACCACGCTTCACCAACCACACAGCTGGGCTTCATTTCACTACTTGTGCTTTAGGGTCCAAAACATTCTAGGAGACCAGGGGCAAGAGGAGCATGGGGACCAGCAGCTGCTGCTTCGTCTCTTAAGTTCCTCTGCAGAATTAAACAGAACCAACCATTCCGAACCTTTCATACCTATCCGGATTCATTTGTGGTCTTTTTTATTATTATTTTATTTTAAAATTTACTTATTATGTATAGTGTTCTGCCTGCATGTTTGAGTGCAAGCCAAATCTCATTCTAGATGATTGTGAGCCACCATATGGATGCTGGGAATTGAACTCAGGACCTCTGGAAGAGCAGTCAGTGCTCTTAACCTCTGAGCCACCTCTGCAGCCCTTGTGGTCTTCTTAAAAGGATAGTGAGACAGGGTTCCTCTCACTTACTCTTCTGTGGTAGTCACCACAACAGAGAGGCACAAGATACCTTGAGCTGAGTAGATGGCCCAGTAGTTAAACTGCTCACTGCTTTTGCAGAGAACCTGAGTTCAGGGGATCTGATGTCTCTGGCCTCTGTGGACATGGTTCCCCTATGCACCTGCTCACACACAGACACACACATGCATCAAATGAACAATACAACCTTTTAAAAAGAGATGCTTTATAAGGATGTGTAAGGATAAGTGAAGATGTGTAGTGATAACAAACAAAATTATCAATGGCTCACATTGGCTTATTTCTCACACTTGCCTCATGAGTTCGGGAGGGCAGTGTCACCTGGGGACCTGTGTTCTTTTTAGTCACACAGAGGCCTTAAACTCCACAATAAAGGGAGCATCAGAAAGCCTTCTCGAATCCCTGAATGCTGGCCTGGCTGTAATGGCCATTGAATCTGGCCATTGTTTGGTTTTCTACATGCCCAGGCTTCCTGGGCACTTCCTGGTTAACTCATGCCCAAAGCTTGAGCCTGAGCCAGAGAAACACACTTTCAGGCTCCAGCGGTAGCAGCGCCTGGCAGAAGCTGGCTGACAATGCCGGCCACAGATGGTCCCCAGCCTCGCAGCCAGACCTCGAAGCCAGAGCAGAGATGCTTCCGATAACCCCATCTTTGCCACCCAGTCTTGGGATGAGGCTGATGTGCTTGGCTTGGAGGGTAAACCCGCCAGGGAGGTGGCCGCTCGAGGCTGAGTATGTAAGAACTGCTAAGGAAAGGAAAGCTGTGGGGAGGTACTGAGCAGGACACAGGAGAGGGTAGGGTGTGTGGCCAACCATTTTCTTCCTGGACACAGCAAGTCAAATGAGACTAAGGATGCAGCAAGAGAGATTCCTCAGCCCCAGAGCAGCTATTAAGTGACAATGTGGCACTGTCTTTTCTGGTTTTAAAATAATAATGAAAGAGCAGATCACTCTTCTTTTCTGTCAGCCACAGCTGGACAGAGGAGCCTGCTGAGCTATAAAAGCTGCCTCCCAGATGTATCTGGATGTTGTTGTGACTTTATATTAGGAACAGAAGGAAGCGATGCATTAACCCACGAAGCAAATGCCTCTTCTTCTGAGCTCAGAAGGACCTGAGGCATTCTGCCTGCAAGATAGCCTATAGAATCTGTGCCCATGGGTATTCTTGGCCATCCCTGGAGCTTGAGGGTCATCTCACAGCAGGACTCCAATCCTGAAAATGCAATGAACACCATCACTCCAGAGATGCTGGCTTTGGGGGAAGGGATCTTGAATATGTATTTAGTCCTGTGATGTGAGATGTCTTTTTTTTTTTAACTTTATTTATTTATTATTTATTTATTTGCCTTGGTGTTTGCCTGGAACTGGAACTACAGACAGTTGTTAGCTGCCATGTGGGTGCTGGGAATTGAACCCGGGTCCTCTGGAAGAGCAGACGTTGCTCTTAACCACTGAGCCATCTCTCCAGCCCCGTTTTTTTTTTTTTTTAAAAAAAAGAAAAATATTTACTTTTATTTTATGTGAATTGATGTTTTGCCTGCATGTATAACTGTGTTAGGGTGTCAGATCTTGGAATTACAAACAGTTGTTAGCTGCCATGTGGAGGCTGGGAATTGAATTTAGGTCCTCCAGAAGAACAGTCAGTGCTTTTAACCGATGAGCCATCGCTCCAGCCAGAGATGTCTTTTTATATGTTTAAAAAACAAAAACAAACAAACAAACAAAACTGTTTGAGCTTATGGCAGGCATCTTAGAAGCAGGCAGGAAAATCAGAGCATAAATTTAAAAAAAAAAAAAAAAGAGAGAGAGAGAGAAGGCAGAGTCACAAGAGACACTATCTAGCCACCCAAGAATCAACATGTAAAAATAACACAGATAAGCCACGGGCCACATGGCAAGACAGACTAGTAAAAATAAGTTAAATTAAGATAAAAGAGTTAACCAACAACATGCCTAAGCCATAAGTCAATCAACATAAAATTAATATAAGCTTTTGTATAATTATTTAGGGCTAGTTGGTCTGGGGCTATAGGTCTGTGGGTCTAGACCACTAGCCAGATGGGCCAAAAACCTCATATTACAGACCTGTGGTTCTCTATCGCTCTCTGACCCTGGGTAAAGGAGAGTTGCCTCTGGCTCCACTGTGGAAAAGGCTATATTCTCAGCCCCGTAGTTTCTATGTCACTGGATGGAGGAGTGAGCTTGATAACACATGTTAATAGATAATGTATCTCAAGTCACCATGTGATTCTGAAGTGTGATGAACAGGCCCTAGGGTATTTGGAACTCATTCCACACTTCCTGTGACACATACATCCTGCTCTGCCTGGCACTGGTCTCTGGCTGGCCGTGTTACTGACACATCCGGCCTGCAGAGGCTGAGGTGGTGATGATGCCTGTCTTAGTCTGACCCTTCCCTTGCCTGCAGAGCTCCCGCAGATATGATCTCATTTGAGCCCCCAGAAGCAGTCAGCGACCACAGATAGTCATAGCATGAGGAAGGTTACCCAAAGCCCTGCCAGCTTCAGGCACTCCAGAGGCACTTTGCATGTATTTGATCAAGTAATTCTGCCACAGGCAAAATGGCTTAGGGTGAGCTTGCAGTCCTGAGCGACAGTCCCTTGGCCAGGAGATTGGTCTGACCAACTGGGCTAACTCCTAAGAGACTGACTGATCTCTACCTAGATGTAGACCTTCCTCCCCTCCTTTTTTTATTGTATAAAATGGCTGAAGCCTATAATCTCAGCACTCAGGAGGCAAAGGCAAGGAGATCTCTCTGAGTTTTGAATTTGAGGCCACCCTGGTCCTCACAGAGTGAGTTCCAGAACAGCCAGACCTACACAGAGAAACCTGTTTCAAAAGAAAAAAAAAAATCTAGAAGGAGAAGAGCCTGACCTGGGGGCCCTGTGTGATGTCACTTTCCAAGCTTTTCTTGCTCCCCTGTTTGCTGCCAGTGTAGACCATCCTTGGCTTGAGGCTGCCTTGCTCTGCTGAGCAGGCAGATGTCCAGGGGACAACTGGACCCTGATTCTCAGCTTCACTAGGCCAAGGATATTGACTCGATGCTTCTCTCTCCCCAGAGGGTGACAGGCTGCATCCTCTCCAATGTCAACACACCGTCCATGACACCTGTGATTGGACAGCCACAACACGAGAACACTCAACCCATTTACCAGAACAGCAACGTGCCCACCAAGCCCACTGCAGGTAAGGGACACGGGGTAAAACTCTTTGACTTCAGAGTTACCTAGAGGGTGCACCCAGTTAGTCTAGAAAGAGCATGAGGAAGAGGAGGATGAGGATGAAGCATAGGAAAGAGAAGGGATAAAGGAGGAGCCGAGAGGACAGTGTGCCTTCTTATGTATTTAAGTGTAAATGTAATTGCCTTACATAGGGATTTAATATATGAAAGGAGGCATTTTTCTTTGCCTCTTCCAGAGAAGTTGAGGGTCTCACGCAGGGTCACAGTGAGGAAGTTTCAGGCCATGAGTCACATTACATACATAATGCCAATACTCTTAGCCATTTCCCCAACAACAAAGAACAAAGCCACAGATATTTTCTCTGTTACTAGCACTGTGTGCCTTAATGGTGCTTTGTGCTCAATCTTGTGTTCCATTAAATGCAGTAATTCTGTGACATAGATGCTGTCTTTCCTTTGACAAATAAAAACCCAGAGACAGTTTGTGGTTTCTTTTTTTACATTTTTTTAAAAAAATATTTATTTATTTATTATGTATACAGTATGCAGAAGAGGGCACAAGATCTCATTATAGATGGTTGTGAGCCACCATGTGGTTGCCAGGAATTGAACTCAGGACTTCTAGAAGAACAGTCAGTGCTCCCAACCTCTGAGTCATCTCTCCAACCCCAGTTTGTGGTTTCTAAGCTGAACAGCTCAAAAGCAGAAGAGCTGTTAGGTCCAAATGACATGCTCTAAAGGATTCTCCCAGGTCAATTCCAAGAGATGATGCTGGGTGTGGTGGCAGACACCTGTATCCCAGAACTTAGGAGGTAGAAACAGAAGGATCAGGAGATTAAGGCTGGCTTGGGCTACATGAAATGTTTCAAATAAAAAATAACCAAATATGAATTGTAAGAGACAGTTGCCCACTACTTTTCAAGCTGAGAAACCGTCTACTATTATATTTGTGATCTTTTATAACATAATAATTTATAAAGAAAAATGAAGAAAGACTTCACAGATTGCCCGAAGTTATACCAGATGCTCAGCAATTTTGGGTCTAAGGGCCAGGGGAGATAGATCACGGAAAAGCTACATAGGATACTTTGCAGCCATTTAGAGTGCCTGATTACTGTGAAGGCACCTGCCCTCCTTAGCCCAGCAGAGGTGACTCCAGTGTGTAGTCTGCCCCAGGCTGAAGTGCCTTGAATTTGGGTGCTACTGTCAATATCCACAATGAGTGTCTAAGGATAGGCTTAGGACAAACCCACTGAGAAGCTTATGAGAATGTTTTAGCCACAGCAGCTTTCCATTGCTGTGACAAAATGCCTGAGAAAAATCAACCTTAAAAAAACAGAGATGTGTTTGGCTCAAGTTCCAGAGGTTTTAGTCCAGGGGCACTTGTGATGCTTTAAGAAGCATATAGCATCATGGGAGTGAGTGTCAGAGGAGGTAGCTCCCTTTGTGGTGGTCAGCAGCAAAGGAAAAAACCAGGACACATACCCAGTGACCCAACTTTCTTCCATTAGACACCACCTCCTAAAACTTCTGCCACTTCTCATGGGAACCATGCTTCAACACATGGCCTTTAGGGGACATTTAGGATTCAAACCATAACATTAAGAACTGAAAGAACAGCCAGGCATGGTGGTGCACGCCTTTAATCCCAGCACTTGAGAGACAGAGGCAAGAAGACTTTTGTGAGTTTAAGTCCAGTTTTGTTTATAGAGTGAGTTTCAGGACAGCCAGAAACATAGAGAAACCATGTCTCAAAAATAAAGAAAAAAGAAAGAAAAGAAAACTGGAAGAGCAGATGTATGAATGCAATTTTATAGTAAGTTTCTGTCTTGGCCTTTCCAGCCTAGTCTTAGGTTTGAACCCACTTGCAGCCCCGCTGCCACTTAGCCCCAGATAATCACACAAAAGCTTATATTAATTACATGCTGCTTGGCCTATGACTCAGGCATATTGCTATCTAGCTCTTACTTTTTAACCCATTTGTATTAATCTGTCTTGCCACGTGGTCCATGACTTACCTGAATTCCTTTACATCTTCCTCCTTGGCAGCAGCTCCTGACTCCGCCCTTCTTCCCCTTTATCTATGCTCGGATTTCCCGCCTGCTTCTAAGATGCCTTGCCATAGGCCAAAACAGTTCTTTTATTAACCAATGATATTCACAGCGTACAGAAAGACATCCCACATCACACT